>CM035416.1:150474260-150836760 GCA_020310875.1 Ceratopteris richardii | reverse complement strand
GTGATGTGTATGTGTTATGTGTGATGTGTGTATGTGTTATATGTATGTGTGTGTGTGTGAAGTATATATGTGATGTGTATGTGTTATGTGTAATGTGTGTGTGTATGTGTGTGTGATGTGTGTGTGAAGTATATATGTGATGTGTATGTGTTATGTGTAATGTGTGTGTGTATGTGCGTGTGATGTGTGTGTGTATGTGATGTGTATGTGTGATGTGATGTATGTATGTGTGTATGTTATGTGTGTATGTGATGGGTAATGTGTGCGTGTATGTTATGTGTGTATGTGATGTGTTATGTGTAATGTGTGTGTGTATGTGTGTGTGATGTGTGTGTGAAGTATATATGTGATGTGTATGTGTTATGTGTAATGTGTGTGTGTATGTGCGTGTGATGTGTGTGTGTATGTGATGTGTATGTGTGATGTGATGTATGTATGTGTGTGTGATGTGTGTGTATGTGTATGTGATGTGATGTATGTGTGTATGTGTGATGTATGTGAGAGGTTCTCTCCCTCCCCTCCTCTGCTGGCGACAGCGCGCATAGAGAAGGAGAGAGAGAGAGAGAGAGAGGGGTTCTCTCCCTCCCCTCCTCTGCTGCAGCGCGACAACGCGCACAGAGAAGGAGAGAGAGAGAGAGAGAGAGAGAGAGAGAGAGAGAGAGAGAGAGAGAGAGAGAGAGAGAGAGAGAGAGAGAGAGAGAGAGAGAAAGAGAGAGAGAGAGAGAGAGAGAGAGAGAGAGAGAGAGAGAGAGAGAGAGAGAGAGAGAGAGAGAGAGAGAGAGAGAGAGAGAGAGAGAACGCAGAAAAAGAGAGAGATCGGCAGAGAAAGAAAGAGAGAGAAGAGAGAGAGAGAGAGAGAGAGAGAGAGAGAGAGAGAGAGAAAGAGAGAGTGAGGGAGAGAGTGAGAACGGTAGAAAGGAAGAGAGAGAGAGAGAGAGAGAGAGAGAGAGAGAGAGAGAAAGAAAGAGACAGAGAAAAAGTGAGAGTTAGATAATGAAAAATAATAATAATAATATAAATAATTTAGTTTGTTACATAATGCATGTGATTATGTGTCTGATTGTAGATGCATGTAGATGTATGTATGGAAATGAATATGCATGACTGTGTGTATATGAATGCAAATTACAGTAATTTTGTGTGTAATCATTCATGAGTTAAAGAGTGATAAGTGCACACTAATTAGTGTTAATATATGTGCATAAGTGTATTTAGATGAAAAATGCATATGCACAGTTGTAGGTATTCATAAATGCATATATGCATGTTTAGCATATAACATATTAGTGTGCATCTTTGAGAGTAACTTGCTAATGTAGGAAAACTGTCTCCTCAATTAGAAGTGGAAAGGGTAATTAAATATTTCTAAAGTTTAATTATATATTAGTATATATAAGTACATATTAATATGTGCATATGTGCTAGTATATATGTATATGCATACATGTATATGCATGCAGGATGTTAGTTTACATGAATCAATGCATATGTATGACCTAATGAATGTGTGTATGCTTCATATTAATTTATGTTTCTACATTTGCATGATTATATGTATTCCAAAAGAAGTGATGTATATGTATTTAGAAGTGTGTGTAATGTAAGCATGCATGTAAAGTTCATTAGTATGCATGAGGAATGTATGCATGATCATATGCATGTGTATGGAAATATTATGTGAATTATATTTTATGTTTCTTATTGATTTTTGTAATATTACTAATAGCTAATGTTTCTTGCAGAAACATTGAAAAATACAATTAATTGAAGTGAAGACAATTGAAGTGAAGCGGCAGCCTAAAGATCCATTTAAATCTTATTTCTCATTTAGTCAACTATCCAATTGACTAGACATTCATCCAATTGTTTAGGCCTTCCATTTGTATTAGATTTATTGATTCGAACCATTAGCATATCAATTAATTCATTCAAACAGTTTAGCATCATAGTGTTTCATTAGTTTTTCCATTACTTTCCTTGATGTCTTCTAAGTTAGTTCATGAGTCTGAGCACAGTACTATTGAAAATATTGAAAATATTGAAAATGTTCCGCCAACTCTAGACAGACCAGAACCCTCTAGCTTACCTGAAAGTTTAGTAGAAGAACCCATTATGGAAGTTTCAATCTCATATCAGGAAGCTGTTGCTATGTACGAGGCTGCCCGTCCTTACGGTCCATAGCTATTTAAACTATTTAGTTTTAGTCATAGAAATAGGTAATTTAAATGGTTGTGTCATTAGAGCCCTTAATTCCATAAGCCTGAGTTTGCTACAGACACCCCGCGTGTGCCGAACGATTTAGGCGGATGACTTGATCCACCATCCGAGCATCTCTCACGACCCGACATTGGTGAACCCGACGTGAACAAACGGCCTTGCAGCTCAGGTATAAATTTTAAATTTTGCATTGCATATACATTCATACGATTTTACATCAGTGCAGCTGCGTCTTCATCCCTGGAAGCTGTGGCATTTACGTGAGCTTGCAATCTTCTTGGTGTCGAGGGCTGGTCTGGTGACCTGAGCGCCTCCACGAAGATTGGCAAGTAGGAGAACCTCATCGCGCCACCCCTTTCATCAACAATTGAAGCACAAAACGTTTGCACCCATTTTTAGCAAACTATGTATTTAGGTTTTTGATTCAAATCAATAAATGTATTGAATTTCACAGAAAGCACTGTTTTGAGCCTCATCTTCGAGCAGTTGGTATAATTTCTTTACCCTTACATTCTTGGGTGCAAAATTTTATTTAAGGTTAAATTATTGGTATAGGTTAAAGGCAACTGTTTGTAAATCATAGGTTAAGCGTTAATCATAGCTTTACTTGAAGCATATTGGCATAGTATAAACTTAACAAACTGGACTCTAACGGAATTTCAGAATTAGTAGCTGAACATAAGGAAAGAGTAACAAAAGAAGTTCAGGATATAGTTAGAATTGTTCAAGCTAGGTCAAAACAAACTTCAAAAATGGACGAGCTATTTCAAACTATGATGCATGAGACGCAAGGACAAAAAGTAGTTGAAACGTTATTAAAGGATAAAGGAAAATTTACTGGTATGAATGTTACAAATTATTTAGACACGTTTGAGGAATTAGCTAAGTTACACGGTTTACCTGAAACAAAGTGGAAATCCTATCTTGGACGTCTGGCCATAGGTACTGTAAAAGCTATTATGGATACATACACATGACAATAAGGAATGGGATGAGTTTAGAAAAGAGCTGCATAAAGAATTCTACTTAGAAGACTACAGTCAACATAGTAGAGAAGGATTTATGAAATGGATTAGTTCACCTAAGCCTCACATTTCGTTAACTCAACTCCATAGTGAATTTATGAAAAGATTCTCTCAATTACCTGAACAGGATAGAGTTGCCCTTACCCCAGATATCATTTTATATTTCCTTAAAATCTTGACTCCAGATATAAGGGTAGAGGTTGAGCGTAGGCTTGAAGAACCGGGAAAGAAATATGGGCTTACAGATGACTGGGGTGTAGTGAAAACTGTAGTTGAGGCGGTTGCTCACATGATCCAACGTAAAACACTCCTTTATGAATCGATGTCTCAACCATCTTCCAGTTTTCCTCCGATTCAGGCAACTAGGGATACACATATAGATTCAAAAGTTGAGCCTACAACATCCACATCTAGAGTACCAACCGAGTTACAATTTGAGATTTTGTTTAACAAGTTGGACAATATGATGCATATGCACGAGAATATGTCTAAAGAGGTAGCGGCTTTGCAGAATGTGGTGTATGCTTTAAACCTACAAGATAAACCTACAATGCAAGCTCATCCGACTATTTATCCTCAACCAGTAAATGCTCCAAATCCACCATTAGTAGCTCCGAATCATCCATTAGTACCTCCTAATCCACCTTTTATACCTCCTAATCCTCCAGTTGTACCCCAACCAATTCCTCAACCGATTCCTCAAGCATTTAACCAAAGAAATTTCAATGAAAGGAGAAATGCCAATGTGAGGAGATGTATCTGGTGCGATGCCACAGATCATTTGACTTACACATGTGAAGCATTGAAAGATGCGAAAGAGAAAAGACTTGTAATTGATATTGACAAGCGATTGTGCGACTATAGAACACATTTACCCTTAGCTGCCAATTGGGGAAAGGGAGGGATGCAGAAGCTGTATGAAAACCTTTCTGAGTCTTCGAAATCTGCTTCTGCTGTTAAACTAGAATATGTTGAGAGTGACTCTGATTCCGAACAAACAAGGGAAACGAGGAACTACTCAATTGAAGCTTTGATAAAGGCGAGAGATGATATTATGCAGAAAACTGCGTGGAACTCTCCTGTCGATCAATTCTCGATATATTCGCATATTGCGAATGTTGAAGAGAAAAGAAAGAGGGATGATGAGCAAGATATAAATGATTCAGGTAGACGAATGACTAGAAGTAAGATGAGAGATGAGCCGAAGCCTAAGAAAGTTCAGTTTGAACAAGGCGAAAGTTCTAAAACAAATGAGGAGCGAAGAAAAGAAATTAGGGAGGGTAAACAACCTGTGTTTGGTGAGCCAATTCAAACATCAGACAAAGTAGAGAAAATTCCTAGAACTGAAACAAAACCTGAAGAGAAACCAGAAAAGAAACCAAAACGAGTACCGAAAGCTATTCTTATTTCTGAACTTGAACAAAAAGTTGATTCGAAAGAAATATTGTATGCCATCTTATTAAAAAGTGCAGTAACAATGACTTTAGAACAAATCTTCTCAATAGCAAAAATTGAATTTAAGGAAAATTTTATTAAACTAATTAAAAGGAAGAGATTCCCTCTATCACAAGAGGTAGAGATGCAAGATGTTGCCGATGTAACTCACTTGATTCATGAATCTCTTTCTTTAGACTCAGAAGATGAAGAAGATAATACCTGTAATGTGAACAAAAATTTCTTAGGCCCGATTGTACCAGATGACGAAACAAAAAACTCAGAGAGTGATTTTAGAAAAAGTTTTTGGGCGAGAGGCACACCGGAGATTAAAGTTAACTTAGGAGATCAGAAGAGATCATATTCTGCTTCAGCCCTAATTGACTCTGGGTCTGAAATCAATGTGATTTCGAAAGGATTATATGATAAGTTTAAATGGCCTATTGATAAAAATCACGGCTGGATAATGCGAATCGCGGACAATGGTTGTGGATCACTCCTAGGAGCATGTGCCAACATACCTCTAATGATAGGTGGAATCTCTGAGACATTCCACTTTTTCATTCAGGACAACTGCTCTTATGAAATTATCTTAGGTCAACCATTCATATGTGAAGCCAGAATGGAGACTAAAGTAATAGATGACGGCTCAACATACGCAAGAATTAGATCTAAAGATGATCTACAATCGCTCCAAGTTATGATAGTCAGCCCAAACCATGTACGAAATAGGGAGCAAATTAGGAAGACGCCCATCCGTTCTCATGAAAAGATACGTGAAGATCATATGCCTCTTCGTGAGTTTGGAACTTATTATGATCAAAATTTTGCCTAGATGCCACTGTTGAGCGAGACAACGGTGGTTCTTGGTTTGATGTCTCGCACCCATCTGTAGATACTTTAGATAGTTTTTCTTTATATTTCCCTTCATCATATTTGCAATTCAGTCATTATAAACAAATTCCTAAAAAAATTATAAAACATTATGAAAAATTTTATAAAATGAAAGGATTCATTTCATCTGATGAACACATTGAAACTGTAATTGAAACTTTATCTTCAAACTCATTGATTGAAGAACTTCAAAATATTTTGCATGAAAAAGAAAATTTTAGATTTGTACTTTTAAATTCTATTGAAGAATATGATTTGATTATTAAATTTGTCATGAGTAATGAAAAAGAAGCAAAAATAAATACAAAATACAAAACCGTTGATAAAAAAATTAAACCGATTGCCCAATCATTACCACGAGAGAGTGAAGAGAAGTTTAGGAAAGTTACCAATGATCCTTACTTAAGAGAGCGCACAAATATAGGTCATACTTTCACAGAAGAAACTTTAAAGCTAATCAAGATAGGAAATGATGAAAATTTTTTGTTACCCGAGGAACGTGAACTATTTCAAAGAGTGATTAGAAAGCATGGAAAGGCATTTTCTTTATATTCCCATGAGATAGGTTGTGCAGATCCAAAAATTGTTCCACCAATGATCATCTTTACAGTGCCTCACATTCCATGGAATCTTCGACCCATATCTGTTCCAAAAGCCTATTTACCAGAGTTAATGCGGCTTCTTAAGGAAAAGATTCACATGCGAATTTTAGAGCCATCGTCTGCACCCTACTCAAATAGGTGGTTTACTGTTCCAAAGAAAAATGGCAAGTTACGATTCATTCAAGATTTGGAACCTGTTAACAAGGTTACTATTAGGAATGTAGGTACTGGGCCCATTGTAGGAGAATTCGCTGAAGCCTTCGCTGGTCATGCCATATACTCAATGGGAGACTTGTATTCTGGCTATGATCAATTTCAGCTTGCTATTGAAAGTAGAGACATTACGACCATGAAAACTCCTTTAGGCTTAGTTTGCATGTGCACTTTGCCGCAAGGAGCTACTATTTCAGTAGCGCATATGATGAACGCCATGAATTCAGTATTACATGACTTCATTCCTAATATAACCATGCCATTTATTGATGACATTCCTATTAAAGGATGTATTGAGAATGCGAAAGATGAAACTTTAGATTCCTCTGGCTGCAGGAAGTTTGTAGTAGATCATATCTCTGACTGTGAAAGGATTTTCCAGAGATTTGAAGAGGTTGGTCTCACATTCTCCATTGAGAAATCTGTTTTTGGTGTCAATGAGGTACTTATAGTTGGACATTTATGTGGACATTACGGTCGGAGGCCATATCCACCTAAAGTCGACGCTATAAACAAGATTTCTGAAACCTGTAGTAATATTAGTGAGGTAAGACGATTCCTTGGTGCTTGTGTGTTTTATGCCATCTGGATCCCACACTATGCACATGTTGCAAACTGTCTTTATGCTTTACTAAGGAAGAATCGAAAGTTTCTTTGGACTGAAGAACACTCAAAAGCTATGAAAAAGTTAAAGAAATTACTTCTTGAAGCTCCTATTTTAAAGCGAGTAGATTATACTGATCAAAAGCCTATCATTTTAACTGTTGATACGAGCCCTAAAGGAATAGGATGGGTTATTGGTCAGGACGATGAAGAGAGCAATAGTTATGCTGTGAGATTTGGAGCAAAGATTTTACACGATACGCAAAGAAATTATCCGCAAATTAAACAAGAACTATGGGGTTTATTCACGGCATTAAAATCCGATAAAGAATATTTTATAGGTGCAAATGTAATAGTTGAAACAGATTGTCTACCTCTGATTGGAATGATTACAAACTGTTCATCACCCGACATTGCCATGCTTAGATGGATTTCATACATCAAGTTTATAAATCCTGTTTTGATACATATTGCAGGTAAATCTAATCCTGTGGCTGATATGCTTTCTTGAGCTAGATTTGATAATGAGGAAGAAACAGAATTAGAAATAAATGCAATCAATTATGATTCTAAAGCATACGCATATGAACAGTTTAATATTGAAGAATACGAAGGAGAGTGGCAGGATATTGGAAAGTATTTAAGTACTTTGGTTAGGGCACCTTCATGGTCTTCAAATAGATTTCGGAATATTAGGAAAAGAGCTTACAACTTTTTTCTGAAAGATGGTTTCATTTGGAGACATGCAAGGGGAAAAATTAGATTGCCACAACGAGTACTAGGTACTAAGGATCTTCAGTTACAAGTCATGAAGAGTATGCATGATACTTTATGGGCAGGACATAAAGGTTTTGTAGCTACGTATGAAAAAATTAGAGAAGGATACTGGTGGCCAGGGATTTATGTTACTGTTAAAAATTATGTTACTTCATGTGACGTATGTCAGATTCATTCCTCAGTCAAACATAGGGATCCGTTGCATCCTACCTATCCACCATGCATCCATTATAAATGGGTTATAGACTTAGTTACCATGCCCAAAGGTATCAATAAGATGAGATATATAGTCTTGGCACGTGAAGATCTTACGAATCATGTAGAAGGCCGAGCTTTAAGATCTAAGACAACCTTGAATGTATGCAAATTTCTTCTTGAGGATGTCATTTCACGATTTGGTTATGTAGAAAAGGTAGTGGCTGATAGGGGAGAGTTAGATGCACAGGAGGCTAGAGAATTCTTTGCTAGGCATGGAATTCGCTTAGCCCTTACTACTGCTCACAACCCTGAAGCTAATGGGAAGATTGAGCGAGGGCATTCTCCTATTATTAAAGCAATTTCCAAAGCTTGTAATGGAGAAATTAAGAATTGGCCAACTTATCTGCCATTTGCGTTGTGGGCCGATAGAATGACCTGCACTAGAACGACGGGGTATATGCCGGCAGAGTTGATGTATTGCCAGAAACCAATTTTCCCTGTGCATACGCAAATTCTTACTTGGACTACTTTACCATGGGAAGATAATCTGTCGACAGAAGATTTATTAGCTCTGCGAATCCAGCAGTTAGAGCAAGGGAATGAACGTTTAGAAGAGGCTATAGTTAAACTAAAAGATTCTCGATTGAAAAACAAGAAGTATTTTGATAAATCACATAGGTTAAGGCCAAAGCCGATTTATGTTAATGATTGGGTTTTACTGTATGATAGTACGTTTGATTCTCAGTATGATGCCCGTAGAAAACTAAAAAGACGTTGGTTTGGACCTTATGTGGTAGTCAAAACCTATGATAATGGAACGTATGCCTTACGCGAATTAGATGGCACGCCTCTTAAAAACTTAATTGCTGGCAAAAGAATTAAATTATTTAAACAAAGAGATGATGAAATGTATGAAGTAATGTTTGATGATGAGCATGATTAATTATGTATGAATGAATTTCTTTAGTGTGGGTTTCTTTTGGAGGAAAACCAAGAGACGATTTGAATATGAAATTTATTAATTTTGCGTGTCTAGCTGTTGCTGGTTGAGTTTTAACAGGTCTTTGAAGAACAAATTAAGATGCATAAAGATGAAGCAGATTGAAGAAAAAATTGATTTTAGGTCGTATTTTTCTTTGTCTTAAAATTTTGTTTTACGTATTTTATTTGCATTCATATAAAACTAATTGATAAAATCTGGAATGAAGAATATTAATTTATAAAGGACTCTATTTAACCATATTAGGAAAATAGACATAATTTATATTTCAACATTTATAGATTAAGTGAGATTTGTTAAAAATAGAAGGATTTGTAATTCATTTAGATAACGAAAGTAGTTGTATATATGTAGGAGCATATTGTTGCATGATACATGTCTGTGAAAACCTAGATCTTTCTTGTCCATGCAGCTAGATCCTTAGCTCGGATTAAGGGGTTAAGCCTTTCCCCTTTAAAACAAAAAAGTAGTGAAAAAAAAAAAAAAAAAAAGAATATTGACATGGAAGTTATACCTTCTTCCACCCCAAAAAGGTATTTACATTTATTATTGACATGAAGTTTACATCATATGTATATGAAGAAACTAGTTGTGAAAAAACACATCTAGTGATTAAAATTGGGCATACAAGGCGGCTGTCTGTCCAAGTAGATTTAGTAGATTTCTTTGGCATGCTTGATTGTTCATATGTGAATGCATATATATGACGAAACCTGCATTTGAATGAATGAAAATGAATTTTGTTTTATAAATCTTTACATAGTTTATAAATGGATGAAATGTAAATTAATGTTTGTTGACTAAACAGGTTAATAGTTTACCTTTATACTTTAATATGTTTTCATTGCCAGATGTAATTGAAATAAACTTCATGTGCATCTTGAAAAGATTAAAAATTTGATAATTTGAAATATGTTTATAAAAAGAATTGATGCTTTTCTATGATTTAATTTCAGGATAATCATTGAAAATGCCGCTTCCCTTAATCTACAAGTTGGCCCATCGAGGACGATGTGCAGGTTTGGTGGCGGTGGATGTCGGGAAGATTTGCATCTTCCAGTTGATAACCAGAGGAAATAAAAGCAACTTAATTGGTGAATTCTAAACCTCTTTTTCACTGTTGATTAGTTGTTCTGGATTACATTAACTATTTTTGAAGTGTTTGCAGATACAGGAAATGATAAAGAATACATGTTCGTATTAGGGTTTACCCTAATTACTCAATTAATGAATATTTTACATTTATACATGCATGATTCATGGGTATTTAACCCTAGGGTTTTCTAAGTTCATATGATTTTATGTCAATTAGGTTCATCTGAAGGGTCTCAAAAGATTCTAATGGGTTCATGTTAGGGTTTACAAGGGATCAGAAAGATTTTAATGGGTTATCAATGATTTCCAAAGGGTTTTAATAGGGTTTTGATGGGTTTTAAGTAGGTTTTCTAAGGGTTTAGGATGTTTCAAGGGTTAAAATAATTAACATTTAATGAAATTGATCTATATCTAAACATTGATTAACTTACAAAAATAAATTATGGTTTAATTTATTAATTAAATAGTGTATGTACCTTTATTTCTAAGGTTCTAAAGAATTAAAATCATAAACTAAGGTTAATTTAAATGAATTATTTAATTAAGCAATTTAGGATAATTCAATTAAAATGAAAAAGAAGTGGATAAATAATGAATAGTGTATGTAAGTAGTGATTAAAGTGTGGTGTGAGTTGAATGTGTAACTAAAGTGGTTAAAGTGAATAGTTTCAAAGTGTGGTAGTTGTGAGTGCAAGTTAAAAGAGTGGTAGAAAAAAAAATATGCATTTAAAGTGTAAAAAAGGTATGTACAAAGAGTGGTGAGTGTGAGGGTAATTAAAAGAGAGGTTGTGTGAGAAAAGTTAATTAAAGTGTGGTGAATGTTAATGGGGAAAAGTGAGGATGAGGAAATAAAGTAAAATCAAAGGAATGGTTTACAAATGAGTTGTGTGTGTATATATATGAGTATGCTGTGCTAGTTTCTTCTAATGTTTCTTGCAGGTACTCATTCTCCTTTGTCTTCTTTTCATCTATTCCTTGGTCATTTTCATTATTCTTAGTTTAGCTAGTTATCTATTCCGGTGGAGAGAAAACGATGTAGGCGTTGCTATTAACTCTGCAGTAGTATAAAGAGAGAGTCTGTTGAGCGTTATGTGCCTTTTACAGGTCTGTGTGCTGTCCCTTCAATGGCAGATTCGCGACCTGGATGGCCATATCGTGATTCTTCTATGCTTCATCACTATACTATACTCTCAACTTCTGATGGTTTAATCTCTGGCATTCATCACTCGCAGAGATTAAATTCTCCTTCCCTGGGTAATGTGTGTGTGTATGTTATGTGTGTATGTGATGGGTAATGTGTGCGTGTATGTTATGTGTGTATGTGATGTGTATGTGTGATGTGTGTATGTGTGTATGTGATGTGATGTATGTGTGTGAAGTATATATGTGATGTGTATGTGTTATGTGTGATGTGTGTATGTGTTATATGTATGTGTGTGTGTGTGAAGTATATATGTGATGTGTATGTGTTATGTGTAATGTGTGTGTGTATGTGTGTGTGATGTGTGTGTGAAGTATATATGTGATGTGTATGTGTTATGTGTAATGTGTGTGTGTATGTGCGTGTGATGTGTGTGTGTATGTGATGTGTATGTGTGATGTGATGTATGTATGTGTGTATGTTATGTGTGTATGTGATGGGTAATGTGTGCATGTATGTTATGTGTGTATGTGATGTGTTATGTGTAATGTGTGTGTATGTGTGTGTGATGTGTGTGTGAAGTATATATGTGATGTGTATGTGTTATGTGTAATGTGTGTGTGTATGTGCGTGTGATGTGTGTGTGTATGTGATGTGTATGTGTGATGTGATGTATGTATGTGTGTGTGTGATGTGTGTGTATGTGTATGTGATGTGATGTATGTGTGTATGTGTGATGTATGTGAGAGGTTCTCTCCCTCCCCTCCTCTGCTAGCGACAGCGCGCACAGAGAAGGAGAGAGAGAGAGAGAGAGAGAGAGAGAGAGGGGTTCTCTCCCTCCCCTCCTCTGCTGCAGCGCGACAGCGCGCACAGAGAAGGAGAGAGAGAGAGAGAGAGAGAGAGAGAGAGAGAGAGAGAGAGAGAGAGAGAGAGAGAGAGAGAGAGAGAGAGAGAGAGAGAGAGAGAGAGAGAGAGAGAGAGAACGCAGAAAAAGAGAGAGATCGGCAGAGAAAGAAAGAGAGAGAAGAGAGAGAGAGAGAGAGAGAGAGAGAGAGAGAGAGAGAGAAAGAGAGAGTGAGGGAGAGAGTGAGAACGGTAGAAAGGGAGAGAGAGAGAGAGAGAGAGAGAGAGAGAGAGAGAGAGAGAAGAGAGAGACAGAGAAAAAGTGAGAGTTAGATAATGAAAAATAATAATAATAATATAAATAATTTAGTTTGTTACATAATGCATGTGATTATGTGTCTGATTGTAGATGCATGTAGATGTATGTATGGAAATGAATATGCATGACTGTGTGTATATGAATGCAAATTACAGTAATTTTGTGTGTAATCATTCATGAGTTAAAGAGTGATAAGTGCACACTAATTAGTGTTAATATATGTGCATAAGTGTATTTAGATGAAAAATGCATATGCACAATTGTAGGTATTCATAAATGCATATATGCATGTTTAGCATATAACATATTAGTGTGCATCTTTGAGAGTAACTTGCTAATGTAGGAAACTTTGAGTGTTTTATGTCTCCTCAATTAGAAGTGGAAAGGGTAATTAAATATTTCTAAAGTTTAATTATATATTAGTATATATAAGTACATATTAATATGTGCATATGTGCTAGTATATATGTATATGCATACATGTATATGCATGCAGGATGTTAGTTTACATGAATCAATGCATATGTATGACCTAATGAATGTGTGTATGCTTCATATTAATTTATGTTTCTACATTTGCATGATTATATGTATTCCAAAAGAAGTGATGTATATGTATTTAGAAGTGTGTGTAATGTAAGCATGCATGTAAAGTTCATTAGTATGCATGAGGAATGTATACATGATCATATGCATGTGTATGGAAATATTGTGTGAATTATATTTTATGTTTCTTATTGATTTTTGTAATATTACTAATAGCTAATGTTTCTTGCAGAAACATTGAAGAATACAATTAATTGAAGTGAAGACAATTGAAGTGAAGCGGCAGCCTAAAGATCCATTTAAATCTTATTTCTCATTTAGTCAACTATCCAATTGACTAGACATTTATCCAATTGTTTAGGCCTTCCATTTGTATTAGATTTATTGATTCGAACCATTAGCATATCAATTAATTCATTCAAACAGTTTAGCATCATAGTGTTTCATTAGTTTTTCCATTACTTTCCTTATGTACTACTCACTCCCATTACTCTCAGTTTTCTCAGTCAGATTGCAGAGATGGTTTCTCTGAGCTTGGTGCATCATTTTCAGTGATTTAACTTGGTAAAGTTAGCTCTATAAGTCTAATATATGCTCACAAAGTTTCATTTCATTTGGAGGTTGCAATCTTCAGTTATGTTCAATTGAAGTCAATAGTGTATGTTCATCTTCACTTCTCTGTCAGGTACCCGACTTTTTCACTCATCTTGTCAGAGTCATTTCTTAGTGGTTACTCATCCAAATTCAATGCTTTAAAGCTTGTGGAATTCAGCTTACTGTATAGTAGAAGAATACAAATTTTCATAATCATTGGATTCCTACATTTTGAGTTATAAGCATTTTTCTGCTCACTGGTATCAAACTGTAGCAGCCCGTGAAAATCGGGATGATGTCATCACTTGTTAAAACTCATTCTCAGTGTGTGGTTTATTATTTTTTATGAGATTAATCTTGAAAGTTAGCTCTTTAAGTTAACTAGACTTCCCCAAGAGGAATTAAGTTAATTGATGCTCTGCGCAGAGAATTATGCAAAACACTGGATAGGTGTATGAACCAAGAATAGCAAGTTTTTCACCTCTGAGCTAACTCCAACTTATCTCTTTTGATCTATCTTTTTGAGAGTGATCTTCCAAGGTACATAGGGTTTCTAATACATCCATTGGCAAGCTAAAAGGGCCCACCATATACTCCTAGAGTTCATTTGGCTGGTGTAGACCAAGGATTTTGCAACACCTCTTCATCTTCAAGCACATACCTATCCATCTCTTCACATGGATCTCTCATGGGAGTACTCTGACTGGTGCTACACCCCCTTTGATGGGATTACTCCCATTGGTGGCACTCCCTTTACAGAGACTATTCCCACCAGTCGGACTCCCTTTGGTAGGACTACTCCCATTGGTGGAACTCCTTGCTTTATGACTCCACCATGACCATATTCTTAGTCATCCCCTAGTGGATCGAGTAGTTGTTGTATGCACCAACGTTTGACACCATAGCATGATATAGGAATTCACCCATCTCATCCATCTATACTACGTTCTAGAGGAGCAAGTTCTAGAGGTGAATCTAAGGGTGGGTGTGGAGGAGGATGTGGTGTGATGGATGCTTTTTCACCCACAAATACTCCTAGATGGACTACCTCAAATGCAGGTATGCCACATAGTAAACCATATACACCTTCAGGTGCTCATGACCATGAGGACTCCAAAGTGTATTGCATACATGATGCATCTCAAGTGATGGATGTGGACGGAAAGGCCATGCATCAATGCATACGATAGCTCTGCATAATAGAGTTTGGACTCTCAATCATGGTCGGATAAGTGAAGAGGACAAGGATTGCAAAAATCACATCTATCATGAGTATCTATAAGCACCTGGGCACCCTCTTGTCAGCTTAGAGTGGATTGAGCACACGGCATATGAGGTGATGTCCTATTGATGAATAGAGGCTAGTGACGCTTTTAGAGGAGGATTACCAAACCCTATGTGGCTAGATATTGAGAAGTGGGAGATTATTTGCAATGAGCAATAGTAGACTCTTGATCAATATCATCAGTAGTGAGATGTAGTGGCCATAGGTCTAAATACAATGAGAGCATCACATTTGGGTAGTGGCTCTTAGGACATGATGTGTCACGTTGTCGGGTCGTGAGAGATGCTCGGATGGTGGATCAAGTCATCCGCCTAAATTGTTCGGCACACGCGGGGTGTCTGTAGCAAACTCAGGCTTATGGAATTAAGGGCTCTAATGACACAACCATTTAAATTACCTATTTCTATGACTAAAACTAAATAGTTTAAATAGCTATGGACCGTAAGGACGGGCAGCCTCGTACATAGCAATAGCTTCCTGATATGAGATTGAAACTTCCATAATGGGTTCTTCTACTAAACTTTCAGGTAAGCTAGAGGGTTCTGGTCTGTCTAGAGTTGGCGGAACATTTTCAATATTTTCAATAGTACTGTGCTCAGACTCATCAAAGATGGGAGAAAGCTTGCAGATTGATAAGCTAGATAGGGAGAACTATCCAGCTTGGTCCATGAGGATGGAGGCACACCTCATGAGCAAAGACTTGATGGCATTCATTACAGAAGAGGAAGAAAAGCCTGAGTTTGAAGATCCTAGTGTTCCAACTAGGGAAGAACTTGCAGGTTTGAAGAATTGGATGAGAAAGGATGCTCAAGCTAGGAGCATCATTTACATGGTTGTAAATGATTATCTTCTACCTCACATCAGAGGATTAGTAACTGCAACAGATGTGTGGAATGCTTTGGAAGAGCATTTCCAAAACATGACCAAGTCTAGGAAGTCTTCATTATGGGCAGAATCCACAACTTTCAAGAAGAAGAGCTCACAATCAATTTCTGATTATGTGGCAAGAATGAAGGATATTGCAGATAGCTTGGGAGCAGTAGATGAAGACATTGAAGAGGATAAGTTGGTAAGGAAAATACTTACAGGTCTCAGAGGAGATGAGAAGTGGAAGCCTTTCATATTTTCCATAGAATTGTCACTTGATCACTTTACTCCTGATCTTAATCAATTGCTAGGACACATGCTAACTTTTGAGCAGGACATTAAGGGAGACAATGATAGGAGTGCAAGCCAAGCTATGTACTCCAAGGACAAGAAAAAGAATGGCAAAGGGAAGTAGTCAAGTGATGATGAAGGAACTTCAAGTCAAGCTAACTTTACAAAAGGAAATATGAACTTCCGAGGTAAAGGAAGAGGAGGTAAGAACAAAGATAATACTAAAGCTTGTTGGATTTGTGGTAGAACCAATCATTTGGCAAATGATTGTTGGTATAACAATCAAAATGGAGGAAATAATAATCAGAGTTTTAATCAAGGAGGTAGAGGAGGCAGAAACCAAAGAGGAAACTTTAGAGGAAGAGGTGGTAGGACATCATATGCTAGAGGAGGTGGAAGAAGCTTTCAATCTCAGTCCTACAACAACAATTATTATAATTATGCATCAGATGAGAAGGATGATCTGACTCTCATTTTAAATGCAACTTATGAATCAATAGGAGAAGATCAAAGGGTGTTTTATATTGACTCAGGATGTAGCAATCATCTGAGTGGCAATATATCACTGATGACTGATATGGAAGCAAAGGTGAATGGACATACAGTTCAAACAGGTGACAACACCAAGCATAAGGTGGAAAGCATTGGATCAGTGAAGACAAATAATGGAAGTACAC
The DNA here is from genome assembly GCA_020310875.1 of Ceratopteris richardii. NCBI lineage: Eukaryota > Viridiplantae > Streptophyta > Polypodiopsida > Polypodiales > Pteridaceae > Ceratopteris > Ceratopteris richardii. The sequence goes on along the minus strand of CM035416.1, from coordinate 150,820,139 downwards.
TCTTAAGCAAGGTACTTTATGTTCCTACTATTCCTAAAAACTTGATAAGTGTAGGGAAAATTGTGGAGAAGGGATATGAAGTCAGATTCACAAATGATGGTGTCTATGTGCAAGATCCAAATCAGGGATATAAAAACATTATTGCAGGTAAAAAGGAAGGAAGGTTGCTTACTCTCAAAGTCCAAGGTAATGTGGGACATGCTCTATTTACTTATGGAAGTCAAAAGATGTCTGAGTTAGAGCTATGGCATAAAAGGCTAGGTCATTTCAATGAGAGAGCCATAAAGGAAATATCAAGGAATGATGTGGTGCTTGGTTTGCCAAAAGTTGAAGGGTAGCACATGGTGTACAAGTGTGAAGCTTGTCAATTAGGTAAAGCACACAAAAGTTCATACAATAAATCAGGGTACAAGTATTCATATATGCCTGAATTGATTCATACAGATGTGTGGGGTCCTTATATTATGTGTTTTTTGTTGATGATGCAACCAGATTGGATTACTTTATATGTAATCAAGGACAAATTAGAAGTCTTCAAGACATTCAAGCATTATCATGCTTATGCAGAAAGGATTACAGGACAAAAGCTCAAGAGGTTGAGATCAGATGGAGGGGGAGAGTATTTCTCTAAAGAGTTTGATGATTATTTATGGAATGCAGGTATAAAGAGAGAAGTAACTTGCAGGTACTCTCCTCAACAGAATGGAATTGCAGAAAGAAGAAATAGAACTTTTGTAGAGTTTGCAAGAGCAATGATGAAGGAAAAGAATTGTCCAAACTACTTATGGGTAGAAGCTATCAACATTGCAACATACCTTGTGAATAGGTTACCTTGTAAAGCTTTGGATGGAAGAACTCATTATGAAGCATGGTGGGGTAAGAAACCTTCTCTTGATCATTGTAAGGTATTTGGATGTTTAGCATATGCTTATGTTCCTTCACAATTGAGACATAAGCTAGAACCCAAAGCAAAGAAGTATGTGTTTATTTGGTATGATGATAGACAGATGGGTTATATATTGTGGAGTCCATCCACAAAGCAATTTCCTGTTACCAAAGATGTTACATTTGATGAGCAAAGCACATGGTATACAGGGTCAAAAAATGATTATGCAGGTGTTGAAGAAATACAAAGGAAAGGGAAGACAAAAGTAAGTGTGTATGAAGAAGATATTGATGATGTTGATTATAAAAGTAAATTGCAGGACAATGTTGAAGATGGGCCAAGATTTGATCCAGAATCAAATGTGGCTGAAACTTCAAGGAGTGCAGAGGTCAGAAGATCCTTAAGAGAAAGGAAAAAGCCTATCACGTATAGCTATGATACATCTTTTCTAACAACAAAAGATTATGCTTACATTTTGAAGACAGAAGAGGATCCAATCACATATGAAGAAGCTAAAGGTAAATAGAATTGGGAGAAGGCAATGCAAGAAGAGTATGATGCTCTACTTGAAAATGAAACATGGGAGTTGGTGCCAAGACGAAAGAATCAGAAAGTCATTGGATGTAAGTGGGTGTATAAAACAGAAAGTTTTGCAGATGGTAAGGTGTCTAGATACAAGGCTAGACTGGTGGTTAAAGGTTATGCCCAAACCTATGGGGTAGATTATGATGAAACCTTTAGTCCTATTGCTAAGATGTCTACAATTAGATCATTGATTGCTGTTGCTGCTTGTAAAGGATGGAAGTTATCACAATTAGATGTGAAGAATGCATTCCCGAATGGATACATTGCAGATGAAGTATACATGGAGCAACCAGAAGGATTCATGGATTCAATTGGATCAGATTATGTGCATAAGCTCAAGAGAGCTTTGTATGGCCTGAAGCAAGCCCCAAGAGCATGGAATTACAGGCGTGTTAAGTTCTTGAATGAATGTGGATTTCAAGCATCAAAGGCAGATAGTAGCTTGCTAGTGAAGGCAAATGAAAATGGATACATATACATGTGTATTTATGTTGATGATATTATTGTCACAGGTAGAGATGCTCAAGGAATCAATGAGCTTAAGAAACAAATAGAGAAGAAGTTTTAGATAAGTGATGTGGGAAACTTATCTTATTTCTTAGGAATGCAGATTGTATATACTCAACATGGAGTATATGTTACACAAGAGAGATATTTGAAGAATCTTCTGATCAAGTTCAACTTGGAGGATTGCAAGTCTTCAAGCACACCATTGGAGGTAAATCATAAATTGAGCAAGTATGGAGGTGAAGAATTTAATGACATGAAGAAATATCAAAGTTTGGTAGGTAGTTTAATCTATGCTACCTTGACAAGGCCAAATCTATCATATGCAGTAGGTGTGTTATCACAATTCATGCATTGTCCAAAGAAGACTCATTGGATTGCAGCTCAAAGTGTACTCAGATATATCAAAGGAACCCTAAGTGAAGGTCTGTATTATGGATTTACTTCTGATACAAGAATCAAAGTGTTTAGTGATGCAGATTGGGCAGGTGATTCAGATGATAGAAGGTCTACTCATGGGTATCTCTGTTATATTGGAGATAAACTAGTTTCTTGGTGCTCAAAGAAGCAACATACAGTTGCTTTGTCATCTACAGAAGCTGAGTATAAAGGAATGGTAGAGGCTGCAAAAGAAGTGATATGGAGATAATATGAGTTCATTGTATTTGGTAGCTAACCCTGTTTTCCATGCCAGGATTAAGCATATAGAGATTCAGTATCATTTCTTGAGAGAAAAGGTACTTGATAAAGAGATTGAAGTGATGTATACTCCAACAAAAGAACAAATTGCAGATATGTTAACAAAAAGCTTGGATGGACCTAAGCTACAAAGATTCAAGGAAATGGCAAGAGTGAAGAAGAATGGAAAAATCACAATTAGTGATTGAGGGGGAGCTGTTGGAACACAACAATCACAAATTGATGATTACAAAGAGCTTGAAGCATGTCAAAGATCAGATTGAAGTTCAAGAAGTCACTTGAGAAAGTGAAGAGATCTCAGAAGTGAAGTTTGTATACATATGTACATTACTGTTGGAAATTCCTGTAATATGAGTATAGATAATCCTTAGGATGATAAGGATTAATGTAATAGACATGGGATCAGTCTAGAACCATATGTATATAAGTCAATGATGTAAAGAAATACATGAGAGATTCATTAGAAGACAAGTGTCATAGAGATAGATGTGAAAAGAGTCATCTTCAAAAAATAGCGACGAGTATTTCATAGATTTCTCTCAATCTGATCATGTGGATCAGAAATCCTTTTGTACACATCTAATCTTGAAGCTAGTGAAGCTATGTTCAAAGTTTCATGGTCTAATTCTTCTTCTACTATGAGTATGATCAATAGGAACATGTGTATGTAAAGTCTGTAGATGATCTTTCACAGTCGTGCACTTTTGCATGCCAATGTTTTGCTTAGGTCTCAGTGCGCAGTGTAAAGTTTTTGATGAATGAGCATTCAAAATCTAAGTTAGAAGATAAGGAAGCTATGGCTAAAAGCATTTGGCAAAATGGGATCTGTGCTGTGAGAAATCAATCTTAGAAGACCTATGTCAAAGTTGCTTGTTCAGAAAGATAGTTTCTAAAATACTTTTGATCTTAAGGATCAAATTAAAGTTTTAATGATTCTTTTGATGAACTAATGATTGATATGATTGCACAAAGGTAGTCCAAAGATGTATGCATCATTGGCTTGAAGAAATTTGAAGATATGTGTAGGAAATAAAGTCGATTTCTAAAGCAGACTTTATGAAGAAGGAATTTCTTTACTTAGAGAAGTGTTAGTGAAAGTTTTGATAAAAGAAGACAATATTTGTGTAAAGTTTGATCAATAACTGATATAGAAAGTTCTTAGATCAATATAGATCTGACCTTTGGAGATTAAGAAGTCTCCAACATGTAGGTACATGTCACATGTGTGTGTATGTGACTTTATGTGTGTGTATTTGTATGTGTATGTATGTATATATGTGTATATCTATGTATGCATGTGTGTAAACAACTAGGAAAATAATCCTAAAACATGTATAGGTGCATGTGTCTATGTATACGTGCGTATGCATGTGTATGTATGTAAACCCTAAAACCATAATCCTAAAACCCTAACCAATAAACATGTACATGTGTGTATGTATATGTGACATGTGTGTGTATTTGTATGTGTATATATGTATATATGTGTGTATGTGTATATGGATGTATGCATGTGTATAAACCACTAAAACCCTAATTCTAAAACATGTATATGTATGCATGTGTGACATGTGTGTATTTATATGGGTGCATGTGTCTATGCATATGTGACATGTGTGTGTATATGTGTGTATGCATCTGTGTATGTATGTATACCTTAAAACCCTAACCCTAAAACATGTATATGTGTGTATGTGTGTATGTATGTTTGACATGTGTGTGTATGTGTGTGTATGTGTATGTATGTGAATTTGTGTATGTATATATGTGTGCATGCATATATGTATGTATGCATTCCAGTAAAACCCTAAAACCCTAATCCTAAAAGATGTATTTATCTGCATGTGTGTATGTATATGTGTGTGCATGTGTGTATGTATGTAAAATCATAAAACCCTAATCATAAACCCTAAAACATGTATATTGTGTATGTCAGTATGTATATGTGACTTGTATGTGTATGTGTATGGGAATTTATGTGTGTGTATGTGTATGTGTATGTATGTATATGTGTGTGTATGTATGTGTGCATGTGAGTGTGTGTGTGTGTGTATATGTGTGTGTCCATATATGTATGTGTGAAAACATGTGTGTATGAATATGTGTGTATGTTTATATGTATATGTGACATGTGTGTGTATGTGTAAGTTCCCTGAATGCATGTGTGTGTGTATATATATATATATATATATATATATATATATATATATATATATATATATATATATATATATATATATATATGTGTGTGTGTGTGTGTGTGTGTGTGTGTGTGTGTGGTGTGTATATTTGTATGCATGTGCGTGTGTATGCAAAAGCCATAAACCCTTATCGTAAAACCCTAGCCGTAAAACATGTATATGTGTGTATGAATATGTGACATGTGTGTATGTGTTTGTGTGTGTGTATATGCATGTGTATATATATGTGTATGTGTATATGTGTGTATGCATGTGTATATGTATGTAAAACCCTAAAAACCTACTTGGAAAATGATTTTCCAACCCTAACTCAAGAAAACCAACACCAAGCAGAGGACATGATGAGGAGCAGATTGATTTCAAAGCTTTGAACTCAAGAGGCAAGTTCAAATACAAACAATTAGAGAAAATACCCAAGTCTTCTAATCAAGCATTAAGGAGGTCACAAAGAGAAAGTAAGAAGCCCATAAGGTATGGGTATGATACATCCCTAGTCACAAAGCACTCTGTATATATCACTAAAGATTCAATGGCAGAGGATCCTTCTTCATTTGAAGAGGCTAAGAAGAAGAGAATGGGTAGAAGCCATGAAAGAGGAAATAGAAGCACTGCAGGAAAATCACACTTGTGACCTAGTTCCCAAGAAACTAGATATGAAGGTAATTGGTTCAAGGTGGATATGTAAAGCTAAAGGGAACTCTGATATTTCTATAAATAGTAGAAGACAAGGCTAGTGAAAAAAGGATTTGCCCAAACACATGGAGTAGATTATGAAAAAGAAACATTTTCACATGTGGCAAAGATGCCAACAATACGGGTATTGCTAAGTCTTGCTGCATCCAAAAATTGGAACTTATATTAGTTAGATGTGAAGAATGTCCTCTTAAATGGTTGGATATCAGAGGAGGTGTATATGGCACATCCACGAGGTTTTGAAGATGAAGAAAAAGCAGGCTATGTTTGCAAGCTTAGGAAGACACTCTATGGTCTCAAGCAAGCTCCTAGAGCTTGGAACCATAGACTTGTTACCTATTTGCATGATCAAGGGTTTATAGTAAGAAAGGCAGATTCTTCTTTGTTTGTGAAGAAGAATAAATCAGAGATCATCTACTTGTGTGTCTATGTAGATGACATCATTATTACATGTAATAATTCTGATGGTATTAAGGAGGTCAAGGTTCAATTGATGAAGGGATTCAAAATCAGTGATCTAGGGTTGTTAACCTATTTCCTTGGCTTAGAACTTGTGTATATAGATTCAAGAATATTTATCATATAAAGGAATTACATAAATGATATGCTGGTATAGTTTAAGATGGAGAACACTAAAGTTGGAGGTATTCCTATGGAGATCAATCATAAGTTGAGTTCACATGAAGCTGAACCACTTGATGATATTACATGGTATCAACAACTTGTGGGTAGTCTTAATTATGCCACCTTAACAAGAGTGGATATTGCATATGTTGTGAGTACACTAAGTCAATTCATGCATGTACCAAGGAAGCCACACATGGAAGCTGCAAAGAGGGTGCTTAAGCACCTAAAGGGTACAATGAATTAGGGGTTATTCTATCCTTTCACTTATGAAATAGATATAAAGTTATACTCTGATGCAAATTGGGCCGGCTCCAAGGATGATAGGAGGAGCACCTGAGGGTATCTATCTTTTGCAGGGTCAAAGCTCATTACATGGCCACCAAGAAGCAACCAACTGTGGCCTTATCTTCCATAGAAGCAGAATATAGAGGTTTGGTTAATGCAACTCAAGAAGATATGTGGCTTAATCAATTGTATGTAGATTTGGAGATACATTCCTACACTGCAACTATATTTGGAGATAATACTAGCTTACTTCATTTGGCTGCTAATCCTGTGTACCATGCTAGGACTAAGCACATTGAATTGCATTATCATTATGGTAGAGCAAAATTGCTACGTAAGGATATTCAGTTAGCATATGTATCAACTCATTTGCAATGTGAAAACTTATTCACTAAAGAGTTGAACAGGTTCAAATTAATGATTGAGCTGCAACACATCAAGGAGCAATGAAGATCAAGCATGTTAGGCTTGAGGGGGAGTTTTTGGTGCAATTAAAACCTAGGCCTACATACTTGATGAATACACATAAGCTTGATGTATTAGCATATCACTTGAGAAGCTTCATATGTACAACCGCTTGTAACTTTGAGTCCAATTACTCATTGTAAAAGTAATATAGACCCACGAGAAGTTTAGGAAGGTTGGAATATTGTACCATTTGGTAGTTAAAGTCAAGAGAGAATCAATCCTATACTTTAGGATCACTTTTTAGGTGAGGATTTGAATTTGAATTCAAATGGTTGGCTCCAACACAAAGCTATAAAACTTGGAATGAAAATCCCGTGTGTTATCTCGAGGATGAGAGATCATTTCCATGTACCCTCATTGAGAAGAGGAGCTCACTTAATAGCTCTCTCATTCTACCATCATTGAGCAATGCATATTGCCAATGGCTTTATAATCTTACATGATTTAGTCAATACATATTCATTACTTTCTACTCTCATATCTCTGTCATACTCCATGACAATAGTGATCTTGTCTGAGGTAGTTCTCACTCTATAGTGCATTAACTTGCATGATTCAAAGCATGATATGTTCAACATACTGTCTATTTTGATCTCACAAAGTTTCATCTAATTTGGTTCACTTAATCATCAGATATTAATCAAAGTTTGTATGCCCTTAAAAGTCCGGAGTGTCTCCATACTTGCTAAACATGATTCTCTGTAGATGGTTCATCATTTTAGATGATTCCACTCATGAATGGTAGCTTGTTTAATTAATTAAAGATTCCCAAAATGAATTTTTCTAATTGTTGTAGGCATGAAGCAAGATTTAGCTACACCAACTCCTTGCGATTATCCACCATCTCTTCCAACATATCTGTGTATGTATATATGTGTGTATGTGTGAAAAAGTGTGTATGAATATGTGTGTATGTTTGTATGTATATGTTGTCTCGTATCTATCTGTATGTGTGTGAATATGTGTGTACACATGTGTGTATATGGATGTGTGTATGTATGTTTGCATATGCATGTGTGTATGTATGCATGCATATACATGAGTATGAATGTGTGTGTATGTGTGCATTTGAGTGTGTGTGTGTGTATATGTGTATATGTGTGTGTATGCTCTAAAACCCACATCAACCCCTAACGAACATTAATTTCGTTTCTCTTTCTCTTTCATTTCTCTCTCTCTCTATCTCTCTCTTTCTATCCCTTTCTCTCTCTCTCTCTCTCTCTCTCCCTCTCTAATAATTAACAAAAGAGTACATGCATGTACATAAATCACTTATATTGATGTAATTTCCTCCGGATCGCTCATCAAAGCACAATCGACATCGCCTCTTGTCAACAAAAAACTAATGCCAAAAAGCTCTTGCAAAACAAAATGAAAGAGAAATAGGAAACCAAAATGAATAGAGGAAGAGAGAGGTGTGCATCATTTACAAAGATGCAAGAGAGAGAGAGATGTGTGTGTAGAGAGAGAGAGATCTCTATGTTTGTGTGAAGAGACAGAGATGTGTGTGTGTGTATGATCCATTTGTCTTCCATGCTACCCTCTAGACATGCTCATTAATGAACCAATCTCTTTAGTTTCGTTATGAACCACTCTAAGAAGAACATACATCAACTGTGGACAATTTTTGCTATTGCAACTTTGTTAACCACATGAATCAATAAATGAAGCTGAATTGGTAGAATACTTATGGGAAAGTACTTCTCAACCATACAGAGAGCCTCTATAGCATTCACTTTGGCACTACATATGCTATCTCTCCTTATCTCTTTAGATGATATCCATCGTACCAAGGAATTCATTTTATGAACGATTGTTCACACATCCTCCGAAAGACAATCTTTCACAACTATAGAAAGCACAAAATATAGAAACTTGTTCCAATCATGAGACTTGAGCCCTCTGAGATTGTCATTCTATGTCAAGGTATTCTTCAGACACCTCATGCACCCAATAGGTGTTCAAAGCTCTGAAATCAGCTTCTTCACTTTGTTGCTCTTACATGTTGCAGAGCACCCAAGGCACTCTTAGTAGTGACAATACTCTGTTTGGCTTGGTAATTGGCCACAATTCTTGCATATAATCTCATTCTCACAAGTCCTCCCTTTACGCTTTGCTTTCCTTCTTTCTAATCAATTTCTTCTAGAGCATCTCTCCCAAATTCATGGAAGTATGCATTGGGTCCACCAAATGATTGATCAATAACTCACTCCAGTAAGGGAGATTTTCAAAGATCCATAGCCATTTCATGCCAGTGAATGGTGTTCCTACATTCACAATTGCTTCCAATGGCTTGCTTTCATTTTTCATTATGTTTGTCAGCCAATTTGTCCCTCACATATAATATGTCTAGTAGGCAGACATCTATGATGTCCTTGTAGACAATTTTCTGAATTGCTTTGGAGTACCATGCTTCGATTCGTGGTCTACAGGGGGGACAAGCATTGTAACTTGAAATTGATAGACCTGAACATTCAGGATAACCGAGCTAGTCATGCATCAAAGGATCCATATTCTCGAACATGTGCAGCATAAATATGTGGTTTACAAAATATTTGATACTTGCATTAAGTGCAAGGACATGCCATTCTCGCCTCAGGATCCAAAGATGCCATCTGATACCATGTGGAGGTGTTAGGACATTTAAGATGTGATGTATTCAATTAAATATAAGGACTTCAATCCTAAAACCCTAATTTTTTTAATTTGATTATAGATACTAATTATCTTCCTAAATCCTTATTTATTATATATTAAATTATGTATGCTAATAATTTGTATAATCATATATTAAATTATATGTCCTAGAGCGAAAGTATTTATTTATTTAATTAAATTACTATTTTTAACCCAAAAAACACAATACGTTATACATGATTATGTATACTAATATTCAATTATATTTACCAATTCTAATCCTCAAATCCTAGCATTTTGTATAACTCATTATATATGCTAGTTTTAGTTCTATAACCCTAATTTCTTATATGTTAGATTATACATAGTACTACAATTTCTAGAACCCTAGTAATTTATATATTTAATTTTATATATACTTATATTAATTCTAAAACTGTAATATTCTTTATATTTTAATATATATATATATATATATATATATATATATATATATATATATATATATATATATATATATATATATATATATATTAATATTTAATTAAAGATACTAATTTTGGCCTTTAATCTCTAATTTTTATTAAACCTAAAATCTTATGTTTTTTATATTGTTGAAGCAAGCAAACACAACTTTTATATGAATTAATGAGTTTAGACTAATGTTGGATGGTCGTGTACGTGGATGACTATTTTAGATGCTTTACAATTTGTGGCTTATCTGTATTACTCACTTGAAGTAGGAAAAGTTTTTCAAAAGCTAAGGAGAGTTATTTTTAGGATGCATGTAAAGAGACAATTAGAGATTCATGAATTTGAGGGTTTACATGTGTTTTATAACCACCCAGAGCATGGAATATGATGTAGAAGGTGTGGAGAAGCTTGCTCAACCTCTGTACATAAGTTTTGTACTCAATACAAGTCATTCTTCTACCTGTGTCGTAGCTCCATATGTGAAACTCTATCAACTTGTTTTGCTAGGTTCTCCCTGTGTATTTATCCAAATTCAGTTTCGTAACTTGGTATAGGTATCTTGGAGAGTCTACTTCACGTTTCTCAAGTTTTAGAGCATTTGCTGCAGCTGTTTTGTGCCCTATGATAAAAATACTACATGCTGCTACAAACTATCAAATTAGGGTATCTAGACTTTTGTGCTCTGTTTGCATCTACGTTTCTCCTTGATTACTAAACCAAATCTTTTGTTCCTACATTCATTGAAAAGCCCTATGTGTCTACCATGCATGGTGCAAATTTCATGATCATTGGAGTATAGTTTAAGATTTATGATCTCTGCAACAAAGCATGTTTTGTCTGCAGCACTTGTTAGAGATGTCCCTCATACCTATATCTTCCAAGAGTCATATCTGAGTGCTTAAATGTCCATTTAGGATGATCTATTAGTGTCGAGTATCTCCATCTAAAACAGTTTTGAAATACTCTTTATATTTTTGGAGTTATGGCTTCTACAAGCTAGAGAGGTTCTCTATTTGTCTCACCAAATTTTCAGAGAATAACCTGTGAGGCTCATCTAGCTTCCTGCTGCACTTGGAGTTGTTTCAAACTCCTTCATATATTTATATATATACTTTTATTTTAATTTTAAAACCCTATCTCTTTTCATATTTAATTTTGTATACTAATATTTATCATAGAACCCTAGTTCTTTGTAGACCTAAGAATATATACTAATTTTAATCTTAGAACCCTAATTTCTTATATATTTAATTATACATAGTATACGAATTCCAAAACCCTAGTAATCTATATATTTAGTTATATATATTTATATTAATCTTAGAGAAAACTTTTTTGTTTATTTAATTAAAAATATTATTTTTTAATCCTAAAATCGTAGTATTTTGTACATTTGATTATATATAGTGACTGTTTTGACTTAATTATATATTATAGTATGTATCTTCAAATCCTGATTTTTATATATATTTGATTATATATATAATATTTAAATTAAAACCCCATTATATATATATATATATATATATATATATATATATATATATATATATATATATATATATATATATATATATATATATATATATATATAGTTATATATATATATATATATATATATATATATTTATTTTAATTTGAAAACCCTAGCTCTTTTCACATTTAATTATGTATTCTCATATTTATGATAGAACCATAGTTCTCTACATATCTAATTATATATACTAATTTTAATCTTAAAACCCTAATCTCTTATATATTTAATTATACATAATACTACAAATTACAAAACCCTAGTAATGTACATATTTAGTTCTATATACTTATATTAATCATATAATATTATTTTTTAATCCTAAAATTGTAATATATTGTAAATTTGATTATGTATACAACTTTTTTCTACTTAATAATATATAATAGTATTTATCTAGAAATCCTATTTTTTATATACATTTGATTATAAATATTAATATTAAACCTAAAACCCTATATTTTATTTATTTAATCATGTATATTTATTTTAATTTGAAAATCCTAGCTCTTTACATATTTAAATATGTATACTAATATTTATCATAGAATTGTAGTTCTTGATATATTTAATTATTTGTACAATTTTGTCCTAAAACCATGGTTTTTTCATTTAGTGAATTATATATAATAATTTTAATCCTATAAATGTAAAGCCCTAATCTTAAAACCCCAACCCTAAAACATGTGTATATGTATATGTGTGTATGTATATGTGACATGTGTTTATGTCTATTTGTATGTGGATTTATGTGTCTCTATGTGTATGTGTATGTATGTATATATGTGTGTATGCGTATATGTATGTATTCATTTGTGTATGTGTGTAAAATCCTAAAACGTTAATCCTAAAATCCTAACCCTAAAACATGTATATGTGTGTATGTGTGTATGTATATGTGTGTGTATGTGTGTGCATATGTGTATGTATGTAAAACGCTAAAATCCTAATCCTAAAACCCTAACCCTAAAACATGTACATGTGTGTATGTGTGCATGTATACGTGCCATGTTTGTGTATGTTTGTGTATGTGTGTGTATGTGTCTTTATGTGTGTGTATGTGTATGTATGTATATATGTGTATATGTATGAATCCATGTGTGTAAACCACTAGAACCCTAACCCCAAAATATGTGTATGTGTCCATGTGTATGTATATGTGTGCATGTGTGTATGTATGTAAAACCCTAAACCCTAAATCCAAATACCCTTACCCTAAAACATGTATATGTATGTATGTATATGTGACATGTGTGTATGTGACTTTATATGTGTGTATTTGTATGTATATATGTGTATATGTGTATATCTATGTATGCATGTGTGTAAACAACTAAAACCCTAATCCTAAAACATGTATACATGTATGTGTCTATGTATGCGTGTGCATGTGTGTATGTACACATGACATGTGTGTGTATATGTGTGTATGCATGTGTGTATGTATGTAAACCCTAAAACCATAATCCTCAAAACCCCAACCAAAAACATGTACATATGTGTATGTATTTGTGACATGTGTGTGTATTTGTATGTGTATGTATGTATATATGTGTGTATGTGTATATGTATGTATGCATGTGTTTAAACCACTAGAACCCTAATTCTAAAACATGTATATGTGTGCATGTGTGTATGTATATATGTGCATGCATCTATGTATATGTGACATGTGTGTATGCATCTATGTATATGTGACATGTGTGTATGCATCTATGTATGTATGCATACCCTAAAACCCTAATCCTAAACCCCTAACCCTAAAACATGTATATGTGTGTATGTGTGTATGTATACGTGACATGTGTGTATATGTGTATGTATGTGACTTTGTGTATGTATATATATGTGTATATGTATATGTATGTATGCATTCCAGTAAAACACTTCAACCCTCATTCTAAAACCCTAATCATAAAAGATGTATTTGTGTGCATGTGTGTATGTATATGTGCATTCATGTGTGTATGTTTATGTGTATGCATGTGTGTATATATGTAAAACCATAAAACCCTAACCCTAAAACATGTATATTAAGTACGTCAGTATGTATATGTGACATGTTTGTAAATGTGTATGTGACTTTATGTGTGTGTATGTGTATATGTATATGTGACATGTGTGTGTATGTCTATGTTGCATGAATGCATGTATATATATATATATATATATCATAACTGTTCTTTCCTATGGAGTTTGAATCCTCACCAAGATTCTTTTCTTCAATAATCAGCATGGATACCAAATCAGCACAATTAGGAATATTTTCCCTTAGTCTATATGGAAGTTCTGAACTGGTTATATGCAACTCCTAAACCACGAAGGCACACTTCCACCTTATCATCATCATCTAAGTTTACACCAATAGATGCAAGTGACTCACATATGCTTTTGATATTCAGAGTGTAGTCACTTACTGCAACGCTCTTTTTCTCCAATGTATGCAGCTCGTTCTTGAGTTGCAATTTCCATGCCTTTGTATTGGTCTCGTACAATGTGACCAAACTGTTCCAAGCCTCTTTCGGGGTCTTGGCATCCTGTATGTGCCCAATCATGCTATTCTGTATGCTAAAAGATATCCAGTACATTACCTTTCGTGCCTCTTGATTCCATTCCTCATATTCTCTTAACTGTTCTGCAGTCCAATTCCTATCTGGTAATGCAAAGCATCTTTTTTCTCTCCTTGGATGTACTTCCAGTAGCCTTTTCCCATCAAGAAATTCGTCATTTTGAATCTCCAAGCATGGAAGTTGTTCTTGTCCAGCTTATCGCTCATAAGTTGACTCATTCCATCTACGTTTGCCATTCCTGTAGCAATTCACAACACTCCAAAACACTACAAGCACCACTTCTACTTGAACACTGCGCACTATGACGTGACAGTTCGATCTCAGAAAAACACGGTTTTCATGTATCAACAGTACACAGAATCGCTTGAAATTCTCGATCTGGAATATATGAGTGTTGCTAAACACGCGCAAGTTACACCTTGCAAGCTCTGAACGGAGGTCAAGATGGCTCTGAAACTTTGATCTGAGGTCTTCTACCTTCACGCCGATTTTCATAGCAAACGGAGGTCGTTTGTGAATCACGTTTTCTCCACGCCTTGCTGCGTACTCTTAACCATCGCCTTCTCCACGAGCTCTCTACTAGACTTGCTCTGATACCATGTCATGAGGAAGGAGATAGACACATAAATCTCTCTCTCTCTCTCTCCACACACACATAGAGATCTCTCTCTACACACACACATCTCTCTCTCTTGCATCTTGGTAAGTAATGCACACCTTCACCCTCTCTCTTCCTCTATTCATTTTTGTTTCCTAATTTCTCTTTCACTTTGTTTTGTAGGAGCTTTTTGGCATCCATCTTTTTGTTTGACAAGGGGCGATGTGGATTGTGCTTTGACAAGTGATCTAGAGGAAATTACATTAATGTAAGTGATTTATGTACATGCATGTATTATTTTGTTCTTTATTAGAGAGAGAGAGAAAGAAAGATAGAGAAAGAGAGAGATAGAGAGAGGAAGAGAGAGAGAGAGAGAGAGAGAGAGAGAGAAAGAGAGAGAGAGAGAGAGATCAAAGAGAAAGAGAAATGAAATTAATGTTTGTGAACATTTAATGTTTGCTCTAGAGCATACAACGTACACACACATATACACACACACTCACTCACATGCATACATACACAGACATGCATACTTATGGATATGCATGCATACACACACATGCATATACACACATATACATACACATGTGTACACACACATATGCACACACACACATACGAGACACACATATACATACACACATACAAAAATATTCATACATACACTTTTCCACACATACATACATATATAAATACACACATAGACACACACATACACACAAAGACACACTCACATGCATACATACACAGTTATACATGTTCATGAATATGCATAAACACACACACATATACATACACACATGCATATGCATAGATATATACACACCCACATACATACATGCATGCACACACATGTACATACATGCATATACATAAAATATGCACACACATACACTTACATGCATAAATACACACACACAAGAGGCACATATATACACACACATAGACACAAATACACATACACACATGTATGTACACACATACACACACATACACATGTACACACATATACACACATACACATACACATAGACACACATAGTCACATAACATACATACATATTCTCTCTCTCTCTCTCTCTCTCTCTCTCTCTCTCTCTATATATATATATATATATATATATATATATATATATATATATATATATATATATATATATATATATATATATATATATATATATATATATATATATATATATATATATATATATATATATATATGTGCATAGACACATACACATACACACACATGTTTTAGAGTTAGGGTTATGGTTTTAGGGTTTTACATACATACACACATGCATACACACATATACACATATAAACACATACACACATAGATACATGCATACACACATATACATGTTTTAGGGATAGGGTTTTAGGGTTTGAGGATTAGGCTTTTAGGGTTTTACATACATACACACATATACACATACACACACACACATATATATATATATACATATATATATATATATATATATATATATATATATATATATATATATATATATATATATATATATATATATATATATATATATATATATATATATATATATATATATATATATGCATATAGACACATACACATACACACACACAGAGAGACACACACACACACACAGACACACACACACACACACACATATATATATATATATAGCAGGTATTCTACTCCGACAGAGGAAGAGGTAGAGGTAGAGGTTTTGGAAATGGAAGAGGAAATAGTAATCAAGACCAAGGTCAACAATAAAATCATACAGGAGGAAGAGGACAGTTTCGAGGCAAGGGGAGCCAAAGAGGTCATAGAAATCTCCAAAGAAATGATTCAGGTAATGATAGTAAAGGATGCTGGAATTGTGGTAAACCTAGACACTTTGAATGTGATTGCAAGTTGAAGAATCAAAATAATAGAAGGTAGGAAAACAACTATGCATCCACAAGTACATATGATTCTGAGAAGTTGTTCATGGTGCAACATCACATGATGAATAGGATGTGTGATCTTGTTTCAAAATCGATTGATAATGTCTGGTATGTTGATTCAGGTGCTTGAAATCACATGACCAGTCATGCGAAATGGTTTAGTACTTTGCAAAAATTGCCAGTTCGTGGATATGTTGAAATAGGTGATGACACATCACATCCTATTGAGCATACAGGAAACATAGCACTATCTATGGAGGATGGAAAGGTAAAACATCTTGATGATGTGCTTCATGTTCCAAATATAACAAAGAATCTGGTTTTTGTTGGACAAATGGTTGACCAGGGATTACAAGTCAGGTTCAATGCTGATGGATTATCTGTAAAGAGTACAAGCAGGATGGACGATTGGTTGCCAAAAGAAACCAAGTGGGTAGGATGTTCACCTTAAATTTGAAGATTCTTGAAATGAATGCATCCATGTTTGCAAAAGGTGCAGGAGTTATTGCAGATATAGAGATGTGGCACAAACGGATTGGACATGCAAACTTGCAAAGGCTGAAATTGATGCAATCAAAGGAGATTATCCATGGAATACCAAATTTCAAAGTTGCAAAAATGCAAAAGGTATGTGTAGCATGTCAATTTGGTAAACAGTCAAGAGCATCATTTGCACATGACAAGCATGTTAGTGAGAATGTACTAGAAATAGTACATACTGATGTTTGGGGTCCAGCAAAAACAACATCTATGGGCGGTTCTAGCTTTTATGTTACTTTCATTGATGACCTTACACGCAAAGTATGGGTATATTTCATGAAAGAGAAGAGTGAGGTGTTCACTAACTTCCAAATTTTGAAAGCTATGGTGGAAAAGAAAACAGGGAAGTACATTCAGACATTTAGATCTGATGGAGGAGGTGAATACATGTCAAATGAGCTGAACAATTTTCTAAAAATCATGGAATTCGGCATCAGTTTACATGCAAGTACACACCACAACACAATGGCATTGCTGAACGAAAAAATAGACATATTGCAGAAATAGCAAGAGCCTTGATGGCTGAGAAGAATATGCCTCATTGTTATTGGGCAGAAGCTGTGCATAGTGCTGTATACATCATGAAGAAAGCTTGATCCAAAAGCAGAAAAATGTGTCTTCATTAGATACTCCCTTGAGAAAAAAAGGTACAAATGTTATAACCCACTCACACGAGAGGTGAAGGTGAGCAAAGATGTGGTATTTGATGAGATGTCAAGCTTCTATGCAGATGCCAAAGAAGGACTAAATCTTGAACCAAATGACAAAGAAAATGCTGAAAAATCAAGTGCAGAATCTCAAGGTTTGAGTGGACCGGATATATCACCAAACAATAGTTCCAACTCAAATCCATGGAGTGGAAGATTGCATGGAAATTTCAATCCAGCAAATTCATCAAATACATCCAAGAAAGGTAAAGAAAAGCTTTCTGCTAGTAGTAAAACATGTGCACGTTTTGAAGATGTTGATGGAGATTCAAGTGGTTCATAAAAGAGTCTTGATGAGGAACTTGGATTGCCCTCTATGAAGACTCCATGAGTAAGAAGGGCACATGCAGATGATACAAGGAGAAGTGACCTAGGACCAAGAAGATCTAGGAGGATGCATAATTCAGTGCAACAATTGACATATGATAGCTACATGGCTCGCCATTGTGCCTACATGACAAAGGTAATACAAGATGCTGAACCTTCTTGTTTTGAAGATGCAATTGGTAATGTAGGTTGGGAAAAAGCTATGGATGAGGAGATGGCTACACTTTATGGAAATGATACATGGAAGCTGGTTCCATTGCCACAAGGAAAGAAATCCATAGGTTGCAAGTGGGTTCACAAGGTAAAGCACAATGCTGATGGTAGCATAAGCAGGTACAAAGCACGATTGGTATCAAAAGGATATGCATAGACATATGGTATTGATTATGAGGAAACATTTAGCCGTGTAGCTAAAATGTCTACTGTCATAACACTTGTTGCATTAGCTACAACAAAAGGATGGACTTTGCATTAGATGGATGTGAAGAATGCTTTCTTACATGGTGAGTTACAAGAATAAGTATACATGGACTAGCCACAAGGATATGAAGATTCAAAGCTTCTAGAATATGTTTGCAGGTTGCAAAACACTTTGTATGGGCTGAAGCAAGCTCCTCGTGCATGACATGCAAGGATTGCTGATTACCTAACCAGCATTGGGTTTTCTATGTGTGATGTAGATCAATTCACTATATGCAAGGAAGGGTGATGATGGCATCAGAATTGTTGCTATTTATGTTGATGACTTGATTGTAGTTGGTGATAACGAAGAAAGCATTAAAGAGGTAAAGCAACTACTTATGCAGGAATTTGACATGAAAGATCTTGGTGTGCTACACTATTTCTTAGGCATTGAGTTTATACATACAGAAAAAGGTATATGGATGTCACAAAGGCAATATGCCTTGAATATGCTGCAAAAGTAAGGTATGGTTGATTGTAAGCCAATTTCTATGCCATTAGATCAGAATTTGAAGTTGGATGCTACATCAGGTGAAGCATTGGAAAATGCTACTATGTACAGGAAAATTGTCGGAAGTCTTATATATCACACAATTACAAGGCCTAATCTAAGCTATATTGTTGGACTTGAAAGTCAGTTTATGCAAGCTCCCAAGAAGCCACATTTTGATGCTCTGAGGTGCACTCTACGTTATGTGAGTGCTACTTTGGATTATGCATTGTTTTATGAAGCTGGTGTAGATTTGTAGGTTCATGGATACACCGATGCAGATTGGGCTGGTAGTACTCCAGAGAGACGATCTACTAGTGGCTTTCTATTCTCACTTGGAGGTGCAGCTATTACATGGAGTAGCAAGAAGCAACCCACTATTGCTTTGTCGAGTATAGACACTGAGTATAGAGGTGCTGCAATTGCAGCATGTGAGGCATCATGGTTGGAGATGCTAATTGCAGATTTAGGTGTGGAGGTGCAAAAGCCTATCACTATCTATTGTGATAATCTTAGCAGCATACAGTTAGCACGTAACCCTGTTTTTCATGCGAGAACAAAGCATATCGAGGTACATTATCACTTCATCAGAGAGAAGGTATTAGCAGGTGATATTGATCTTGTTTATGTGAGAACAGATGAGCAGGTTGCTGATATTTTCACTAAAGCACTTGAATGTGAGAAGTTGAAGAAGTTTCGGGAGATGCTTGGATTACACGATATGGGGTTGAGCTTGAGGGGGAGCGTTGAGATATCAAGCTCAACATGTGATGATCCAGGATGACACGTTTCCATTTTTTTGTTTCTCTGACATGTATAGTGGTCACACCGATATATGTTAGGGATACTTCATTAAGCTTTATTAGATTTATCTACCGAGAGTGATGGCACATTTGTTTCTTGCCAGCTCACTCACTCGTAGAAATTAGTTTTTTCCTTATGTTTTGGTCTTTATATATTGCACTTGTTGTATTCTTGTTTTAGGTCATTCTTGTATATTCCTTTTTATGTAATAGAAGAAGAAGAAGAAGATCATTCTTCCTTCCCTCAATGTGAGTGTGTGCTTCTCTTTGATTGTGAGAGTGTGTGTGTGAGCTCTCTTCCTTATCTCCTTCCTCGTGAAAATTTAGCTATCCAATTTTCTATGGCCATCTCATGTGAGCTTTTCCTGCCTCTCATCATTTGCGGCGGTCCTCACAGAGATATGCTTCAATGATATTTGGTACTAAGCAATCATAAGTCATCAGAACAGCACTCATACACCCACAATATTTGATTGATGCTGACTCGCCTCTTGTATTGATCGTAGTTGACTAACTTTTGATCCTATCGATGCATCCCTTACCCATTCCTCTTTGTGGTCCACCACCTTTGGATCATACCATTTTTTTTGGGAGAGCTTCTCCATATTATCAGTTTCTTTTTTTTTCAAAAAGGAAGTTCAGCAATAGCAAATCCTGCCAAACTTTTATTAATACAAAGAATTAGGGGTCTCGTTTCCATGAGATCTCCCAATCCCAGAAAGCAAGGGTTGGTTAAAACTTTTTCAAGAACATTACAAAGAAGATTGATACCTCTTTCCTCCCCCTCATGAGGGGTCCACTTTCTTATAATTTTTTCCTCTCAAGGAAAATCACTATGTGATCTTTAAAAGGTGAACGTTCCTTACAATTGGAAATTATTTTGCCTTAAAAGAAAATAGATTTTTTATCTATCATTCTTTGGGGGGTAACAAAGTTGGCAGCACACCTCTCTTTCTGGATCTTCCAAAGGGTCTCTTTTCTTATAGCTTTCATAGTGCTAAGGAACAATCGATTGCTTCACCCAATAGCATTTGCTTCCACTTGATTTGTCCCTGCAACAATATGATTTTCCCAGCTTGCCAGACCGATATTGTCATACCAATATTAACTCGGGGCATTAAAAGAAAAGATGTTCTAAGTCCTCATTGCCATGAAGGCATCATTACACCATGGAAGGGCTTTAAAAATTTTGTTAGTTATTACATTGGTCCAAATACTGTGCTGGAGGATTTTCCATATAAGAACAAGTTTTTAATCTCAATGAAGGGATGCGAAAGGAATTGGAACTTTAGGTCTCATCTAAAACTAGACCAATCCAAATACCATCTCCTATTTAACATCACATAAAGATCCACATCCTTCTTGAATCTCAAAATTTCATCAAGATTGTTGTAGTTGTTCCATCTAAGACCCACAAAGTGAAGTGATTCATGCCCAATATATTATCTAAGACCCACAAACTGAGGTGAGTCATTCCAATATATTATCGTTTTCTGACATTCCTTTACAATGCATTATTCATGAGGTCGATGTGCAATTCCTTGTGGGTTCTGAGAAATAATTTTGTAATGTTGTTGCCATGTCTTTTGGTGGTCAACACCCTTTTCTAATAACATGCAATATTTTGGTCAACTCGGACATCCCCTTTCGCACCTCAATCACGTCATTGATGCCTGTACTCCGGTGCCACCATTACCAAGAGGTTGACCATTAATCTTGACCCAGGTGAAGAGATCCTCTGTACATTGGCAAGTTGGCAAGCTGAAGACCACATCAGATTGATGACCTCTGCTTCATATCTATGTGCACAAATCCTTTACCTATAATTCTTTTTTCGTGAGAGGCACTCATTCTCGGGCTTCTTTACCGTGCACTTTCGCTAATGCAGTTGTTGTGTCCACATTAGCTTTGGTAATTCCATGGCTTTTTCATGGAGATTGTATAGTGATGTGTAATTTTTGTGATTGCTTACTTAAAGTATGCTCAGTTTTGTTGAGTAGGAATGGCAGGCATGGTCTATTTTTGGGTACATTACTTTCTTGTTAGGCTTATTCCTTGAAATTTTGTACTCAAGGTTTGAGCATTAAGTGTGCAATGACCTCATGATGAACGTGTCTATATGTCTTTTGTGTGGCAATGGTTACCATTCCCTATGTCATTGCCCTTTTCAAGAAGCCTTGTATTGCTCTAAAGGATGCCATATCTAGTCTTTTCAAGAGATTTCTTGCCTATCTAGACACAGATAAAGGTTAAAGAACACATATATTCTCTATTTATAGCCTTTGAGTCGAGCCCAAAATGCCATTTTCACTTTATTCTCCAACTATGTACACTCAGTTGATGTCGGTTATGCATCTTCAAGATCAATCTCATCCTTAGAATAAAGCTATTGAGGCTCGGCCTCAAGATGGAATTACTACTGTTGCTTTGCATATTGTCGTTTATCTGTGAACGATGCTCAAATGGTTCATGAATGTCCTTATAAGAATGACTAGTTTGAGGTTTTTGTAACTCTTGTTCCCCTTGCTTTTCAAGCACTTATAAATGTGTTTTCTAAATCATTACGGAGTTTCTAGGTGCAAAATATAAATTTAATTATGTTTCTTGTTACAAGATTCTTTATCAACTTAGCTTTTTCTGTGTACAATTAAATAATTCCTCAAGACGACATGGATATGAGAATCCTTTTTGTCCTCATCTTCTCTTCATGAATAAATTCAAAAGGTCTATTTAATCATTCTATAAGATGTAACTCTCCTCTCTTGATGTTTCTTTTTTGAATATTGGTAATATTGATATTGGTTGGGATGATAAATTCATGTATGCTTCCAAATCTCAAGTTGATGTGCTACTTGTGAAGAGATGGATAGGTATGTGCTTGAAGATGAAGAGGTGTTGCAAAATCCTTGATCTACACCAGCCAAATGAACTCCAGGAGTATATGGTGGGCCCTTTTAGCTTGCCAATGGATGTATTAGACACCCTATGTACCTTGGAAGATCACTCTCAAAAAGATAGATAAAAAATAGATAAGTTGGAGTTAGCTTAGAGGTGAAAAACTTGCTATTTTGGTTCATACACCTGTCCACTGTTTTGCATAATTCTCTGAGCACAGCAGCAATTAGCTTAATTCCTCTTGGGGAAGTCTAGGTAACTTAAAGAGCTAAATTTCAAGAGTAATTGCATAAAAAAAATGAACCACACACTGAGAATGAGTTTTAACAAGTGATGACATCATCCCGATTTTGACGGGCTGCTATAGTTTGAGACTAGTGAGCAGAAAAATAAACCTAACGCAAAATGTAGGAATGCAATGATTATGAAACTTTGCATGGTGCTATCAGACAATAAGCTGAATCCAACAAGCTTTAAATCACTGAATTTGGATAAGTAACCACTGAGAAATGGCTCTGACAAGGTGAGTGAAAAAATCGGGTACCTGACAGAGAAGTGAAGATGAACAGACCCTGTTGACTTCAAATGCACATAACTGAAGATTGCAACATCCAAATGACATGAAAATTTGTGAGCATATAGTAGACTTATAGAGCTAACCTTAACAAGTTAAATCACTGAAAATGATCCACCAAGCTCAGAGAAACCATCTCTGCAATCTGACTAAGAAAACTGAGAGTAATGGCAGTGAGTAGTACACTTCACAAGAACATGGAAATATGAACTCAAATGATCATGAAAATGAAAGTATATTCCTTTTACAATACAATGGACTTACGGATACATATGTGTGATGTGTAATCACACCTTGATATGGCATAAAGTGCAGCTCTTGGAGGACTTCACATAGGTCTCTCTAACCACGACTAAAACTGCCATCTATTTATAGTTGAGTTTGGGAGGCTAACTTCCCTCCATCACTCTCCAATCAATCAGTGATTGATTTGATTCTCTACCTACCAAAAATCAGGAATTCGTGGCTCCTCTTTCCATTCTTGATCAAGTGGACTCAACCACTTAAGATTCTTTCACTTTTACATTAAGTAAACTCTTCAAAAGTTACAAGAGGTAGTTCACAAGTGAACTTTACATAGTCTTCATTTTAAAGCTTTTTTCATGACTTTGTGGGACTCAAGCCAATACTTAGGCTTGTCATAGACTTGCTCCAACACTACTCCCATGCAAAACTCACTACAAGGAATAAGGGCATGTAGCGATGATTGATGCTACACAATCTCATCACTTCATGATTGTACATTCCTTCGCATTGAGCATGGAGCATGCAGTGCTGTTCAAATGACATTAGAATAAATGCTATTTCCAATGCTAATAATGACATTAAATCAAGTGTTCCATATGTGAGAGTCACATATGCAAGATGTTGGGACTATCACATATGCAACACTTTTGAGTGTCGCATATGAAAATCATTGGCTTTTGATAAAAAAGTATCCCTCTTCTATCATCATTTTGCATGCATCTAAGCATAGAGCAATCAAACCTTCATATTTGTGTTGTGCTTATGAGCTCCAGCTCTCTCTTTCTCTATCGCTCTCTTTTGATTGATATATATATATATATATATATATATATATATATATATATATATATATATATATATATATATATATATATATATATATATATATATATTGATATATATCTTTATTGTAGGATATTCAAGAAGTTCATCGAGTATAACATCTGGCTATTTATTGTTAGGACAATTTTCATTGTTTGTATATCATTTAAAGTGTTGTGTTTGCATAAATTTGCAAACTCATATTTACACATTCACATGCACATATACACATATACATGCACATGCACACTCATGCATGCACGTACACATACACACATATGTATACACATAGTTATACACATACACATACACATGCACATACCTATATATAGACGCACGTACACATACACATGCACATACACAAAATACATACATACAAACACTAACAAACGCACATGCACATACAAACACATACATGTCCATATACGCATACACAAATGCACATGCACATGCACACACATATCTACATGTGCATGTATGCACATGCACATGCATGCACATGGAGATGCATATGCATGCACATGCATGCATGCACATACACATAAACATACACACATAAACACATACTTTTACACATACATATACATATGCACATATGCACATATATATACACATACATATGCACATGCACATACACATGCAAGAACGTACACATGCATGCAGATTCACTTGCATTCACATGCACATGCATATGCATGATCATACATATACACATGCATCTACACACATAGACATACACAAATACACATACACATGCATATACACACATAATCATACACATGATGCATATACACATATACACATATACACATAAACATACACACACATATACATACTCATACAACTACATATACATATACACACAAATACACATACCCATACATGTACACACACATACATAAATATAGGTATATATCTACATGTGCATGCATACATACACACACACAACTACAAGAACATACATACATACATACATACATACATACATACATACATACATACATACATACATACATACATACATACATACATATACACACACAACCACAAAATATGAATGAATTATAAAGTTAAAGAAATAAATCCCATGTTGATTATAAATTGTAATTAAAATCATTAATACATTTCAATAATATAATCTACTTTAGTAAAATAAATTAATTTAATAAACACTCTAAAACTATTAAGATTACGAACTCACACAATAGACACAATTAAAAACGTAACTTATATGAGTGCATATATACACACACACACACACATGTATATATATGTGTGTGTGTTGGAGATTCACTCACTAATTAGACATAACTACATAAAGACAAAGGAAAGCAGAAACAAAGTATTCAGAAAATCAAGCCTTAGTGAAGGGACAAATTCACGTCTGTAATATACAGCGTAGAAACTTCCAGAATTAGAGTTTGTTGGAACCGGATCAAAAACTGTATATAAGAGAGCTGAGATAGATAGATAAGAGAGAGAGAGAGAGAATGTGCATATATGAGATAGAGAATAGAAGTAAGATATAGAAGACGCCATAGATCGCGTATATAGAGATGAATAACAGAACCTGAAGTGTCAGGTATTCATCTGAGAGAGATGGTAAGGAACAACTACTTAGAGTAGGAGAGTTTTCCATAGCTATGAGCAAAGTGAGGCCAAGCTATTTTTTTACACATCTTCTCTAATAGAAAACACATGTTCATGTGGAAGAATTTGAGTGCATTCTTCATATGTGAAGAAGTCTGAGAGATTTCATGTTACTGTGAAAAGTTAGTTAACAGTTACAGTTTTCTCAGTAAATATTTTTCCGGTACTTCTATGAGTTAGATCTCGAAGTATAATGTAAAGTTCTGTATGAGAAATAACTTATCTTGTAGCTAGACGTCTCTACTATAAGTTGATCAAAGATTTCCGTGGAATGGACATGTACACACAGTACTAAGTCTGACTGAAAAGAGGCATCCAGAACTGGTGAAGTTTTTCTTTAAACTTCAGATAGAGTTCATTCAGTGAAGGAAGTTAAGGTATCACTTCCTTACTTCATGTATACACATTTGAAGTAACTACAAACAGAATTGCAATTGATTCCGGTACAATTCCGGTGACAGTTTGGTGAAGTTCCGGTGGAATTTTGGTAAGTTCAAAACGCAGTTTTGACAAAGTTAAGTGACACAAAATTTATTTAACTATAAGTAAACACAGTAGTGTAAAGACTGAAGCAAACCAGTTCAGAATTGAAGCTTGAAGGAAACATGAAGCTTTCGAGTGAATTTTCAGTGTTCACTAAATACAATTATAAGTTTTCACTTTTAGAGAGTTTGCTAGCGCTGCACCAACAGTGGTATCAGAGCAAGTAAGATCCATCAGTGGTATCAAAGCAGGTTAATCAATAGTAATATCAGAGTGGTAAGATCCACAAGTGGTACCAAAACAGAAAAAGTTCTGAAGAGCATAAAAGGTTTCTCAGAAGAAGAAACGGAATGAGAATTTGAAGAATTCTCATAAAGGAAGGTGAAAGCTGAGGTGATCAACAACAAAAGGCATCAAGAAAAGTTTTGAAGTCATTCTCAAGGTAAAGGTTTGTAAAAGGTAAAACTTCTTAACATTACACTCACCGACAGTAACAGAAAACAAGAAGATTATGGTAGATCACATTTCTATCGACAAATTGGACAGAGATAATTATTCGGCATGGGTAATGCACATGAAAGCCTTACTTATGAGTAAGGACTTAATGATATATGTGACAGGAGAAGAAAAGAAGCCGACTTTCGAAGATGATAGTCAACCGAAGAAAGAAGAATTAGAAGTCTTGAAGTTGTGGTAGAAGAAAGATGCAACGGCAAGAGCATATATCTATAATACTGTTACAGATCATCTACTACCACACATTAGAGGTCTGGAGAAAGCAGAAGATATATGGAGTGCTTTGGAAGATCATTTCCAAAATACGACAAAAGCTAGAAAGGCTAGCTTATGGTCGGAGTTCACAACGTTCAAGAAAAAGCAAAGTCATAGCATTAGTGATTATGTCACTAAGATGAAAGACTTGGCAGATAGTCTTGGATCGATTGGTGAAGTTATTGAAGACCACAGGTTAATAGCGCAAGTGCTTATAGGTTTGAGAGGAGATGAAAGGTGGAAACCTTTCGTACTCTCAACTGAACTGTCTTTAAATCATTCTGTACCAGATTTAAATTAGTTGCTTGGACTAATGCTAACGTTTGAGCAAGATTTGAAGAGAGATGGAGAAAAAGGACATAGTTCAGCTATGTATGCAAAGAATAAGAAGAAAGGTGATAAAGGTAAAGAAAAAGATGAAGAAGAAGTGACTGCTCAAGAAAATTATGCAAGAGGACGAGGTAATGTCAGAAATAAAAGAGGTAATACAAAAGGTAGAAATAATCAGAAGAAGGCTTGTTGGATTTGCAGATTAAGCAATCATTTGGCTCATGGTTGTTGGCATAATTCACAAGGATCAAACCAGAATCAGAACAATAACAGTAGAGGCACAAGCGGAAGATATCAAAGAGGAAGACAAAGCCAAAGAGGAGGATATGGTAGAGGAGGAGCAAGAAGTTGGGGACAGAATCAGTCTCACAACACTACCTACTACAACTATGCAAATGATACATAGAATGATGATCATACAACGTTGATGATGAACTCGATAAGTGTGTCAGAGAATGAAGACCTCAAGGTATTCTATATTGACTCTGGTTGTTCAAATTATTTTTCAGGAAATATAGAATTATTATCAGAACTTGAGGGAGGTATTTCAAATCATACAGTACAGACAGGTGATAACAAAAAACATAATGTAAGGTTAATTGGAAAAGTAAAATGTAAGAATGGAGCTGACCTACTAACAAATGTTTTGTATGTTCCAAACATTCCGAAGAATCTGATCAGTGTGGGTCAGATAGTAGAAAAAGGTTTTAAAGTCAGGTTTACGAATGAAGGAGTATTTGTTGAAGATCCAGAGAAAGGATACAAACAGATTGTCCATGGTAAAAAGGAAGGTAGACTTTTTACTCTGAAAGTACAAGGGAATGTTGGTCCAGCCTTGAGCACACATGGTGATGAGGTATTTACAGAACTAGACCTCTGGCATAAGAGGCTAGGACATTTTAATGAAAAGGGAATCAAAGCTATGGTGGAGAAACAATCCGTGAAAGGATTACCAAACATGAAGAACCAACATATGATTCACAAATGTGAAGCCTGTCAGATGGGAAAAGCTCACAGGTTACCATTTCAGAAAAATGGTTACAAACATGATGGTGTGCTAGAGCTCATACATACAGATGTATGGGGACCAACGAAAGAAGGATCTATCAGTGGTTCAAGGTATTATGTTCTATTTATTGATGATGCAACAAGATGGATAACTCTTTATGTTTTGAAAGAGAAATCAGAAGTGTTTGGAGCTTTCAGACATTTTCATGCATATGCTAAAAGACTTACAGATTAGAAACTCAAAAGACTAAGGTTTGATGGAGGAGGAGAATATTTTTCTCGAGAGTTCAATGATTATCTGTGGAATGCAGGTATAAAAAGGGAAATAACTTGCAGGTATACACCGGAACAAAATGGAGTAGCAGAAAGGAGAAACCGAACTCTAGTTGAGTTTGCAAGAGCAATGCTAAAGGAGAAGAATTGTCCAAACTATCTTTGGGCTAAGGCTATAAATACAGCAACATATCTAGTAAAGAGATTACCATGTACAACTTTAAATGGGATGACCCCTTATGAAGCTTGGTGGGGCAAGAAACCAACACTTGATCATTGTAAAGAGTTTGGATCAGTTGCTTATGCTTATGTACCATCACAGTTGAGACATAAGCTTGAACCAAAAGCTCAAAAATATGTGTTCATCGGATATGATGAAAAGAAGATGGGTTATAGGTTATGGAGTCCTCTAACCAAACAGTTTACTATTTCCAGAGATGTGACGTTTGATGAAGGAAAGAGCTGGTATACAAATAAAGAGCATAGTGTTGAAACACTTGAAGAAGAGATAAGAAGAAATGAAAAAGGTAAATCACATATGCAGGTGAATGGAGATGAAGATCATATGCAAGCAAGCAAGTACATCCAGGATCGAATCAGGTATGAGAAATGAAGATGGATCAAGATTTGACGAAGATGTGTATTCAGATACACATGAAGAGTTTGAACCAAGAAGATCAAACAGAGTAAGGAAACAACCGACAAGGTATTCCTATGATACTTCTTATTTGACTCAGAAAAACTATGCTTACTTAGTAAAGGAAGATGAAGAACCTCTGAATTATAGTGAAGCAAAAGGTAAGAAAAAATGGGAAGAAGCGATGAAAGAAGAGTTCAATGCTCTTGAAGAGAACAAGACTTGGGAACTTGTTCCAAAACCAAATGGTAAGAAAGTGATTGGAAACAAATGGGTTTACAAAGTTAAGAAACTTGCAGATGGAAGGATAGCCAGATACAAAGCTAGACTGGTTGTCAAAGGCTATGCTCAGACATATGGCATAGATTATGATGAGACGTTTAGTCCGGTGGCAAAGATGTCAACCATAAGGACATTGATTGCTGTAGCAGCATCAAAAGGATGGAAGCTAAGTCAGTTGGATATAAAGAATGCATTTTTGAATGGATATATATCAGATGAGGTTTACGTGGAACAACCTGAAGGGTTCGTAAGTTCTAGTTACCCAGAACATGTTTGCAGACTAAGAAGAGCTCTCTATGGATTGAAGCAAGCTCCAAGAGCTTGGAATTACAAACTCGCAAGAAAGGTATCTCCTAAACGTACTAAAGAAGTTTAATATGGAGAATTGCAGAGAAGCTTCAACAGTGGCTTTATCGTCAACAGAAGCAGAATATAAAGGACTTGTGGAAGCAGCTAAAGAAGTGATATGGATGCAGACCTTCTTCAAAAGCATGGGTATTGAACAAGGTATACCTATCATACATGGAGTCAATATGAGCTCGTTATATCTTGCAGCAAATCCAGTATTTCATGCAAGAACAAAACACATAGAAATTCAATATCATTTCCTGAGGGAAAAGGTAATGGAGAAGGAGATTGAATTGGTATTCACTCCTACAAGAGATCAGATTGCAGATGTTCTGACAAAGAGCTTAGATGGAGTAAAGACAAGCAGATTCAAAGAAATGGCAGGGATAAAAGAAAAGAAAGATATAAGAAGATCAGAAGATGCAAATTAGTGATTGAGGGGGAGCTGTTGGAGATTCACTCACTAATTAGACATAACGACATAAAGACAAAGGAAAGCAGAAACAAAGTATTCAAAAAATCAAGCCTTAGTGAAGGGACGAATTCACGTCTGTAATATACAACGTAGAAACTTCCAGAATTAGAGTTTTTTGGAACCAGATCAAAAATTGTATATAAGAGAGCTGAGATAGATAGATAAGAGAGAGAGAGAGAGAATGTGCATATATGAGATAGAGAATAGAAGTAAGATATAGAAGACGCCATAGATCGCGTATATAGAGATGAATAACAGAACCTGAAATGTCGGGTATTAATCTGAGAGAGATGGTAAGGAACAACTACTCAGAGTAGGAGAGTTTTCCATAGCTATGAGCAAAGTGAGGCCAAGCTATTTTTGTACACATCTTCTCTAATAGAAAACACATGTTCATGTGGAAGAATTTGAGCCCATTCTTCATATGTGAAGAAGTCTGAGAGATTTCATGTTACTGTGAAAAGTTAGTTAACAATTATAGTTTTCTCAGTAAATATTTTTCCGGTACTTCTATGAGTTAGATCTCGAAGTATAATGTAAAGTTTTGTATGAGAGATAGCTTATCTTGTAGCTTCTACTATAAGTTGATCAAAGATTTCGGTGGAATGGACATGTACACACAGTACTAAGTTTGACCGAAAAGAGGCATCCAAAACTGGTGAAGTTTTTCTTCAAACTTCAGATAGAGTTCATTCAGTGAAGGAAGTTAAGGTATCACTTCCTTACTTCATGTATAGACATTTGAAGTAACTACAAACAGAATTGCAGTTGATTCCGGTAGTATTCCAGTACAATTCCGGTGACAGCCTGGTGAAGTTCTGGTGGAATTTTGGTAAGTTCAAAACATAGTTTTGACAAAGTTAAGTGACGCAAAAGTTATTTAACTATAAGTAAACACAGTAGTGTAAAGACTGAAGCAAATCAATTCAGAATTTAAGCTTGAAGGAAACGTGAAGCTTTCTATAAAGTGAATTTTTGGTGTTCACTAAATACAATTATAAGCTTTCAGTTTTAGAGAGTTTGCTAAGCTACTGATGATTATAGAGGTTTCTAACATCACTCTAGCTTAGTTTCTGTGGTGTAAGTGAATTCCGCAATAAGCACTGCACCAACAATATATATATATATATATATATACACATTCATATAAGTTATGTTTTTAATTGTGTCTATGGTGTGTGTGTGTGAATGTACATGATACATCCAATCTAAATTATCAATGATTTCTATCATCCCCTGATCATGATCATCCACATCATCATGATCATCCATATAATCTCTTGTATATGAACAGGCATCCTGGATAGATTTTGATTCGAGACTGAAGTGCATATCGAAGCTAGACACATGTCAAATCATAATAATACTTTTGTATTATATATAAGAAACATAATTAAATAAAACATTAAAACATCAATAGAAATAAAATAAAGTATATCAATTTTAATAATACTACATTTGGATGAACTCTTATTTGCTCATTGAAATGTCGATATTCACAATCTGTAGCATACTCATTTTTTCCTTTTTTTAGGATAGAGACAATAATCCTTTCACTACATTGAAATAAATAAAAAAGATTAATGATTAGCTATTGATGAAAATATTACCACGTCTTAGGTGGTATGTCAGCCCTTCTCTTATTTCTTTTGTATCATACAATATCTCTTAATATTTTAATAAAAAAAGGATTAGTATACAAAAAAAATTTAAATTTATAAAAATGCATACACAAATACACATACATATACCAACATACATACATACACTTACACATATGTACATACACTTACATATATGTACATACACTTACACACATGTACATACACTTACACATATGTACATACACTTACACATACATAGATACACATATACATATAGATACATACACATACAAGCCAATACACATACACACATACATGAGCATGAAAATAGTCATGAGTCACCATACATGATTAGAGATGTAGGAAAATACTTAGTTGTGAGATGTATAGAGAGAAGTAGCAGCCAGGAGGTGTAGGAAGATACTTGGTTGTCAATGCTTTTAAAATGAATAAAAACATTATGTTAAACCATTTTTAAAATAAATAGATCATAATAAACATACATAAATACATACACATATACACAGATACGCATACATACACATACACATACACATACGTATGCATACACACACATACATAACACACAAATATATGGATACACTTATATACACAAACATACACATAGATGCATACACATACACACACATATACACACACATACATACTACATACATACATACAAAAATCATACATTTATGATTTTGTGTGTGTATTTATATGTCAAAATGCATATTTTTGTAAACGCGAATATGTGTTTATGTATAAATGTGTAAATGTGAATGTGTATGTATGTAAATAATCAGATTACTAATATCTAGTACCTTCTTTTGCTAGAAAATGAGGTTCTGATCAATCAGAGATAACTCCACCACCGTCTCCTAAATATGCAAGGACTAATTACTGTAAGTTTTATAAAGTTTTAATTCTAATATTTGATAGATAAATATATGAATGACGTACGGTTTTTTATTGTTATATTATAATCAGATTTTGATCAATTAGAGGGTACTCTATGACCTCCTACCTGTGCAATGACTTTAATGATGGAAATGTTTAATCTCCAAAAGACAATCTATACTTGAATTTAGAACACCTACATATCAAGCATAGCTCAAAACCTTCACCAATTTTGGAAGTCTTCATCAAAATATCAACACTTAACAGTTTTGTGAGTTATGGCTTCACCCAGAAAAGTCTGCTTCACAAAAATCACTCATTGACTAATGAAATGATTCAATTTTTCTATGACACTTTGATAAAACATTCTTCTAATGTTTGCAAAGCTATACCAAGTGAAATGATTTCACTTATAAAACTTCAGATTTACATCAATAAGTAAATCTATGTCTGAAACAGGCTTTCTTTGTAGGCGACTTCACATATGCAACTTTAAACATTTGGTTCTCTCAATCTACAACCCGTTTAATCAAATGCTTTTAGATATAGATAGCTTACCTTCCAAATTAGATTTTGAATGCTGATTTGTTTAAAGCTTTACACTCTACACTAAGATATGATCAAATCTTTGACCATCAAGATTGCCCCTATGCCAAAAGTCATTCACCACTTCTACACATATGAATGTTCCTACTCACAATTCTCTTAGCCTAATTACAATTAGACTCTCAAATCTTAACCATAGATGCATCAACTATAGACTTAAACATCTAAAAAATTATTTCTCAATTGGCTAAGCATAGAAGGAGAATTTGGAGAAAGATCAAGGTGCAATTCTCTGAAAAAACTTCTATTCATCTGAACTTAGATCTGATGGACAATTCTCACACTCAAACTCACTTTTTCATCATCTACGCATACTCTATTCATCTATATTCTTCTCTCTCATATGAAACATCTATATAAAAGTATATATAGGTGTTTATAGCAAGATTCATCACTAATACAAAGTATGTATGAACTATTTACAAGATAATATACATGGGTTTGCAAATCGTCTCTTTCTGAATCTTCTCTTCACTTTATGGTTCATCCTTACTCTTTTTCATCATTCTTCATTCTTCAATCATCTTTGTAATCATCAAATTATGATTGTCTTGCTCCAATAGCTCCCTGCTGCAGAGCTAAAGAGCGCACAAAGCAGAGAAAAAGACGGGCCCCAAAATTTTTCCGATTTGGACACGCAACTTTTGTATCATAACCACTTTTGTATATATTTTCCGTTGTAAATGCACTAGAGGAGTCCTCTAGATGCATCCCCACAGAAGATTAGTGATTTACCCATGTACAATAGTAGGAAATTAGTCTTTTAGTGAATAAAGTGCCGGTCTCTTGTGTGAAAGGACCAAACTTAGGGCACTAGTATATAAGTCAAAAGTGACTCTTTGTAAAGAACTTTTTGCCATTGTGAAGGAGGAGCACTTCTGAATTTTCGAGTTTGCCTCTTTCTTGCTGATTTTGATCTTCATTTTGCTCTTGTATGTGTGTATGATGCTTGAAATGCATGTGTAGGACTGTTGTCTACCCCTTCCCCTTTGTTTTGAGCTGCTGTAGTGCGTGCGTAAGCTAGGAGAAGCTGTGGCGCAGGTGTTTGTGACTTCTATAATTCACTGTTTTTGCCATAACTTGAAGCAGAGTGGTCAGAATTGAGTGAAACCACCACCGTTGGATGCGTCTCGTCGAGAGCTTCGAAATGAGTACCCTATTGCCTATGTTCGGAGTTCTGGGCTGGGAGAAAACCTCAAAATACCAAAACTGCTGAAAAGAGGCTTGCGGCAACACTTTCAGTATTTCAGTAGGTGTGAGAGGTAGTAGTCTTTTCTCATGCGTGATTAGCTAAACCACTTCATTTTCCATCACGTGTGCACACGTCTTCATACACTTGGTTAGTCACTCATTAGGATTGACATTTAAATGTGTGTTAAAGATCCCACTATATGCACTTGTGTGGCAATTGAGGTATAGTCTCATTGGCACAAGTCCTTGAGTCTTCGTGGCTCAAGTACACACGTTTTTGGCGCCGTTGCCGGGGAGTCACTTAACCGAGGTGCCTTCGTGATGGTTATAGAGCGAGTGTGATCGAATCGTACTTGTAGACGCAAATTTGTCCATTGGCAAGTAGTCCACCATTTCAGCACTTGTCACTTCTCATCTTCGAGGTGTGTGTGATAAGTTTTAGGTTTAGGTTTAGGAGGAGGGAAGAGAAGAAGGAGTTAGGGTTAGGTTAGAAGGAGAGGAGAAGTAAGGAGAAGAGGAGTAGGAGTAGACCAAAATCCCCAAAAAAATCACCAAAAAATTCCAAAATTTCAAGTTCTGTCCAAAAAGTATAAAAACCAAAAAAATTTGTTTCGTTTGACACTTCACTGCTCACTGGTATCGTCTGCGATAGCGACCGGTATCGTGCGTGCAGTATCGTGTGCTTCAGGCCTTCAAAGCTTGTGCAAGAGTTCAAGAAGCAAACTAGATAGACCCAAGGTGAGTCCCCATTAAGATTTAATACCTAAAACTCTCTAAACTTGCACAAACAAATGATTAAAAGGAATGCGCAGTATCGGGGGGGGAAAATTTTTGATTAATTGCATATTTTGTGAGAGACAGAGGCTTAGGAGTGAGGAGAAGGGTGAGAGGTGCAAGGGGGTATAAAAATTTTCAAGTTTGGAGACCTTTTGGCTTGAGTATCGCGATCGGTTGAGTTTTGGTATCGCGATACCAAAATTCCCTTGTATCGCGACACTCGCCAGAAGTGTCGCATCGTTGGATATCAGTCTTGGTATCGCGACACTATTTCGGTATCGCGACACCGAGTTGGTATCGCGATCGTGTCCGATCCCTGGTATCGTATCGTCTGGTACTAACACTTGGTATCGCGACACCATTGTGGTGTCGTATCGCCTAAGTTTTTAGTATCGCGACCTCACTTTACCGGGTGGTATCGTATCGCTTGATACTTTGGTATCGCGACACTACTTTGGTATCGCGATCGTACCCTCCCCAAGTATCGTATCGTGGGTTACTTATCTTGGTATCGCGACACCGTAGTGGTATCGTGTCGCCAAGATTGGTATCGCGATCGCACTCATCACGGTGAGATCGTATCGCCTGAGACCTCTGGGATCGTATCGTCGATCCTTGTCAGTGTCGTATCGCCATATTTCCCAGTGGAGTATCGCGACACTATATCTGGTATCGTATCGTCGGTCTTTTGAGATCGTATTGTGTCTTGAGAATTCTGATATCGCCACACCACTGTGGTATCGTATCGTCTGTTCATCAGGACAGTATCGCGACATTGTCATTAGTATCGTGTCGCCGAGATTTTCAGGTGTCGTATCGTTTGTTTCCCGGGATAGTATCGCGACACCAGATTGATATCGTATCGTCTAGGTGTCTGGTATCGTATCGCATAGACCTCTGGTATCGTATCGCGGTCAGTGCAGTATCGCCGAGAGTAGTATCGTCAGGAAGTGGTATCGCCCAGATTGACCCCTTCTTTTGGCAGACAAATTGAGTCATTGGGAGAGCTACCCAAGGGGAATCTAAGAAACATAAAGAGAGGCTTGGGAGAGTGAATGAACTTGAGGTCAGGAAGAGTTCTAAGTAGTCGAAGGAGTATCATATCTTCAGTAGGAAGTACTGCCCAGGCTAGTCATCACTCCGTTTACTTAGAAACCTCTAGTGACTCGGAAGAGGAATTACACATGGCTTCGGAAGACATGCAAGGTCCCACACCAACGAGAAGCTTCATGACTACTGTGGAGGGGGACTACCGTACTTCCTTGCAGTATGTGTCCACCAATGCCCAGGAGATTCCAATCTACCTGGATGGCTTAAATAGGTCTGTGGCCAGGATGGTAACTTCCCAAAATGCCACAATTGTACCCCGACCTGCTGTCAAATACGAAGGAGGTGCATATGTAGACAAGATCGGACATATCTACATTGTAACTAAATTCCCGGAAAGGATCAATGAAAGAGGGGAACTCTTAGACCCTGAAAACCTAGGAAGGACACAACCAGAAGAGTTTGTGACCACCCCTAGAGGCAGATCCCGAGTGTCACGTGTCTTGAGAGGTGACTTGATACCTCAAGACGACTATTTGTTAGAAGTCTATATGATTCACGGATCAAACTTACTGTTGCAAACCGATTCACCTGTTCCAGGGAGAGAAGAGAACCCCATGACATTCTATGAACTGAAAGACCCGGATGATGAGACTAGACTCACATACCTGGATAAAGATCAAAGAAGGTATTGGCCTGTGAGTATCTTAGACAGGTCTCGATTAAGATATATGGGTACACCTGTGTTTCCTCAGAGAGAGCAGGCAACAACCTCACAAAATCCATTTGGAAATCAAGAAGAAACAGAAAATACTGCGTCAGGACAGACCAGCCATAGGAGCGTACCAAATCATGCTCACGTACAATTTGCCACGCCAGGAGTACAAGCACACTATCAGACCCAACCAGGGATAGGAAACCAGTATAGACCACCAGTATAGACCACCAGTAAGACCACAACCAATGATAGGAAGACAGCCTGGAATGCCACCAATACGACCAGCTGTCCCTATTCTTCCTGTGATGCCCAGACCACCTGAACCGGTTAGAAGGCTGAGGCCTATTCAAGTGGCTAAGTGTGTAAGAAACCCTTATGATGGATCAGGAGAACCATATGATCACATTGCTGAATTCAAACAAGTCCTAAGAGTGGAACAAGTGGACGACTTCTTTGTACAGTATGAGGCGTTTGGACTCACCCTCATAGGAACAGCTCTGACCTGGTTCCAACCCTTAGATCCCAATCAGTTTGGAAACATGGAACAATTTTTTCAAGAATTTATAGGAGAATTCACTAAGAGAGGAATCAAACACAATTCATCTTCGTTAATTCACAGCTTCAAACAAAATCCTAATGAAACGGTGAAGACAGCTGCCGGAAGGTTCAACCAGTATGTGGATAGATGCCCAGCAACAGAGAGACCGACTCAACAAAAGATGATTTCACTATTTTTAGATGGGCTCACTAACGGAACCTTAAGAACACTAGTGTACGTGAAAAGACTACAAACTTTGAGTGAGTGTCTTCAGGAGTGTATTGATTTGGAAGATAACTTGGCCGAGGACCTCAACAGCAAGTCCAGCCACGCTAAATCGGACGATTCAAGGAGTGCCATTTCTTCCAACTCCAGTCACGTGGAAGAATTAGCAGAGCTATTAGCCAAGAAATTAGGGGCACAGGGGCAAAGAGCTTATCAACACCCAGCTCAAAGATTGCCTATGCTCCGGAGATGTAGCTTATGTGGAGGAGATCACCCCACTCACCTGTGTGTTCGAGGAGGGGGCGGTGCACAACCAGCTTATCCATACAACAGGCAGCAACAACAAGGGACTTCTTGGTACTGTCACATAGAACAGAAATACACTAATCACACTACTGAAAACTGTCCATTTAATAGGCAAACACGCCCTTTCCAACCACCTCAGTATCGACCGTATGGATATCCACCTAGAGACCCGAATAGAGAGATCCCAAGATACAACCCTTATCCAACACAGACGGGAGTACCTAGACCAATTGAACAGACACCATACCCACCACCACAACCAGTGCTAGGACCCCAACCGTCGCAACCTCAACAAGTAGTACCAGTAAAGTATGCGCAACCAGAAGAAAATCTAGAAAGAGCTATAGTACCAGCCACGACAATGACCCAGATAGAATCAACAAACCTTGGATACGAAACCCTACCAAGTGAGTACTATCCGTATGAAGCCTAGATGATGGAATACGAACCGGCATATGAGACTACATACTATGGGTATGAAAGCTATGATCAGACTTATGGAGCAGAGACTTCCACTCTAATGTATACAGCTCCTAAGGCACAACAATCCATGAGACCACCCAGTAGACCACCAGTACAGAGAGGACCATGCTATAGATGTGGAGGAGACCATTTCATTAGAGAGTGCCCTCGACCATACAACCCTCCACCACCTAGAATCTGGGAAGGATATTGCAGTGATTGCGGAAAGGAACATCTTTTTAGGGATTGCCCTAAGAATCCGGTAAAAAACCAAGGTTCTGCACCAATCAATGTAATAGAGGTCATAGAAGAATCGGGAAGTGATAAGGAGTACACAGTGCCACTAAAAGCCATCACTAGAGCCCAAACAAAACAACAAAAAGAACAGCACTCGGAAGAGGAGCAAAAAAACAACACGAAAATAAGCCATTCAACTCAGATAGTGGAAGATTCTGAGGACCCATGTGAAAATTCCCGCAACACAAAAGCTCAGAAATGGAAAGAAAGACGAGAGAAACTCAAGGATAAATGGGCAAAGAACAAGAGTACAAACAGTAAAAAGCAAATTGAAAAATCAAGTAAACACAAAGAACAAGAGAAGTCTAAGGAGACTCCTGAGCTAATCGAACCTAGCTCAGATAGGGAGAAGCCCGGATCAATTCTAGCAGACCCAAAGCCAGACGACTTGGATATGTGGTTAAAAGCGTACCAAGCTAGAATCAAAATGGGACCGAACATAGAGCAACATGAAAAAATCTACCCTAGAGGGGAATTAGAAAAGGAAAGACTAGCCATATGTAGAAAACTCATAGAAGTAGCACAAACAACCCTAGAAAAGACTATCCCAACCCTACCAGAGACAAGGATTGCACAGGAACCTTATGAAGAATGCATCAAACCAAAGGATAAAGAACTTAGAAAAGAAGATTCCCAAGGTGAACAAGAGACAGCACAAGATGGCCCTGTGTCAGCCATACCAGACTTGGAAGCAGAATGGCCCAAGGACTTGTGGGATAGAATCAGAGAAGAGCAATGGAAGAAGAATGGTGTCGATCCACCACCATTTGATGAAATAGATGTGGAAGACTGTCAACCCCATCCTAACCTCGAGGAAGTCTACGAGGAGGTCGCAAGACTCGATAGAGGTAGAGAGGAGACCATAAGCATTTCAACATTGCCTAACTATATGGGAGAATACGAAAGAGAGTCAGTGATAATACGAGCACCCACGGTGCATGGAAACGGAACAGGAAAGGGAAAAGAGAGTTCGCATAACTTAACAGAGTTAAAGAAAACAAAAGTACAATGCCAATTAACGGTGGAAGATTTGCTTCGACTTAAACCCCAGTTATGGAAGCAAATGGCAGATCAATTGAAACCACTACCAAAGAATGGAGGATCAAAAGAAAAGGAACTGGAAAATAAGTCCACAATATAGGTTCCAGTCGATAAAGTAGGAGAGTTCAGTGAAGGGGATGAAGGGAATACCTGTTTACCTGTCATCTACAATGGGTACATGACCAAAGCTATCTTAGACACAGGAGCTGGGGTAGGAATTGCAACGAAGGAGATTTGGGAAAAGTGGGGAAAACCAGCCTTACGACCCACTCGCATGAAACTCCAGTTAGCAGACGGTCATGTGGAGAGACCCTTGGGAATATTGGAAGGAATTAAGTTAACCACGTGTGGAGTGGAATTTGAACACACACTAGCCATATGTAAGTTCGAAAAAGCAAACAATTATGAGATGATATTAGGACGACCCTTCATGAGACAGATGCGAGTAGTACAAGATTGGGGCAGAGATTCATTATATCTCCAACATCAAGGGAACACTACCAAGATAAATTTGCACACATTCACTTATCGGGATGTCCCTCCATTACAATGGAATCCAGTCCACAAAGAAGAAGATGACCTATCCATTCACAGTGCTGGATCAAGTGACCAATCTTGGATGCACGAGGATGCCCAGTTGTGGATGTGCAAAGAAGCAAAGAAGGAGGAGTGTAAAAAACAAATGTGGCCAATAGGACACCCTAACTATCGATCGATAGAAGACCCCGATTACATGCCTCAAATTTTTTCAGATGAACTCTTCGAACCACATGGCTGGATGGAAATCCTAGCCACATTAGATGTGTGTGTGAATGAGGAAGTATTGACGATGAACGATTGTATAGACGAGGAAGGATATGACGTGAACCTCTACATGGTTGTCCTCCAAGAAGTAGAAGCAGGGGAAATGGTAGAGGAAGAATGGAAAGAAGAGTATGAAAGCATAGAAATGGAACCAGAGTTTGACTCTGAGGAACAATATTTAGAAACCATGCAAAAAGAATCAAAAGAAAGACCGACAAAAGTCTTAGCAATCGAAACCATCCCAATAATACACGAGCATAGAAAGGACACGAGTAAAGTGGAACCGGAACCAGACCATTTCGAAGTTCCAGAACATTTTAAAAGATACGAAGTGGAAGAAAGAAAGATAGCCATTCAAATGCCTAAACGAGAGGCCCGGGATGGAGAAGCCTATGACAACAAGGAACAAACCAAGAAAGTTGTTGTAACGATAGAAGACGGAGAAGAGAGGTGCACATATATTGGGAAAGATGTATCGGAAGAGGAAGAAGAGGATCTCATACGACTCATCCGAGAATATCGAGACGTGTTTGCTTGGACGTACAAAGACCTCAAGGGTGTAGAACCCAGCATATGCGCTCATCGAATCCCTATGACATCAGATGCAAAACCTTCTAAACAACGCCCTTATACGTATAATGAAGTTTATGCAGCAAAAATAAAGGAAGAAATTGACAAATTATTAGCGGCAGGATTCATTTATGAGATTGAACACACAGAATGGGTATCGCCACTAGTAGTAGTGCCCAAGAAAAACGGAAAACTAAGGGTGTGTATCAACTTGAAAAAAGTAAATGCAGCAACTATACGTGATAGTTTCCCTTTACCCATCACAGACCATCTTTTGGAAAGAGTTGCCGGCAAGGAGGTCTATAGCTTCTTGGATGGATTCTCTGGTTACAACCAAGTAGCTATTGCTACTGAGGACTAGCATAAAACCGCATTCGCGACTGAATGGGGAATCTATGCATTTAGAGTAATGCCTTTCGGGCTCACTAATGCGCCAGCCACCTTCCAATGACTGATGTGTCATGTATTCAAAGAATTTCTGAGAAAAAGTATGGAAGTATACGTAGATGATCTGTGTACATACTCAAATCAACGACCAGACCATATACCGGAACTGAGAAAAATATTCAATAAATGTAGACAGTACAGAGTTTGTTTGAACCCTGAGAAATGTGTCTTCATGGTACGACAAGGAAAAATCCTAGGACACATCGTTTCAAGGAATGGAATATCCACGGACGAAGAAAAGATTAAAGTTATCTTAGAGCTACCAAGACCCAATAATGCAAAGGAAGTACAAGCCTTTATGGGACACTGTGGATATTACCGTAGGTTTATTCACATGTATGCCATAATAGCTAAGCCTTTATATGGTCTATTGACTCAGTTCACTTGGACAGACGAGTGTGAGAAGGCCTTCAATGAGCTTAAGAAGCGGCTGAGTACAGCCCCAATTCTAAAATCACCCAACTGGAGCAAGCCTTTTCATATTCATGTTGATGCTTCGAACTATGCCATTGGATGTATCCTAGCTCAACCGGCTGACGAAGGGAAGCTTGACCATCCAATCGCTTATGCGAGTAGACAATTAAACCAAGCAGAAAGAAATTATACGACTACTGAAAGGGAAGGCTTAGGAATGGTTTATGCAGTGAAGAAGTTTAGACACTACCTCTTAGCCAACAAATTCAAGTTCTTCATAGACCATCAGGCTTTGTTGTATTTAGTCAATAAGCCTTGCAACACAAGAAGATTGGTACGATGGTTCTTGTTATTAATGGAGTTCGACTTTGAGGTAATAGTCAAAAAAGGAAACACACATGTAAGAG
This sequence comes from Ceratopteris richardii, assembly GCA_020310875.1. Taxonomy (NCBI): domain Eukaryota; kingdom Viridiplantae; phylum Streptophyta; class Polypodiopsida; order Polypodiales; family Pteridaceae; genus Ceratopteris; species Ceratopteris richardii. The sequence goes on along the minus strand of CM035416.1, from coordinate 150,776,963 downwards.
CAGATCACCTTTCAAGGCTAACGCATGGAGAACCACCTAGCGGAGTACCGAATGATTTACCAGATACATATTTGTTTAATCTTGAAGTATGTCCAAAGTGGGCGGAACGGCTAATTCCCATACTCACCCATGGCCCTCAACACTCAATAAATAAAGATAGCACAAAAGAGATTCTTCAAACAAGAAATTTACACATTGTTGCTGGAAGCATGTATTATAAGGAACCTAACGGTGTCTTATTAAGATGTGTCGAGGAGGACGAACAGAAGCAACTAATTCAGCAAGCGCACGTAAACAAGTGGAAGACCCATCAAGGGATGCATGGAACAATTCGAGAATTAAAAAGGTTAGGCGTATATTGGCCTGACGTTCACGATTATGTAAGTAATTGTGTGGAATGCAAAGAAACTATCCCGAAGGATCACATGTCCTTACCATTTTCGACCATACCGCCTAATTGGAGTAAAACATTAGTACAATTCCTCAAAACGAAAGAGCACGAAATAGGAGCTAGTTTAGCAAGAAAGCGATCCCTAGAAGAAATGAGCAAGGATTATGTGATAATGGGAAAACAATTGTTTAGAAGAGGAAAAGACAATCAACTCAGATTGTGCGTGCATGAAGGAGAATATCTTCCCATATTGGAGATGGCACACGCAGGAGCGGCTGGAGGACATTTTTCAGCAGACAGAACGGTCAAGATGATTCTCTTTGCAGGCTTGTGGTGGCCAACTCTACATATGGATGCGGAGACATATGTGAGAAGCTGCGAAACATGCCAGAGAGCGAAATATCCCATTCGAAGAGATGACATGCCTTTAAGACCCATGGTTTGTGCAAGAGCATTTACCAAGTGGGGTATTGATTTCATAGGACCTATCAACCCACCGACGAAAGGATCACATGCGGAGTACATCATAGTAGCCACCGACTACTTAACCAAGTGGGTAGAAGCAAAAGCCACTAGAAAGAATGATGCTCAAACTACAGCAAAATTTCTCTTTGAGCATATTTTCACACGCTTTGAACTACCGATTGAGATAGTGAGTGATCGAGGAACGCATTTCCTAAACGAAGTCATTGAGTCGCTAATGAATGACTTTCTAGTGATTCATAAAAAATCAGCCCCATACCATCCTCAAGCTAACGGACAAGCTGAAAGTTCCAACAAGGTACTATGCACTGTATTGACAAAGATTGTCAATAATAGAAGGTCGGATTGGGACAAACAATTGCATCACGCAATTTGGGCCTTCCGAGTGGCATATAAAACGGCCATTGGAACCACACCTTTCAATCTAGTGTATGGGCAAAATGCAATTTTGCCAATTGACTTCTTGGTACCTACATTGAAAGTGGCCCAGCAATATGAGTGGAACGGTCATGAATTGTCCCAGCAACTAGATCAAATTGAAAAGTTGCATGAGACTAGATTGCAAGCTGTAGCAGGCATTTATGCCGCTAAACGGAGACAGAAGGCATATTATGATTCACATATAAAAGACAAGGGACTAAAAGAAGGCGACTTAGTCCTAGTATACACCCTAAAACAACATGCAAAGAAGCTACAAAAACGCGGATATGGACCTTTGATTATAAATCGAATCTCTACTAGTGGTGCAGTCAATCTCGCTACACTAGACGGAGACATTCTTCCCAACTACATCAGTGGATGCAGAGTAAGACGATTCATGGAGCCCTTGACTGATCAAATGTTAGCGCGGCTGTTAGGAGCTCAAAATAGGAAAAAGAAAGAAGAACAAATTCGAGAGGAAGCTCGACAAGAAGCACTAGAACGCATTAGGAAACGGAAAGAGTGGATCAGGCAAAGAGATGAACGTTATCTCCAAGGAGAAGAGCCCATCCCTATGGCAAACTATCAGGTCAAAAATCAGGATTCAACGGGTATGTGTAAAACGCAACCTTACCTAAACCTAGGGATTGGCAAGACAGAGTATAAATTGATAGATGCATTGATAGACTCAGGAGCAGGCGTTAGCTGCATGCGAAAGAGAATAACAGACGAGTTGCAATTAGAATTGAATCCCACAAAAGCCCAATTAATAGGAATTGGAGGTCACACCATAGAATGTATTGGAACCACGAATGTATCCCTCCACCTAGGAAATTCCTCCATGGAACAAAGAGTCCTAGTATGTGAGGATGACGATTTGATAGAAGACTTCATTCTAGGACACGATTGGATCATTGAGACAGAGGCGTGTATCCATTTAGCTCAAGGATATATTTCAGCCACGATAGGGCATAAAGAGATTTTCAGCTTACTTGAAGAGAAACCATGTAACCAAACCATGTTAATACCAAGATCGGAGGAAATTCAAAAAACGACAGAAGAAAGTATCAACTATGCTCACCTCTCAGGAAGCAAATGCATAGAAGCTGAAACTTCAAACTTAGCGACATCCACTATAGAGTCGAAGTTATCCAATGCAATTGTGGAAAAGCCAACCAATGAGGAGACACGCTCTCCTAAACAGGCTCAAAACATCCAAAGATCGTACTATTGGAAACTAATAAACAGATACTCGAATCAAGAACCACCCAAATATATGTGGGTACGCAAGGATCAAATACAGAGTCAAGAAACGTCCACAAGCGCTCTGAAGAAGGAAACAGGTATCACCAAACCCGCTGCAAAGAACTACAGACGAAAAGAACCAATGCTAGTATGGATTGCCAAGCCCTTGCTTGAAGCTCAAAGATTGCGACATCAGATATGGATTCCCAAAAAGGTCATACAAGCAGCTAAACAGAATGTAAGGACAAAGGAGGAAATACCACATCAGGCAAGGCAAAAATCATCAACACATAAGAGTCATCAGGGAAAACCGCAAAGCAATGCCGAATTCACTCGGACAATGGATAAAGCAAATGGAACACGAGTAGCTGCACGAATCGAGAAAACCCAGCGACCTCTCTCAGTGTTCTCAAAATGGATCTGGAAACCAAAGCTACCACGAGGAGCGGATGATCGAGGAGATAAAGCACCCGATTGCACTCATGTAGTATCTGATGCACCTCAAGTAAGCATGATAGGGCGGCAATACAAGGCCAAGCTTTCGGCATCGGATGTACATTATCAAACTAGTGGTGCACGATCTCCAAATGAGATTAGATCTTAGCTTTAACCTGATAGGAATGGACATACTATGTACATAAACTATGCTTCGGCTATACTAATGATTGTCTTCTTTCAGAAAAAAAATATAAAAAGAGGCGGTAAGAATTCCCACTCTTTCAATAATGGGGAACGGAGTGACGAGCGACCATAATCACAACAATACACTGTACGGTCTCATAAAAGCCTTTCAAGCTAATGCACTTTTCCTTGTAAGTGCAGATGGCTTCTGAAGACTCTGAAGCTACAATCCAAGAGGAGGTCCAGGAATTTCCTCCCCAATGTCTTACGAAAGCAAAAGAGCATTGGTTCAGAGATGAGCAGCCAGTTGAGGAATATCTCTTCTTGGCCAACATAAAGATCATGGACACAGAGCATCACTTTCCGATCATGTCCCAGGACTTCAAAGTTTTACATGGACTGCCATCCACAATCGACATCATGAAGAAAGCAAGAATTCATAAGTATTTTGAGCTACCTATCTATAAACCGGATTTCCAACGCTGTACACAAGTCATGAACACTCTACGACCAGCACTACATGATCCATTGGTACCAGAAGCCAATGTGATGGATAAGAATGGAGAATGGGTGGTCATTCAATTTTCCCACGACTTAATCAAAGAAGCATTTGGATGGGAAAAGGATGGTGTCAACACGGTCAAGGAAGAGAGTCGTGGAGCCAAAACAAGAACTTTCGTCGACATCAATAGGGTGGACATCGAAGAAGAAGTCAGATTGATTCACCAACACTTCTGCTTCCCGAGTATGAACAGATACACGGCCCCTCAAAAAATCATTGTTCAATTATTATCGCATGCAATCAAACAGATCGGCAACCAAGTAAACCTTACACCCTATGTGCAAGAAAGATTGTTCGAGGCGAAGAAGAAATGGGAAAATAAGAAATTCCTCAATGGGACCACTGCACTAACAATTATGATTTACCACGCATTGGGCATGCGAGAGTTCTTACGGGAAATGCCATCTTCAATGGAGTTGGCTCAATTTGTAAAAGCAGCTACCGTACCGAAACAGAAGAAAGGAAGCAAACAAGTAGAAGAGGCAGAAACAAGCTCTCGACCCCAAATGAGAGGCACAATGAGAGGCACAAAACGACCTCGAGAAGTCCAACAAGCAGAAGAGGAAGTACCAAAAACAAAGAGAGTACATTTACTTCCTACAACCACCACTCAAAGGACTAAAAAGATCACGGAAGAAGAATTAACTCAAGCACTGGAGGAGACTCACAAATATACAGAAGGACAAATTAATCTGCCGGTGCAGGGTCATCATTATCAACAGTCCGCAAAAGCTAAGGAACCAAAAGGCAAACTTACTAAGGTGCATAGATATCGGGAAATTGGGCTAGACAACTCTAGTTCTGGATCCGACGACCAAGAGAAGCAAAATACATCATTATTGGATGTAGATATTCAAAGTGAATCGAAGGATGATGGCCAGTGGGCCGAATTAAATGAAGTAGACTATGGCGAAGACCAAGCAGGCCACAAGGAAAAAACTCAATCACCACTGGTAGACCAATGTACCACCAAAAAGCAGGCAGAAGAAGAAAGGCAACACCCCATTCAACCGAAAGATGCCTCCACCACCCACAACAAGGAGGGCAAATCTGATGATGAGGAGCATTTAATGATATCAGCGGATAAGCCTCAGGAAGAAGGACAAGAAGACGAAGAACCCTTCACCCCACTAAGGGTTGTGGCAGAATCGTCCCCAATGGATGTCACATTTCAAGGGAGTGCCACGAAGGTTCGTAAGGTGGTGGAAGATGACGCAGAATTGCAAGTACAACTACAGGTCCGACAACCACATAATGAAATGATCCATGTCCCAAAGGGACAAGATGTACATACAGGAGAAACCCCAGACATACCAAAGACATGGCTGAATGTTGATATAGCGCAGCTCAAGCCTGTGGTGCAGGATATGATTCGCACTGCGCTAGACACTCAACAATTGATGCTTGATGCTGATGAAGATTACGACCAAGCCATGCTCGAAAAGGACGAGCTTCGAAAAGAAGGTATGAATCTGGCTAAGAAATTATCCAAAGCAGAAACTCAAGTTTTGAAGAAACACGAGGAAATAAAAATGACCAAAACACAGTACAGAATATTAGAAACGGAAAATGCCAAACTAAAAGAGCAAGTTTTGGAGCTCACAAAGAAACTAGACATGACTGAAAAAGAGAAAACAAGGATCCATGCTCGTAGCAAGGTACTCGAATCACAGCTCAAGGTGAGCATGGAGGAAGCAGACCACTTAAGGGACCGGAACAAGGAGCTCATGACAGCTCTCCTCAGTGATCAACCACCGACAGATACTGACAAATCAAACGAGGATATCAAAGACATGGAAGACAAGTTGACCAAGATGGCAGATCAGCTCAAACAGGAGCAAGAGACAGTTGCAGAATGGGAACAAAGATATATGAATGACACTGCAGCTCTACGCAAGAAATGGAAAAAAGCAGAGAAAGATTATTTCCGACAGTGCAAAGAAGACACAGATCACATGAACATAGTTGCACAGGAATTAATCAAACATCAAGAAAAGATTACAAAGGTCGAAGAAGAACTTAAGAAGAAAGAGGAACTCATCAAACGGCTTCAGGAGCAGATAGAGCTAACAGGAAGGTAGGGGACACCAGTAGTTCCACCAGAGACCACGGCTACTGTGGAGGAAGAGTACGTCCTCTCTCTCCCCCCTTGTATCATTCACCAATAAGGGCGGAAAAGGAGGTTCCATTAGAACCTAACACACGAGAAATTGCAGAACTGAGCAAACCAGAAAGGGCACTACTGGTGTCCCAGCTCACTACTGATTTTGAAGATCAAATTATACAGATACTGAAAGAAGCTCGAATAGAAAACAAACAATTACATCAAATTTTGAAGCCATTCAATGTACCATATGGTCTACTTAAAGAACAGACACGGATGTATATAAAGTCTACCACGAACAAAGATCTGGACCACAACCTTCAATTCCAGCATGACACTTTCAAGTATACTCAAGAGGAATTTGAGAAGACGGATCCGATATGGCGAAGAAAAATTTTGGAGAAGAATCCGACATTGCGGGTACAGTGGGAAGCATCACCATATGCACTTCAGGTAAATCCATCTTTTTGTCCTGTACCCCGCAGACGCTCTTGGACGCAATTTTGGGAAGGACAGCGTCAAGGCACTATCAATAATCAAATGCTTAACTATCCGTTACTACCTAGTCCGCCACATAATTACTTACCTACAGAAGAATATATGGTGAAGACAATGGAATTTTGGATTGCAAGGTATGCTACACTTCCGGACTTAGCCGTCAAGATGACCAACAAAATATTTAGCATGCTCATTACAGTGTTGAAGGTGTTCCAGCATGCTAAATATACATTTTTGAATTTCATCGGCATTACGCAAGGGTCTGAGGCTCTTATTTTTTATTTATCAACCATTCCAAGCCGACTCACCATTATGGCGTATTATTCTCGCCTTATGTTTTTGCCATCGACATATATGCAAACTTTCTAAGAAGCATTCTTTACCGGCTTCTTTGAAATGGATTCAGAAATTTTCGTGAAAATGACCAAAGCAATGGAAGGAATTCATGTTATGTCATGCAAATCTACTGAACCAACGAGAGCAAACCGCCATTCAAACATACACACGTCGCCTCAGAAAGCCTGTCGAGGACGACAGAGTTCAGGAGGAGGGACGTGTAGAGGGACAATCAAGCAAAAAGAAAAGAAGAAGAAAATCAAAGTCTAAGACAGTGCAATAAATACACATCTCTGCAGGAAGCCCCGCAGGGGTGCATTACCCATCTCTGCACAGAGCCCCGCAGGGGCACGCATCAGGCAAAAAGAGGAATCATCCAGGTCATGCACGGTGGAAAAGAAGTAAACAGCCTCAAAGCAATACAACAGGGTCAGATGTGTGCAACCAGGACAAATCAGAGGACCAAAAGTTACAAAGGGGTAGAGGCTGAAAAGTTTAAGAGGGTGACTAAGAACAACACATTCCTTGTCACTGGTGGCGTGCGTGGCAACCCAAGTCAACAGGCAAGACAAGTGCAACAGGCTCTCGAGTAGTAGAGCTTGAATCAAGAAGGCCATCGAATTTGCATGTCTGTTTAACTGCAGACAAAACTGACCAAGGGGAGCGTGCGGAGAAAAGCTGAGCGCCTCTAAAACGTAATGCAAGATCAAGAATCAGGCAACACTAACCACGGGACGCGTTCGCGAAGCAAAGTCTGTCAAGGGACGACAGAGACGAAGAGGGGGAGAGTGTTGCAGAGCTAAAGAGCGCACAAAGCAGAGAAAAAGACGGGCCCCAAAATTTTTCCGATTTGGACACGCAACTTTTGTATCATAACCACTTTTGTATATATTTTCCGTTGTAAATGCACTAGAGGAGTCCTCTAGATGCATCCCCACAAAAGATTAGTGATTTACCCATGTACAATAGTAGGAAATTAGTCTTTTAGTGAATAAAGTGCCGGTCTCTTGTGTGAAAGGACCAAACTTAGGGCACTAGTATATAAGTCAAAAGTGACTCTTTGTAAAGAACTTTTTGCCATTGTGAAGGAGGAGCACTTCTGAATTTTCGAGTTTGCCTCTTTCTTGCTGATTTTGATCTTCATTTTGCTCTTGTATGTGTGTATGATGCTTGAAATGCATGTGTAGGACTGTTGTCTACCCCTTCCCCTTTGTTTTGAGCTGCTGTAGTGCGTGCGTAAGCTAGGAGAAGCTGTGGCGCGGGTGTTTGTGACTTCTATAATTCACTGTTTTTGCCATAACTTGAAGCAGAGTGGTCAGAATTGAGCGAAACCACCACCGTTGGATGCGTCTCGTCGAGAGCTTCGAAACGAGTACCCTATTGCCTATGTTCGGAGTTCTGGGCTGGGAGAAAACCTCAAAATACCAAAACTGCTGAAAAGAGGCTTGCGGCAACACTTTCAGTATTTCAGTAGGTGTGAGAGGTAGTAGTCTTTTCTCATGCGTGATTAGCTAAACCACTTCATTTTCCATCATGTGTGCACACGTCTTCATACACTTGGTTAGTCGCTCCTTAGGATTGACATTTAAATGTGTGTTAAAGATCCCACTATATGCACTTGTGTGGCAATTGAGGTATAGTCTCATTGGCACAAGTCCTTGAGTCTTCGTGGCTCAAGTACACACTCCCCCTCAAGCATTAATTGTGAGTACCTGGATCTTCTTTATACCTACCATTTCTTTAAACCTCTCCAACTTAGGTCCATCCGAGCTCTTTGTTAACATATCTGCAACTTGATCTTTTGTAGGAGTATACATGATCTCTATCTCTTTTTCAATCACCTTTTCTCTCAGAAAGTGATATTGAATCTCAATATGTTTGGTCCTAGCATGAAACACAGGATTAGCTACCAAATACAAACAACTCATATTGTCTCCATAAATGATAAGAATACTCTGATTGATGTCAAAACTCTTCATGAGAGTTCTCAACCATATGACCTTCTTTGTAGCTTCCACCATAACTTTATACTCTGCTTCTATAGATGATAAAGAAACTATGTGTTGTTTCTTATAACACCAAGAAATCAATTTATCTCCCACATAACACAAATACCCATGTGTTGATCATCTATCATTAGAATTACCTACCCAATCTGCATCACTATATATCGTGATTCTTGTATCTGATGTAAAACCATAGTACAAACCTTCTTTAAGTGTGCCCTTAATGTATCTTAGCACTCTTTGACCTGCAATCCAATGTTCCTTCCTTGGACAATGCATGAATTGAGATAGAACTCCAACTGCATATGATAGATCAAGCCTTGTCAATGTAGCATAAATCAAGCTACCCACCAAACTCTGATAAATCTTCATATCTTTGAAGTCCTCTCCTCCATATCCATTCAATTTGTGGTTCACCTCCATTGGATTTGATGCTATCGTGCGATCTTTCATATTAAAATTGACTAGTAAATTCTTCAAATTCCTTTCTTGAGTTACATATCTCCATTTTGAGTATATACAATCTTCATTCCCAAGAGGTATGATAAATTTCCCAAGTCACTGATCTTGAATTCTTTTTCCATCTGCTTCTTAAGCATTTGTATGCCTTTGTCATCTATACTTGTGAGTATTATGTCATCAACATAAATAAAAACATCTTCACTTGCTTTGACTAACAAGCTACTATTTTCCTTTGATGCTTGAAAGCCAAGTTCCTTCAAGAACTTTACAAGCCTGTAATTCCATGCCCTTGGGGCTTGCTTCAATCCATAAAAAGCTCTCTTTAGCTTCCACACATAATCTAGATTATATTGATCTTTGAAACCATTTGGTTTTTCCATGTAGACTTCATCTAAAATGCATTCTTCACATCTAATTGAGACAATTTCCAACCTTTGCAATCAGCAATAGCTATGAGAGTCCTTATGGTTGTATCTTTGCAATAGAAATATATGTTTTATCATATTTTGCACCATAAATTTGTGCATATCCTTTCACAACAAGTCTAGCTTTGTACCTAGACACACTTCCATCTGCAAATCTTTTTGTTTTGTAGACCTACTTACATCCAAATAGCTTTTGATTACTTGGTTTGTGCATCAAGTCCCAAGTCTCATTCTCTATGAGTGCATCATACTCTTCCTTCATAGTGTTTTCCCAATTCTCCTTTCCTTTGGCTTCTTCATATGTGGATGGACTCAATTATATGGCTTCTTCATCTATCTATCTAAATACATGAAACCTTCCTTATTGTATGATTGCTTATGAGCCTTACATAATTGACATGCTTCAAGTCTATATGTCATGTGTTGACGTGCAAAATTAGATAATCCAAGCACTGAACCACTAGTAATCATCTCTTTAATACCTCTTTCATTGAAGTGTCCAAGCCTTTTGTATTAAAGATCCAACTCAAATAACTTTTGCTCTCCATATGCGAGCAGGGCATGTCCAACATTACGTTGTACCTTCAATGTGAAGATCCTTCCTTCTTTCTTCCCTGTACAATTTTGTTATACCCTTGGTTAGGGTCTTCATCATAAACTCCATCATTAATGAACCTCACTTCATATCCTTTTTCTACAATTTGTCCTACACTGATCAAATTCTTTGGAATTGTAGGAACAGATACAAACTTACTCAAAAGAGTAATTCCATATTTGGCCTTCACTGATCCAATAGACTTTACCTTATGTTTTTTATTGTCACCTATTTGCACTCTATGATTGATTAGCTTATTTTTCAAATCAGTCATCAAAGCAATATTCCCATTGAGATGATTACTACAACCCTCAGCCAATGTAGAATACTTTTTGGTCTTCTTTTGGAACTTCACATGTTGCATTCATAATTAGATTCGAGTCTTCTTTCTGACCTGATGCATAGTTCTAGTAGTTGTTGTTGTAAGTTTGGTTTTGGAAGATTCTTCCACCATTCCTTCCAAAGAAACTTCTACCACCTCTGCCTCTAAAAGTTCCTCTTTGATTCCTTCCACCTCTGCCTCTTTGATTAAAGTTCCGATTAAAATGACTAGTGGTTTGATTATTATGCTAACATTCATGAGCTAGATGATTGGTCTTACCACATATCCAACACGTTTTGATAATATCCTTGTTGTTTCAGCCTCTTCCTCTACTTCTGCCACTTCTTCTCCCTCTTAGGAAGTTTGCTTGACTTCGAGTGCCTTCATCTTCAATTGATTGTTGCTTTCCTTTGCTAGCCTTCTTCTTATCCTTGGAATACATTGCTTCACCTGCACTTATATCAATATCCCCTTTGATATCATGCACAAAAGTTATCATATGACCTAGGAATTGATTCAAATCAGGAGTAAAATGATCGAATGAAAGTTCTATTGATAATATGAATGGCCTCCACTTCTCATCTCCTCTTAAACCTGTAAGAATTTGTCTTACCAATTTATCTTCTCCAATTTATTCATCAAATGCACCTAAAGAATTAGCAATATATTTCATCTTTATCACATAATTAGATATTGATTGTGAGGCCTTCTTCTTGAATGTGGTAAATGCTAGCCATAGTGATGCCTTCCTTGACTTGGATGTATTTTGGAAATGCTCCTCCAAAGCATTCCATATATCATTTGAACTTTCAAGTCCTCTGATGTGAGGAAGCAAGTAATCATTCACTACCATATAGATAATGCTCCTTGTTTGACCATCCTTCTTCATCCAAACCTTCAAATTTGTGAGCTCCTCCCTAGTTGGAACACTAGGATCTTTGAATTCTAGCTTTTCTTCATCTCCTGTGATGTATCCCACCAGATCTTTGCCCATAAGATGAGCTTCCATCCTTATCGACCAAGCTGGATAGTTTTCTCTATCCAACTTCTCAATTTGAAGACTATCTCACATTCTTTTTCACCTATACTATCAAATCTTCAACCTTATAAGTAATGAATGTACCTTTACTTCAAGATTTACCCCTTCTTATCATTTTGATTGTTGTCGTGTGTCTTCATTTAGCCTTTCCTTCAACCTTTCTCCTTTTGAATCTTTAGATGTTGAATTTTGTATGTTTATAATAGTCAGGGTCCTTATCTCCTTCAATTTTGGTAGAACCTGCTTTGATACCACTCATGGAGATGTTTAATCTTCAAAAGAAAAGCTATACTTGAATTTAGAATACCTCTATGTAAAGCATAGCTTATACAAAATAAAATTACACTTAATATACATGAATATTTGCTCGATGATGATGATGATTTGTCTATTGCTATTGTTCCTTGTACACATCATGAACATGCCATTTATCAATTAGAAGCTGAGGTTTCTTGAATTCCTCTTCCTCCTTGTTTATAGACTAAAACTGTTGGAGATTATCCATTGTCAACTTGTGATTGTCCTCTAGTTCAAACATATGATAGAAGAAGATATCGAGGATGGCATAGAGGACCACTTCCTTTAGACGGAGAGATTTTTAACTTTTGGGTTATGCAATATGCTTGCTCCATCCACTATCACTACAAATTGCATGGTCTCTTAATTGTAGAGGATTTGTATGTACTTCAAAACTCTAGAATCATTCTTATGTCATGTTGTAGTCCTATAAATAGACGGTGAGATTGACATCCACTTACGTGTTATGTTGAAAGCATGAGTACTTATGGTTTACACATAAATGCAAATTTTCTTGCTAGTATAGGCATTACACATGCAGAAAATAAAAGATTATATATCAATGGAAGATCTTACATGCATGAGAATATAGAAGTTTATTAAATGGTAGACAAGGATATATAGCTCTATGGGTAATTTCACATTTGAAGAGCGTGAAAATAGTCATGAATCACCATACATGAGTAGCGATGTAGCAAAACACATAGTTGTAAATGTTGTTAGTGATGGGGGATGATTCTAACACCCCAATGCAAAAATGGAAGATGGTTGCCCTCCACTAGGTCCACAAGCAGTGATATATGCTCACTATTTTGAACTTTTCTCTGCACCACTACAAAGACCTAAAATGAAATTTCGCAAACTTTTAGTAGACTATACAAGCTACCCAAAACTCTTTAAATTATTGCAAATGGATATTCCAGCTAGGAGAAGCACCCTCTGCAAAATAGGCTACCTGTTTGCAACACTCTCTGCCTATGTGCAGACGTATACCTTCACAAAGTTGGCAATTTCTCACAACTCACTCAGCCAAATAACTTGCAACTTTGGCAAAGCTCACGGAACAATACGAGAGACCAAATGAAGCTTGAAATCAATGAAAATGAGTACATTGAGAGAGAAAACAATTCTCTACAATCGGGTACAATCAGATTTGGAAAAGCCTAACTACACCTCTAGATAGAGAGGAGCAAAATCATGAGAAAATGAGGTAACCAAGCAAGGGGGCTTCTTACTGAAGTTTATCACTTCACTAAACTAATTGGAAAACTCATGGAATGCATAGAAATCAAGAAAAAAAGGTGGGATGATGCTTATATAGAGTTTTACTTTTCCTACAATCTAGCTAACCACCCACCAATCAGTGTAGGTGACTTTTTGGTGGCTGATTTGATGAGATTTGAATTTGATTGAGTTTGGTGGAGCTTCTAACTTTATTCCATGACTTTGGGTCCTCTTTGTTTTATTGGTCCACTTGCAAAACTCGTGGTTGAGCCTTTTTGCATGATTGAGACTTGATTTTCAACACTCCCCCCTCAAGTCTCAATGCCTAGTTCCTTCATTCCAATGCATGCCTTGAAGTGATGTAGCTTTACTCCATCCAATGCTTTGGTAAACATATCTGCATATTGGTCCTTTGTATTGACATGCTCCACCTTGACATCCTTTGACATGATCTTCTCTCGAATAAAGTGGTAATGCACTTCTGTATGCTTCGACCTTGCATGGAACACCGGATATTGAGCCAAGCATATGCTACTTATTGTTAGTCGGCCGCCAAGTGAGACAAATGTAATGACTGCCGGATGTAACGGAGTTCCTTGAATTACGCTGAGACAAATGTAATGACTGCCGGATGTAACGGAGTTCCTTGAATTACGCGCGAAAAGTTGGTATGCGCATCTTGTAAAGGTTATATAAAGAAATGTAAGAAGAATGGTCGAGAGAGACATTTTTGCCGGGCATTGCCAGATGGTTCGCCTTGATATTTGTCAGAATATTGTTACACTATTGTGAGGTTCTGAGTATTGTTAGTATTGATTTCTGTTTTGTCTGCATCTTCTGTATATACTGAAGTTCATTGTAACGAATGTTAAGTGACGGATTGTGTGTCTGAGTACTGGTTTCGTATATGCTCTTCAATCGTCGAAAAGTACCCTGAGTCAGTCTGAGTAGTTATATTACTGCGTGATTTGATTTGACGACTTAATACACTGTTGAGTATGTTTTGTTTGTTTTACTAAACTTGTTGCATTCGGTGATGAGGACGGACTAGTATTTTCGGTAACGTGAGCTTTTAGTTGAGATCGCTATAAAGCGTTGTGACAAAAGAATCTATCAGTTAAAGTATTGTCTTTGGTTGATTACTACTGTGAAATCGGTATCCCAGACTACTGCTCTGTTCCAATAGCAGGTTAGTCTGGAGGGTTCGGTATGCAAAAATATAGAGATCAAATGTTGTTAGTTACTGCTAGTAACTGAGCTAAGATGCGTATACATGTTTCGGATGTTGTGTTGAATAATTGGGAAAAGAGTACAGGGCCTCTGTTTAACAGACCCCTACCACTCCCAAGAACCCACGTTGTTTTCAGTGACGATACTAAAAGTTTAACATAGTTTACGGTGAATCACTGTTTCACGTTTAACATTTGTTCGATAACGATTGTGGCTGGTCAGCGTTACTGTCCTGTAACACGTTAACAATTGGCGCCATCTGTGGGAAGATGGCATCAAGATTGCCAGTCATCTGTCAGAATTAGATTATCGTTTGATTGGCAGTAGCAATAGAACCAGATTGTTGCAGACCGTCCCGTTAGTAATACTACACGATTAGTACAAAAGATGATACATGGCGGTTACTCGATCCGGTGAAACGTATCCCAAGAACCATCAGTCTAGAGTACTAAAGCCAACTTTGGGAGGTAGAAGTACAACTAGGACTGACCTAGTTGTCAAGAAAGTTAAGAACGTTAAAACTGATTCCGGTCATATTCCGGTAGAACCTGGTACACCTCTGGTACATTCCGGTACTATTTCGGCACAGTCTGTCGAAAATATAGTAATTCCAAAACCTACCAAGACGCAGTTGGAATTTATTTTAACACTCTTGGAAAAAGATTCAGATTCAACTACGATTAGAAACGCTATAGTCAAAGAAATCAGCGAAGGCGAAAAAACACCGAATTCGGGCATAATTTCGGTTCATTTCGGTGAAATTTCGGTAAGAGAATCACAGTTTTTCGGTGACGATTTAGCATTTTCTGCTGAATCCTCAGCCCAATCACCACGCTTGGAAGCAAGTTCCTATACACTGGACATCAAGGAGGAAGGAAGTCTGCTTGAAACAGAGATTCGAAGCATATTAGGCAAGATAATCGCACCGAAAAGTGTGTCATCCGACGATACAGATTCCGGTAGTTGAGAAGGAAAGTATAACACGCTCACGATGAACGAACAATAACAGTTATGTCTGCCCAGGCCACCTCCAAAGGGAGTGACATACACGAAGTTTGGTGGATTTCTAGGAGATGATCCGGATGCTCACGTACGCACTTTCGAGATAAGCTACGCAGTTCTCAACCATCCACCGGATCAGGCCTACAAAGCCATTGTCTTCCAATCTACACTTGTTAATGAAGCAGCTAGATGGCTTACAGAATATGATATTAATCATTTCGGCACCTACGAAGCAATACGAGATGCTTTTCTACAGCGATTCAGGCTAAAAAAGAATCCAGCCGAAATTTTTGATTATCTGCAGAATAACAGACAAAAACCAAATCAAACCGTGCAGGAGTATGCTACTCTCTTCAGAACACACTTAAGGTAGCTACCATCGGCCCATGCTAACTTACCAGATGATATTATCACTCAGTGGTTCATCAATGGCTTGGTTCCACAACTTAAGCAGATCATGATCATAAGATGTGTCGGAGCCATGTCCCTCGATGCAGTCATTGCAATGACTCTACAACTGGAACACAAAGTCGGTGGATTTACAGAAGATTTAGAATGGTTAAAAGCAAAGAAGAATGTTGCAGAAGATATGACTAGACACGTATACTGCAACATATGTAAAAATTCAGGACATACCAGTGCCAATTGCGCACTTAATCAGACATTCTGCGCTATCTGCAACATTGCCGGACACACCACCGAAAACTGCGCATACAACGCTAGAGTACAAGGAACAACGACTGTCAATGCAATTATCCAAGAACAAGGGCAGCCAGCCAGCCACTATGTGCCTCCACAAATGAGAAACAACTAGCAGCAAGGATATCGAAATTACCGAGGACAGAGGAATAACAACTATAATCCAAACCGTTGGCAAAACGGACCACCACCAGAGAATCCCAATTTACCACCACCACGCTGCCATTTTTGTGGTGAATTTGGACATATTAGGAGATTTTGCAAGGATGCAGCTGAGTATGATCAAAGGAAGAAGGAACGTCAAAATCCAATGGCCAACATGGTAAAAATCACACCGGTGGAAACACAGGCTGCTGCCGTCCAGACCCGTTCCGGTAAACAACTACAACCAGCAGCAAAAATATTTGAGCCAGGGATACGTGAACAACACAGAATGTACAACAAAGCTAGTCAATGGACCACAGCAGAACCACCAGTCTTTCCAGAGCCTATTCCGGTAACTCTGCCTTCGTTAACGAAGGAAGAAACGCAACAAAGGGAGTCAGTAGCAGGAACATCATCAGCAACAGATACATTACCAACCATAGACACCTCCGCATCAGCAGAAGCATCAACTTCAACATCAGTAGAGCCTGTCAATCAATCTCAACAGGCCTGGGAAATCTTATCTAAGGCATCTATCACTCTGCCTCTAGGCCAACTACTGGCATTAGTACCTGGAATTCGACAACAGTTCCAACAACAGTTCAGTCCGGTACCTTCTTGTATTCCGGCGACAGCAGCAGTTCAACCGGAACCTGATTCTACTATCGATCATTCAGTCCCCTTGATTACAGTATGGTATAAGAATCATAAGATTACACAAGTATTGATTGATGGAGGCTCTGGTGTTAACATTGAGACTGCGGCCTTATGCAAAAGATTAGGATGGACCGAAATCGAACCAGTTCAATTTTTTGTCAGAGTGGCAGATCAATCAAGAGTCCATCCTGTAGGACTTGTGCGAAATATACCCATCACTTTGCAAGGTACGACCTTTAAGATGACCTTTGTCATACTAGATCTGCCGGAATCCACTTTGGATTACAACCTTCTTTTCTGCCGACCTTGGCTGAAGCATGCGAAGGTAATACAGGACTGGTCTGCACAAGAGCTAGCGTTCAAAGATGCAAATCGTAGATATGTGGTAAAATTAGATGCTATACAACCTTGCGAGCTACACACTAGACCTTATTTTGCTGAACCCGTCCATATGCTAGATGGATTATCAGATGATGAAGAAGAAGAGTTTCTGAAGAATAACGCTGATTTATTTCCTTAGGAACTGTTGATCTACAGACCGTTGTGGATAATTGGAACGCTTCACTCTGTACGGTAATACCCATCACAGAAGAAGCTAAGAAGGAAGACACTGTTTCGACACATGACGATGAACTACAGCCACTTCTTAAACCAACAGACAACACAGAGAAACATCAACAGTTCTATGTTCCCGAAGATCAGCTGATCACTTACAATTTAGGAGATGAAGATCATCCGCGTCCTGTAAAGATAAAGCAAAACTTACCGGAAACATTTCAAGCACGCTTAATCCAGCTACTCCAAGAATTCACTGATGTCTTTGCATGGGACTACAAAGACATGAGAGGATTGGACCCCCGTATCTACCAGCACAGGGTCATGTTGAAGCCAGAAGCAAGACCGATAAAGCAAACCAGCTACCGGATGAATCCCCATTATGCATCCCAGGTAAAGGCAGAACTTGATAGGTTATTGAAAGTTGGATTCATCGTGCCAGTAGAGCATGCTGAATGGATCTCTCTGGTTGTGATTGTGCCAAAGAAAAACAAACAATTGAGAATCTATGTAGATTACCGGAAATTAAATGCAGCAACCGTACCGGATCCTTTTCCAATCCCCTTTTTGGATACCATGCTTGATAGAGTAGCAGGTCACGAGATGTATTCATTCCTAGATGGATACAGTGGCTACAACCAAGTAAGAATGGCCGAAGAAGATATACCGAAAACTGCATTTATTACCAATTGGGGTGTCTTTGCTTGTACGGTAATATGGTTTGGATTAAGAAACGCACCAAGCACATTTCAAAGATGTATGCAGGAGAGATTTTCTCCTTATCTCACTTCATTTATGCAAGTATATCTCGAGGATTTTTAAATTTTTGGTAAGATGATAGCACACATGTTCCATTTACGGTGTTGTTTTCAGAAATGCAGAGAATATAGACTCTGCTTGAACCCAAACAAATCAGTGTTTGCGGTCTCATGTGGCAAATTACTTGGCCACATTGTATCTGCACAAGGTATCCAAGTAGATCCAGATAAAATTTCGGCAGTATTAGAAGCTCCGGTGCCAGCTACTCCAAAAGAAGTTATGCGCTTTATGGGCCAAGTACGGTGGCATGGAAGGCACTTACGGTGGCTTGATCATTTGGCTATACCACTAAACAAGCTAATCAGCAAAACACCTCGACAATTTGAATGGACCCAGGAATGCCAGATAGTCTTTGATCGTTTAAAGCATTTATTAACACAAGTTCCTATCTTACAACCGCCGGACTGGGATCACCCATTTCATGTATTTGTTGATGCTTCAGATATAGCAATAGGAAGTGTGTTGATGCAAAAAATTGATAAATGGTTCAGACCAGTGTATTATGCAAGTTGAAGATTAGCACCTGCTGAGAAAAATTACTCTGTAACAGAAAGAGAATGTCTAGGGCTAGTATATTCGGTCAAGAAATTCAGACATTACTTGCTAGGCAGTAAATTCACATTTCATGTAGATCACGCTGCACTTGTCTATCTAGTTCGGCAACAGCATCTAGGTGGTCGATTAGCGCGATGGGTCTTACTCTTGCAGGAATTTGACTACGAAGTCATTCACCGGCCAGGCAATTCATATGCCTTAGCAGATTTTTTATCCCGCTTAGATTCCGGTGAAGCTCCGGTGGGTATAGATGACACAATACCCGTGATCTATGTGTCAGAACCAATTAATGAAGATTCTGCAGACCCACCTATCCCATTTTCATATTATGATCAGATCTTGACCTTTCTTACTGATGGTTACCTTCCATCTCAGACTTCTAGAGCAGTACGCAGGAAAATTGCAGTCTTTAGCCGCCGATTCTGGTTAATTGCTGGAGAATTATATTATGTAGATCACACCGGAATCCTACTTCGATGTATTCCACTGCATGAAGTTAACTCAGTTATCACTTTGGCTCACTCAATTCCTTCCGGTGGTCATTTTGCAGCAGACTTAACTCACCGGAAAATTCTGCAGAGTGGTCTCTAGTGGCTAACGATGTACAGAGATATCTCACAGTTTGTCAAACAATGTGATACTTGCCAAAGAGCTGGACAGCCTCTGCAACGTCATCTCTCTCCTCTGCAACCCATCTTACCATTGGAACCTTTCCAGAAGTGGGGTTTAGATTTTATCGGTCCGATTACACCTCCAGCAGTCTTCAGTAACAACCGTTACATACTGACCTGCACAGACTATGCAACCAGATGGGCAGAAGCCTGGGCTTTACAGTCTGCTACAACAGTTATGATAGCAAAGTGTCTACTAACCGATGTCTTTCCACGTTTTGGATTACCACTGGAAATTGTATCAGATCAAGGCACTCATTTTGTAAACAATTTAATGAAGGCACTTACACAATCGTTCCAGGTCACACATAAATTTAGTTCTCCTTATTATCCACGTGCTAATGGTTTGGCCGAAAGTACAAACAAATCTTTGCTGAATATACTTTGAAAATTGATCATGGAAGCACCGAAAAGATGGGATCAACTGCTACCTACAGTGTTATGGGCATACTGGACTACCTACAAGGTAACAACAGGATTGACACCTTTCAAATTAGCTTGTGGTTTAGAAGCAATAGCACCGATGGAGATAGTTATACCAAGTTTACTAGTAGCCATTACCCAGAAACTACTACCGAAAGACTCACTGTCATTTCGGTTGGATACCCTCAGAGAGTTAGACGAGCACCGATGGCTCAGTTTTTTAACCATGCACGAAGTTCAACTAAGACAGGCAAGGACGCACGATAGAAACCTGAAAACTCTAGTATTTTTGGTAGGACAGCTTGTACTTTTTTATAATGCAAAGTCAAATAGATCCACCGGCAAATTCAAATTACGGTGGTTCGGCCCTTACAAGATCGCAGAGCAAATCGGTCCAGCAACTTTTCGGTTGACTACGTTGACCGAAAATCCACTTCCAAAAGCAATCAACGGCTCGAAGCTGCGGCCGTATCAAAGCGCTACTAGTCCGCATTAAATCATTCGGCGGTGGACCGCATTTTTTTAGCTTTTGTTTTTACTTTTCATTCTCTTCTTTCTTTTCTTTTTAAAATAGCCGCGTTTTGTCATAAGCCGCCCTCCTTAACAATTACTCAAGTATGCATGCCAAATTAAAAGCAATATCATTCTAGCACCGCACAATGATAACCATCACTTCCTACCCCCCCCCACTGTAATGTCTGTACTTAAGCTCTTCGGTTGCGCCAAAAAACGCTATTGTGTTCTTGTAATTGTGATTGTGTTTTTTGTGTTCTGTGTATCCGTGTGTTGTGTCCTGTGTATTCGTGTTCGCGTGCGCAATGGAAGCGTTGGCGAACTACACAGCTTTCTGTGATGGTATCGCTACCGAGGTAGGAGAATACCTGCGTATCCGAGGGTTGGCCAACTTCGCTGAGCTGCCTTGGCACTCAGTGGAAGCCCATCCCTTCTTCGCACAAATTATCCCAGCTATCGCCCAATCTCCCATCACCGAACGACAATGGCTCTTCCCCTCCCTACCATCTAGAACCGTAATAACCTTTCAAGCTTTCGTCGAAGCCTTTCGTCTCACCCCACAAGGCGGCGAAAATGGCCCAAGCATCCCTGTAGCTCGAATGGTAGAACTTTTTCCCCGATTTTCATCAAATGAATACGCCATTCTCTGTCGCCTTGAACCTGAAAAAACCGCATTGCAGTTCTTAGTTGCGATCCTTAACCTCCAAAAACGCACATACGATATCTCCCGCCCATTCTGTTCCGCCATCGACCTTGCCGCCCAAGAACCTATTAATTTCGCCTCATTTTTCTTTCACCGAATCCATAAGGAGTGCATCGCCATAGTGAAACAAGTCAACAAAGGAACCACCCCTCGATCCAGACTTCCCCACATCCTTTCTTTCCTCTTCCCAACCATACTCGCCGCTCAACCACCACCACGAGGACCAGTCTTAAGGCACGAAGAGTTAGTTCAACTACTAGAAGATGAGGAAGAAGAAGATGAAGAAGAGCTCAATCAGTTGTTCCGCAGGAAACGTATCAGAATTAGCTCCTCAGAAAGTGAAGCACAAGGCTCAGCCGGCAAAGTTAACGATGACGATAAAGACGAAGAGAAGAACGAAGAAGAAACCTTCCATGATACAGCAACTTCAATGCACAATGAATCATCGGCAGAGCAACAAGAACAACAAGATCAAGTAGAGACGGAAATAATTTCGACCGAAAAAGAATCAGAGCAACAGGAAAACGAGCAGCAATCTAATCAAGATGCAATAGACAAGCTACTGAAGGCAGTGGAATCCACCGAAGCACACAATGCAGAAACGGAACAAATAAACAAGGTAACAACTACTGACTCTACCCTCCCCAAAACCCCGCCTGCTAAACCCATCTCCCAATCGGAACCACACCACAGCCCCATCAAGCCCAGTCACCCCACCGGAACTTCTGAAGCCTCTACATCCTCCCTCAACTATTCACCTCCAAATTCACAACTCCTCACCGGAACCTCGTCGCAACCTCGCCGTCCTCTGCCATCCCACCCCATTCCAATTTTTTCGGAACTAGAATCTATGGGTTACCTTTTAATCAATCTATCCCAACAACTACCGCAACAACTGAAGCAAGTCACAGACGATGCACGAGAAGAATTCCAAAGGAAATTGGAAATAATGGAGGCGGATATCACCCCTCTTCAGGAAGAATTACAAGCAGGAAGAGCGGAAAATCATGCACTACATGAGCAGATCAAGCAACTATAGGCTACACTCCAAGCACAGGAAGAACACTCAAACGAGAGAGATAAGGCACTAGCTGAAAAAGACGAACTACTGACGGCTGCCGACACAGAGATAATAAAGTTAAATCAAACAATCAAAGATACAGACGACACAAGAATAGCGCTAGGAAACCTACTTGAAGAAACAAGAGTTCAGTTGCGGGAAGCCATACAAAAGAGCCAAGAGTACCAAACAGAAGCTAAGCAGGCAGAAGAACAATTACAGAGAACACAAGAATCCCTCGATGAAGTCAACAATATGCTTAAACATCAATTACTCAGAGAATCCAAATATCAGAAGGACTTAGCAAATGCGTGCAATATCAGTAGCATACAAGAGAGAACCAATTATTGACCTATACATCGTCACATCCTTCACTTCTTCACCTTCATGAGCACTTAGTTTAACATTTAATTCTAACAGATTTGAAATGGGCTTGCAATCACACAAGCCAAACTTCTTCCAAAGATCCAGAATGTATTTCCTTTGCATCAACTATATACCTTCCTCTTTATAGTAGCATACAAGAGAGAACCAATTATTGACCTAAACATTGTCACATCCTTCACTTCTTCACCTTCATTAGCACTTAGTTTAATATTTAATTCTAGTAGATTTGAAATGGGCTTGCAATCACACAAGCCAAACTTCTTCAAAAGATCAAGAATGTATTTCCTTTGCATCAAGTATATACCTTCCTCTTTATATAGTACTTCAATCCCAAGGAAGTATCTTAAAATCCCTAAATCTGAGATTTTAAACTCACATCCAAACTTCCTCTTTATGTCCTTGATTTTGGCTTCATCATCCTCTGTAATGATCAAATCATCAACATATATACAAATGAAAACGATTTTGCTACCTTCCTTCTTCACAAAGAGTGATGGGTCTGCATGACTCTGATTGTATCCACATTTTACCAAGTAGTCCACAAGTCTTTGGTTCCAAGCTCTTGGGGCTTTCTTGAGTCCATAAAGAGCCGTCTTTAGCCTGCATACATGATGTGGAAACCTCTCGTCTTCAAAACCTTGCAGCTGGTCCATGAATACTACCTCTTCAAGCTCTCCATTTAGGAAAGCATTCTTCACATCCAATTGGTACATCTTCCAACCTTTTGAGGCTGAAATTGCAATCAAACTTCTGATGGTGGACATCTTAGGTACTAGACTAAATGTTTCTTTAAATTCTATGCCATAGGTTTGAGCAAAACCTTTGGCAACCAGCCTTGCTTTATACCTAGAGGTGCTCCCATCTACATGCCTCTTTACCTTGTATACCCATTTGTTGCCAATGACTTTCATGTCCTTTGTTCTTGGCACCAATGACCAACTATCATTTTCTTCAACTCTTTGACTTCCTCCTATATGGCTTCAATCCATTCCCTATGCTTATTTGCTTCTTCAAAAAAGTTAGGTTCTTCACAAGCTATAACTTGACTCATGTAGGCATAGTGTCTTGCAATGAATGAATCATAAGTTAACCTTTGAACAGGGTACTTAACCCTATTGGATGACCTTATCTTACCATTAGGTGGTAGGAATCTCCTCCTCCTTGGCTTAGATGCTTTAAATCCTGGAGCTTCTAATTTTTCCATATCTTCATCACTTGTAGATTCCATGTCTACCCATCGATGGTCTTTGTCATTTGCCTTTTCCTTTCCTTTGCTACTTCCTTCACTTGAATGAGCTTCATTCCTTGTCCTTCCATGCCAAGCGGATGTAGTACTCTCCTCTGATGGTATGCTTGAAGTGGTTGGACCACTTATCTCGATGTTTGTTGGTGCTCTTTGAACTTCTTCTCAGCTTCATATGCATCGTCAACCTATAACACATTTTTGCTACCATACCAAGGCAAGAACTCATCAAATATTACATACCTAGGTACCTTAAGCTCTTTGGTGCAAGGGTTATAGCATCTAAAACCCTTCTAAATATACACCTATCTGCCTTCAAGTCTAACTTGTGTCTCAATTCTTGAGGTATATGAACATAACACCAACTGAATACTTTGAGATGTGAAAGGTTGGGTTTCTTACCACACCAAGCTTCATAAGGTGTAACTCCATGTACTCTTGAGGTTGGACACCTATTCATAATGTATATGGTTGTATTTGTTGCATCAGCCCAATAAGAGTTAGGAACATTCATTTCATTTAACAAAGATCTAGCCACTTCTGCTATGTATCTATTCTTCCTTTCTGCCACCCCATTTTGTTGAGGTGTATACCTGCAAGTGAATTGCCTTTTGATGCCATGGTCATGTAGAAAATCTGAAAATTCATTTGAAAAATACTCTCCCCCTCCATCCGATCTGAGAGTCTTTATATACTTCCCTGTTTCCTTCTCCATTAGGTTTTTGAACCACTTGAAGTGGCAAAACACCTCTGACTTTGCCTTCATGCAATACATCCAAAAAAACCTTGAGTGATCATCTATAAATGTGACAAAATATCTATTACCTCCAATGGATGGCTCCCTTGTAGGTCCTCATACTTCTGTGTGTATGAGATTGAACACTTCATTGCTTACATGTGCTTCCTTCTTGAATGGCAATCTACTTTGTTTTCCTAACTGACAAGCATGGCACAAATGTTGCATATTCTGAGATGTAAGATCAGGTAGACCACTCACCAAGCCCTTCTGTTGCATGTCCTTCATCCTTTGTAAGTGTATGTGCCCAATTCTTTTATGCCATAAGTCGATTTCTGCAATTTGTTTATTTCCAATTGACAAGTAGACAGTGTTAGGGGTTGATGGCTTTACCTCCATGGTGAAGAGTCTTCCTTGCTTCTTTCCTTTTGCTATGAACTTGTAGTCCTGCATGGGTTCTTCAACAAAACATCCTTGCTCATTGAACCTCACCTCATAACCTCTTTCAACCATTTCACGTACCAAAACCAAGTTCTTTGTGATGGTTGGCACATGCAACACATCCATCAACACCTTGGAGTTTTGAGATCCATTCAATGCAACATATCCCACATGTGTAATCTTGTGCTCAGTGTCATCCCCTCTCTCTACATGTCCTTGAGTGATGGGTGAATGTAAATTAAAGAAAACATCTTTATTGCAACTCATATGGTTGCTACAACCACTATCAATGTACCATATAAAATCTGAATTGACTCTTTCACTTGAACCATACATCATAAATAAGTTCTCATTTTCTGAATTTGCCAAAGTACTAGCATAATTACCTTGGTTCTGTTTGTATCCTTGATTGCCTCCTCCTTTGGACCAACAATCTCTTGCATAATGGCCCGGTTTTCCACAACAAAAGGATAATGTGAGAATCTATATGCTCACACCAATAAGTCTTTCAAGGACTAAATCGACCACTCTATAGTTGAAAAAATAGAAATCTATAGACATTTTGAGAGATTCACCTCTAGAAATTAAGCAATGAACAATTTCAAAAAACTCATTAAAGTGAAATTAATGACATGTAAACCAACATAGTGAATCACTGGCTCCACATCATATAACCACTTAACCAAAAGAAGCTAATTAGGCTTATTGAGCACCTATGAACAACTAGCATACATCTCTTGTGGTGAGGCTCGCTAAGTCTTCTACGTGCATCACCAAAGAGACCCTGATATCTAGGTGTCTCCCAGTTAAAGAAACCTCACCATGAACTTCTTTATCATAGTCAAATTCTTAATGCAAAAACATAACTGCTATATCAATGACCACATGGATGTACATAAGAAGTATCGACAAAAGCCTATGTAGTGTGTATGTGGTCATTATATGCATTAAAAATGGCGAAAAGGCTGAATTGGCATCCCAAAGTCTAGCTAGAAACACTTGAAACTCTCTGTCATGTCTAATCTTTGGGCTCCAAAGCCTGCATAAACTTGCAGTGGTTGCTCCCACCACAAACACCTTTCAAGAAACATATAGATTTACTAGTGACACTAGAAACACATCCCCAAAGCTGAATATCAATTGTCAAATAATTACAAATAAAAATCTTTTTGATGTTCCTCAACCCATTTCAAGAGAACTATGCACAAATGCAATCCAAAATGACTTCAAGAATCACCCCAAAAATTCATCAAAAGAGGCTTTAAAAGTGAAGAATGAACATCTAAGGGCCAAAAATTTGTTCAAGATATTGTGAACCTTAGTCTCTCCCCTTCCTAAAACATGACAAGAGTGTAGCTTACTTGCAAGAGATTGCTAGCTAATCTAGATCTCGAGGAAATAGTACTAGGATGAGGGACCTCTCGAGAAGTACCGGGTACCTCCCTCTTCCTTGATCATTGAGCTCCTCCCTCGCACAAAGCGAATGGGGCCAATAGTTAATTCTATGACTCCATGACAAGGTATGCTAACATCTATTCCTTGGTCACTACCTTACTCATAATCCTTCCAAAAAGCCATTGATAGGCAAGCATGTGCTTGTTTTGCTCACATAAAAGCAACAAAGCTTTTGTGTCAAAATGCTCTAATAATATTGAAGTACTATGTTGATGATGCACCAACATGGACTCTCCTTCTTGCGCACTTCATGAAAATACCCTAGGAGTGAGAAGTGAGCTCTAGATGACACACATATAATTGCACAATAAACATATAGAATACATAGAAAAGACATAGTACACAGAGAGCACAAACACAAATTTCTTAGGTGTTACAAATGTGATCGAACTTATAGTATGTGGTTAACTAGGAAACTTTATGTTTTATTTAAAAACATATACATAAACTTTCTAGTGGTCATTTGGCCTTTCAAATGGACACTAGAATAGAATGCCATAATGCTAGTGGTAACATGCACAAATAGAATGCCATAATGCTAAGATTTTCATCCCAAATAGATAGATAGTAAGTGGAGTTTAGAAGTCAAGTGAGATGTTCATTTCTATCCAAGAAGTGATGTATGCAAGAAATATGAGGCATTTTCATATGATCTTGCATAAGACATCGATATGGTAACCCTAAACTTGAGTGGAAAGAATGTTATCTTGAAATACATACAAATAATCAATACTCTTCTTAACCAATTACTACTTGGAATCATAGAGATATCAAATAGGAATTTAAGCATCATGAAAAATACAACTTTAAACATCATAATTGACACCTTTTTTTCAGTTCAAACTCATTTAGAGACCAACTTGAAGATGTAAATATTTATGACACCCGTCCCGTGCAAACATATGGATCATCCCAATGCATCAACGTATCTGCAAAGTTTAGATATCAAATAAAAATTTGAATATTAAAGCTGTTAGACGGCCGCCGAACAAAGGACA
The DNA here is from genome assembly GCA_020310875.1 of Ceratopteris richardii. Taxonomy (NCBI): domain Eukaryota; kingdom Viridiplantae; phylum Streptophyta; class Polypodiopsida; order Polypodiales; family Pteridaceae; genus Ceratopteris; species Ceratopteris richardii. The sequence continues at coordinate 150,749,642 of CM035416.1, read as the reverse complement.
ATTGTACTTAGACAGAGGTTTTTAATGTAGAAAGAACCCTTCTGGAAGTACGCGGTAAAGAAAGATTCGCGCAAGCCTTGTAACAAAATTCTATTTAAAGCAATGAAAAGGGACAAGAGTGAGAGTCCCGTTTTTGGGAAGTTGCGAGTGTATTGTGAGATCCCTGAGTTGGGATTACTCTTCTACTGTGTGTAAACGAGTGGAGTATCTTGGTTCTGTCCTGTTTTGCGCGCCTTATCTGTGTAATCATTTGACTGCGTATGTGTGATACACTGTGGTGTTCGAGTCGGTACTGCGATTGTGAGATTCTGTTCGGTAACGAGTTAAGGTGTCTTGATTATGCGTAAGGTGTTAGTGTGTTGTCTATTTGCTGTTTCTTCGGTGGAATAGGTAAGCGTGACGAGTGGACATGAGTTGCTATGATGCTCTGTAAGTGACTAGGGTCGGTAGTATAATCTGTGTTAAGATTAGTACCGGTAGTGTTCTGAATACGAGTAGAATGATGATAAAGTGCGCGACAAGTTATGGTCAGTAGGTCTTGCGATTTGAATGTGGTACTCGGTAAAGTTGTAAATTGTGCAGAAGGATTTCGTGGTGTGGTCGTGTTAAGTTACCAGCAGTGCGCTTGCGTATTGATTCTCAGTCCGGACTACTGCTCAACTGTTGTAGCAGGTAGATCTGGGAGTACGGGATTCTAAGACGTTGATAGCCTTGGTTGATCAGAAACAACTACTGAGCTAAGACGCGTTGACTGAGTGACGAGTGAGTGAGAAGTTGGGAAAATAGTATAGGGCCTCTGTCTAACAGACCCCTACCACTCCCAAGGACCCACTTGGCTAGAGTCAGTCTATTCTTGCGGTAAGGTTGAGTACAGAGAAAGGGAGACTCGGAAATATCTGGTACGCAGGTGTGGAACCAGATTCTGGAGTCTCTGAAGGATTGTTGTTTTACGCCAGTAATTAACGGCTGCAGTAGGTAGTTAACAGTTAAGTTAATAGTAAACGACGAGATTACCGTTAACATTTGGCGCCGTCTGTGGGAAAGTGGCATCCGTTTGCCAATTCTCTGGCCGGTTGTATGTGGAAAGTGGCGACTGATTACCAGTCTCTGCGGTAAAGTAGCATTTGATTACGAGTCACTTGCGAGACAGTGGCACTAGAATGCTAACGGTTTGTAAGAAGCAAACATCCAGCAACATTTTTGCTTCACTGACAGTAGCAACAGATCCAGATTGTTGCGAACTGCTCAGATAGTGTCACTGGGCAATGATACATGCCGGTCACTCGATCGGGCGAAACATATCCTAAGAATCGTCAGATTGAAGCACGAAAATCACAAAAGATAGCCTCGGAAGAAGTAGGCATAACTAGATCTGACCAAGTGGTCAAGAAAAGTGGAAACGTTACAACTGATTCCGGTCATATTCCGGTAGAACGGACAACGCCTTCGATACATTCGGATGCTACTTCGACCCGGTCTATCGAAGATATAGCAAGTCCAGACTCTATCAAAACGCCGTTGGAACCTAGTTTAACAATATCAGATAAAGATTTAGAGTTATCCACGGTTAGAAATACGTTAGGAAAATTCGGCAAAAGTAGTAAAACAGGGCATTCTGGCCCAAGTTCGGTTCATTCCGGCGAGATTCCGGTGATAGAATCACCGATCGCTGGCAAAGGTTTAGCCTTTTTTGCGGAATCATCAGCTCAACCTTCGTGTTTGGAAGAAAGATTTCGAATACTAGACATCCAGAAGGAAGGAAAGCTGTTCGAAACAGAGATCCGAAGCATCTTAAGTCGAAACAACACACCGGAAAACGCACCATCCGGCGATACAAGTCGCGATAGTTCATCCGATCAATCCCGAGATACAGAAGGAAACCCTGAACCCTTCACAATGAGCGGGCAACACCAACAACAACAACATCAACAACAACAGCTAGGACCGCCAAGACCGCCTCCAACAGGAGTAACCTACACGAAATTCGGTGGATTCCCAGGAGACGACCCAGACGCCCACGTACGAACGTTCGAGATAAGTTATGCAGTTCTTAACCATCCACCAGATCAGGCGTATAAGGCCATTGTTTTTCAATCTACACTGATCAATGAAGCGGCGAGATGGCTCACGGAATATGATATCAATCATTTCGGTACTTATGATGCAGTACGAGATGCCTTTTTACAGCGATTCAGACTAAAGAAGAATCCCGCTGAAATCTTTGAGTATCTACAGAACAACAGACAGAAGGTAAATCAGACCGTCCAGGAGTACGCTACCCTCTTTAGAACACATTTACGGCAGATACCACAGGCTCACGCTAATCTACCTGATGATGTCATCTCTCAATGGTTTATCAATGGATTAACTCCACAACTGAAGCAGATCATGATCATAAGATGTGTCGGAGCTATGACCTTGGATGCCGTCATTGCAATGGCTCTACAGCTAGAATCCAAGGTTGGTGGATTTTAAGAAGACTTGGAATGGTTAAAAACCAACAAAAAAATGGCTGAAGATATCACCAGGCAAGTATACTGCACCACATGCAAAAATTCGGGGCATACAAGTGCCAACTGTGCACTGAACCAAGTGTTTTGCGCTATCTGCAACGCTACCGGACACACCACCGGAAACTGTGTCTACAACGCTAGAATACAAGGGACAGCAACCGTCAATGCAGTCATCCAAGAACATGGCCAACCAGTAAATCACTATGTGCCTCCGCAACAGAGAAACAATCAACAACAAGGATATCGGAACTACCGAGGTCAGAGAAACAACACTTATAATGCCAACCGATGGCAGAATGGACCACCACCGGAAAACCCTGAGTTACCACCTCCACGCTGTCATTTCTGTGGCGAATTTGGCCACATTAGAAGGTTTTGTAAAGACGCAATGGAGTATGATCAAAGAAAGAAGGAACGCCAGAATCCAATGGCCAACATGGTAAAAATTACACCAATCGAGACACAGACTGCTACAGTCCAGACCCGTTCCGGTAAACAACTTCAGTCGGCAGCAGAAATCTTTGAACCAGGGATACAAGAACAACGAAGGATGTATAACAAAGCTAGTCACTGGACCACAACAGAACCACCAGTGTTCCCCGAACCTATTCCGGTGACTCAGGCTTCTTCATCAAAGGACGAAACAACACAAAAGGATGCATCAGTAGGGCCATCATCATCAGTAGAGACAACAGCAGACACTTCTGCGTCAGTAGAACCTTCAAGTTCAAAAGAACAAGACAGTCAAGCTCAACAGGCCTGGGAAATTTTGTCCAAGGCATCCATCACTCTGCCTCTAGGCCAACTTCTGGCCTTAGTGCCCGGGATCCGACAACAGTTTCAGCAACAATTCAGTCCAGTACCTTCTTGCATTCCTACGACAGCCGCAGTTCAACCGGAACCTGAGGCTGCGATTGACCACGCAGTGCCCTTGATCACAGTATGGTATAAGAATCAGAAGATCACGCAAGTATTAATTGATGGAGGCTCAGGCGTAAACATTGCGACCGCCGCATTATGCAAAAAGCTAGGCTGGACCGAAATTGAACCAGTGCAATTCTTTGTTCGAATGGCGGATCAATCGAGAGTCCATCCTGTAGGACTTGTGCGGAATGTACCCATCACTCTCCAAGGAACAACTTTCAAGATGACTTTTGTCATACTAGATCTACCCGAATCCACTTTGGATTACAATCTTCTTTTCGGCCGACCTTGGCTGAAGCATGCGAAGGTAATACAGGACTGGTCTGCACAAGAGCTTACATTCAAGGATGCCCATCGTAAATATGTGGTGAAACTAGATGCTATGCAATCTTGCGAACCTCACGCCAGACCGTACTTTGCTGAACCAGTTCATATGTTAGATGGACTGTCAGATGATGAAGAAGAGCAATTTCTGAAGAGTAATGCCGATTTAATGTCTTTAGGAACTGTTGACCTACAATCCGTCATAGATAACTGGAAAACGTCAGTATGTACAGTAGTAGCTATCACCGGAAAGGTGGTCCAGGAAGATTCTTCCTCAACCCAGGACGACGAATTACAACCACTGTTCAAGCCAACAGATGATACAGAGAAACCTCAACAATTTTATGTTCCAGAAGACCAGCTGATCACGTACAATCTAGGAGATAGAGATCACCCACGACCTGTGAAGATGAGGCAGAACTTACCGGAAACATTTAAGGAGGATTTGATTAAACTTCTTCGCGAATTCGCAGACGTCTTTGCATGGGATTACAAAGACATGAAAGGATTAGATCCGCGCATCTATCAACACAGGGTCATGTTGAAACCGGAAGTGAAACCAAAAAGACAACCCAGCTATAGAATGAACCCCCATTATGCATCACAGGTAAAAGCCGAACTTGATAGACTATTAAAAGTCGGATTCATTGTACCAGTAGAACACGCTGAATGGATCTTGCCCATCGTGATCGTGCCAAAGAAAAACAAGCAGTTATGAATCTGTGTGGATTACCGGAAATTAAATGCAGCAACAGTACCAGATCCTTTCCCGATCCCCTTTTTGGATACCATGCTTGATAGAGTCACAGGTCATGAAATGTATTCATTTTTAGATGGATACAGCGGGTACAACCAGGTTAGAATGGCTGAAGAGGATATACCAAAAACTTCCTTCATTACCAATTGGGGTGTCTTTGCCTGCACAGTAATGTGGTTCGGATTGAGAAATGCACCAAGCACATTTCAAAGATGTATGCAGGAGATATTTTCTCCTTATCTCACTTCATTCATGCAAGTCTACCTCGACGACTTCTCAATCTTTGGGAAGATGATAGCCCATTTGTTTCACTTACGATGCTGTTTTCAGAAGTGTAGAGAATATAGACTCTGCCTTAATCCCAGCAAATCCGTGTTTGCCGTTTCGTGTGGCAAACTACTTGGGCATATTGTATCTGCTCAAGGTATTCGAGTGGACCCGGATAAGATTTCAGCGATTTTAGAAGCTCCGATACCCACAACTCCGAAGGAAGTAATGCGTTTTATGGGACAAATACGGTGGCATGGCAGACACTTACGGTGGCTTGCTCACCTAGCAGTACCACTGAACAGGCTAATCGCAAAGACTCCTAGACAGTTTGAATGGACTGAAGAATGTCGAACTACATTTGATCGACTCAAGTATCTCCTGACGCACGCTCCAATTTTACAACCACCGGACTGGGACAATCCGTTCCACGTTTTTGTCGATGCTTCAGATATTGCAATCGGCAGTATTCTGATGCAGCAAACAGATAAGTGGTTTCGCCCTGTTTATTACGCCAGTAGAAGACTTGCACCGGCAGAAAAGAACTATTCCACCACTGAAAGAGAATGTCTAGGATTGATCTACTCAATCAAAAAGTTCAGACATTATCTACTAGGCCGAAAATTTACCTTTCATGTGGATCATGCTGCCCTTGTTTATCTAGTAAGACAGCAGCACTTAGGAGGACGATTAGCACGATGGGTGCTACTTTTACAAGAATTCGACTATGATGTCATTCACCGACCCGGAAATGCACATGCCTTAGCAGATTTCTTATCACGCCTAGATTCCGGTGAAGCTCCGGTAGGAATAGATGACACGACTCCTGCGATTTATAATGCTGAACCACTACCTGATGAGACGCCCAACTTACAAACACCACCTACATACTATGATCAGATTCTAATTTTTCTCACCGAAGGACGCTTTCCAGCTGAGACTGCCAAGGAGGTTCGAAGAAAAATCGCAGTTTTTAGCCGCCGATTTCGGTTAGTTGCTGGAGAACTGTATTATACAGATCATACTGGAATCCTACTTCGCTGTATTCCACCACATGAAGTCAACTCAGTTATCACTTTGGCTCACTCAATTCCTTCCGGTGGCCATTTTGCAGCAGACTTAACTCACCGAAAAATTCTGCAAGGAGGACTCTGGTGGCCAACTATGTACAGAGATATCTCACAATTTGTTAAACAATGCGATGTTTGCCAAAGAACTGGTCAGCCTTTACAAGGGCATCTTTTTCCCCTGCAACCCATCTTACCATTAGAACCTTTTCAGAAATGGGGTTTAGATTTTATCGGGCCAATTACACCTCCAGCAGTATCCAGTAACAATCGATACATACTCACTTGCACAGATTACGCAACTAGATGGGCAGAAGCTTGGGCTTTGCGGTCTGCTACAGCAGTTACGGTAGCAAAATGTCTACTCACGGATGTCTTTCCACGATTTGGTTTACCACTGGAAATTGTCTCAGATCAAGGCACTCATTTTGTAAACAATTTAATGAAGGCTCTCACACAGTCCTTCCAAGTCACACATAAATTTAGCTCTCCTTATTATCCACGTGCCAATGGATTGGCTGAAAGTACAAACAAAGCGCTGTTAAACATCCTTCGGAAATTGATCATGGAAACACCGGAAAGATGGGATCAACTACTACCTGCAGTATTATGGGCATACCGAACTACATATAAAGTAACCACAGGCTTGACACCTTTCAAGTTAGCTTATGGCTTAGAAGCAATCGCTCCCATGGAAATAGTCATCCCAAGTTTGCGGGTAGCAATCACTCAGAAGATGCTACCGGAATCTTCACTGGCAGCACGAATGGATGCACTCAGAGAACTTGATGAGCACCGATGGCTCAGTTTTTTAACTATGCGCGAAGTTCAACTAAGGCAAGCTAAGACACACGATCGATATTTGAAGACACCAATCTTTTCGGTAGGACAGCTTGTACTCTTCTATAACGCAAAATCGGACAGAGCAGCAGGAAAATTCAAACTACGATGGTTCGGCCCTTTCAAGATCTCAGCACAAGTAGGTCCGGCAACTTTTCGGTTGACTACGTTGACCGAAATTCCACTTCCAAAAGTAATTAATGGATCGAAGTTGCGGCCGTATTATCCCACTACCAGTACGCCTTAATTATTCGGCGACGAGCCACGTTTTGTATAAATTTTTATGTTTTGCTTTTAGCCGTCTGTTGTACAAATCTTTATGATACCAGCCGCCTCTCCCTACCGGTCATTCAGTACGCACGCTAGCATGCAAACCGTATCATTCTCGCACCACACAATGATACTCACCCCCACACCGTGTTCTCCATATTTAGCCCCCTAAGTTGCGCCAAAAACCACCATTGTGTTTTCGTGATTGTGTGTGTTATCTCAGTATTCTGTGTTTTCTGTAAGTGTGCACTGTGAACGCCATGGAAGCGCTAGCCAACTACGCTTCTTTCCGCGAAGGTATCCCTACAGACGTAGGCGAATACCTGCGATGCAGAGGGTTGGCCAACTTCGCTGAGTTGCCTTGGCACTCAGTGGAAGCCCATCCCTTCTCCGCACAGATCATCCAAGCCATTGCCGAAAGCTCCGCCACCGAGCGACAGTGGGTCTTCCTTTCCCTCCCACAAAGAACCGTCATCACCTTCCAAGCCTTTGCCGACGCCTACCGCCTCACCCCGCAAGGCCGCGAAACCGGTCCTAGCATCCCGGTCGCCCGTATGTCCGAACTCTTTCCCCGCTCCTCATCGCACGAATACGCCATCCTATGCCGCCCAGAACCCGAGCGATCCGCCCTACAGTTCCTTGTAGCCATCCTTAACTTGCAAAAACGAACATATGGTATCTCTCGCCCCTTCTACTCCGCCTTAGATTTAGCTGCCCACGAACCTGTAAATTTTGCCTCCTATTTTTTCCTTAGAATCCATAAAGAATGTGTAGCCATCATAAAACAGCTCCAAAAGGGTTCTACCCCCCGCTCTCGCCTTCCCCACATCATCTCCTTCCTCTTCCCAACCATTCTCGCCGCACAACCCCCACCTGCAGGCCCCGCAATTCGCCACGAAGAATCCGCACAACCAATCGAAGACACTGAAGAAGAAGACGAAGAGATTAATCAGCTCTTCCGTACCAAGCAAATTCGGATCAGCTCCTCGGAAAGTGAAGTCCAAGGATCCACCGGAAAAGATCAGGAGACCAAGCCAGACGACCAAGAGGAAACATACCACGACACCGCCACACACATCGAAACATCGACGGAGCAACCAGACCAGCAGGATCAAGTAGAGACAGAAATAGTATCCACAGAAAAAGAATCTGAGCAGCACCAGGATGAACAGGAATCGGCCACCAAAGCCCTGGATCAACTCATCGACGCCATCAACCAGACAGAAACCATACAACAAACACTCGCCAAGGTAAACCCCTCAGATACCGTCCTCCCTACACCACCTCCTGCCAAACCCCTACCCCCACCAGAACCACCCCTCCCACCCACCACTGAACCCGCAGCATCTTCCTCTTCCTCCCCCAACTACTCTCCGCCAAACTCCCAGCAACTACTCACCGACACATCCTCTCAACCTCATCGTCCTCCACCACCACCGCCACATAACACATTCTCGGAACTTGCCGCCATGGGGCAGTTCCTCATCCAGTTATCACACTAGCTGCCCGCCCAAATTACGGCAGCCACGGACCACCTGAAACTCGAATACCAGCACAAGGTAGACACCCTCGAAGCCGACATCGCCCCCCTCCAGGAAGAAGTTGATGCCGTAAAGACCGAGAATCATCAACTCCGGACACAGCTAGCAGAACTCGAAGTACGATTTTCGACAGAGCAGACGCTAGTACAACAACGAGATGCAGCCTTGGACCAGCTCGCTGCCAAAGACCAAGTCATACACGACGCACATGAGGAAATTAGAACACTGAAGGCCGCCCTTCAAGAACAAGAAGATATCAACGTATCTCTTGAAGAATTGATTGCAGACACGAAGACTCAATTACAAGAAACCACCCAGAAGATGCAGGAGCAACAGAAAGAAGCTGACGAAGTTCAAGAGCAATTACGGCGAGCCGAAGAATGTGCTGACACGGTCAACCGTATTCTCAAACACCAACTACTAAAGGAAGGCCAATACCAAAAAGATATTGAAAGGACGCGCCGAGAACGAGATTCAGTGCAGAAAACTCTGAATTTTCAAAACCAGCAGTTTGAACGCAACGACAACCAAATACGCAACCAGAAGGAGTGCATCAGAGAGATGCAGACCAAACTGACGGAAATAACGACAGCCCGAGATGCGGCATTAGCCAACGACTTTTATCTCCAAGAGGCTTTTCTTCAAACCCAAGCCGAAATTTTGTTAAATCAAGCCATAGCCCTCAGTGCAGTCAGAACCGACGCCCAATTATTAGAACCTACCACCTTAGTGCAAATGTTAGAAACCCTCAAAAAGAAAATTACCCGGACATTTAGGCTCGCCCGAAGTATGTACTTAGAAGGCATAGTATCCGAACCATAGGTACTTGCATGATATACTTTTCGCACATGTAAAAGACGTTCCAAGTCCAACATCGATCTCCAGAATGATGATTTTTGATTCTAGAATCTCGATAAGCAGCATGAAGTGTCATGTCCGAATGAAATATCATCATTCTAGCAAATGGTAGCTCAAGGTCTAGCACTTATAAATGCGTATACCCGGATGATGAAGATGACTCAAGAACTTCAACAACATCACCAGAGGATCGGACTCCTACAGTTCGGGAACAGTGGACTTGTTCCGCCACTAGAACAAGCGCGATCAGAAAGGATTGGGGAGTTAAATCCTGGCATGGACCGACAGACACTGTAAAAGGATATTTCAGCCAGGTGGTGATAGGATACTGTATGGGTACATGGCTTCTGCAGAAGACATGGATATTTTCAACAAGTATGACACAAATATATCCAAGATGGTAAAACACGCACGAACTTTCAAGAAGCAGAGGATTCAACAGCACAGAGGGTACTTTGATTCCATAGACGAAGCACTTAAAGCACATGATCAAGAAGGTGGGTCCAGGTAACAACGAAATCAAGCGTAGATTCTTATTGTATGTATAAATAGACATGTTTTTCAGAATGGCTTAAATGTTCAAAAAGCTATTTAAAGGAAGAGCTGCAGCTGAAGAATACGAGTATGTAAAGTATGAGTTTTTGAGGCAACAACATATAAGAAAGCGGGACTTCATAAAGAGGCAACTAGACCAGCTATACGAGTTTGAGGAAGTTCTGGAGAAAGCGACGACCTATCAAGTACAGTGACACATTCGGGATTGAAAGATATTTGCTGAATCACCAGCAGGATATGGACATTATGAACAATTAGCCAGAGTCTTTCTGATGCATGTAAAGAAAGAAAAACAGTGGGATAACCCCAGGCAAAAGGATAGCACCTACAGTATTGCACTTGCGGGTTCGAGTCCACCGTGCGTGCCAGTGTTAGACGGCCGCCGAACAAAGGACAATTGTACTTAGACAGAGGTTTTTAATGTAGAAAGAACCCTTCTGGAAGTACGCGGTAAAGAAAGATTCGCGCAAGCCTTGTAACAAAATTCTATTTAAAGCAATGAAAAGGGACAAGAGTGAGAGTCCCGTTTTTGGGAAGTTGCGAGTGTATTGTGAGATCCCTGAGTTGGGATTACTCTTCTACTGTGTGTAAACGAGTGGAGTATCTTGGTTCTGTCCTGTTCTGCGCGCCTTATCTGTGTAATCATTTGACTGCGTATGTGTGATACACTGTGGTGTTCGAGTCGGTACTGCGATTGTGAGATTCTGTTCGGTAACGAGTTAAGGTGTCTTGATTATGCGTAAGGTGTTAGTGTGTTGTCTATTTGCTGTTTCTTCGGTGGAATAGGTAAGCGTGACGAGTGGACATGAGTTGCTATGATGCTCTGTAAGTGACTAGGGTCGGTAGTATAATCTGTGTTAAGATTAGTACCGGTAGTGTTCTGAATACGAGTAGAATGATGATAAAGTGCGCGACAAGTTATGGTCAGTAGGTCTTGCGATTTGAATGTGGTACTCGGTAAAGTTGTAAATTGTGCAGAAGGATTTCGTGGTGTGGTCGTGTTAAGTTACCAGCAGTGCGCTTGCGTATTGATTCTCAGTCCGGACTACTGCTCAACTGTTGTAGCAGGTAGATCTGGGAGTACGGGATTCTAAGACGTTGATAGCCTTGGTTGATCAGAAACAACTACTGAGCTAAGACGCGCTGACCGAGTGACGAGTGAGTGAGAAGTTGGGAAAATAGTATAGGGCCTCTGTCTAACAGACCCCTACCACTCCCAAGGACCCACTTGGCTAGAGTCAGTCTATTCTTGCGGTAAGGTTGAGTACAGAGAAAGGGAGACTCGGAAATATCTGGTACGCAGGTGTGGAACCAGATTCTGGAGTCTCTGAAGGATTGTTGTTTTACGCCAGTAATTAACGGCTGCAGTAGGTAGTTAACAGTTAAGTTAATAGTAAACGACGAGATTACCGTTAACAAAGCATGTACATGGGAAATACAAATCAATTTTGCCTATGCATGGCCATGTAATTAGTCCTATGCCATATATAATTCAGGTGCAAATCAGAATGTAATGGTGTAAAGAAAAGGGTATTGGTTTTGACGATGTCAAAGTCGAAAAATGATCTCACATACACATCATTTCAAATTAAATTTGTCTTCACTATTACATTTTCATGATGAAATATGATGCAGATTGTGTAACGAAATTTCTCAAAATTTATTTCTTTTCTTAGTAACTATGTGTTGGTGGATTCTTAGACAAGAAGGAGTTTCAGGGTTTGTAGGAGAAAAGGGAAGAAACAAGAAGAGAAAATACACCTGGAAGCTTCTGCCGATTGATTACAGTAAGACAATTACAATGTTTGAAGTACAAGACAAGCCAATACCTCTGTGCACAATCCCACAGAGTGCCCAATTACAAAATACCCAATATCCCAAAGTCTTTTTGCCGCCGGCCTCCTCTGCACCAGACCTCCACCTGTTTCAAGCTTATCCTTGTGCACACCTTGCACCAAGCTTCCACAAAGGGGGGAGGAGTGAATACCTTTTGTCGGCACGCACCCAGTGCAATGGGACCTTGAGATACTTGGGGGACTAGCTTAGCACTCTCTGCACAATCCCTTAGGCACTCCCTATGCACTCCTTCACTTCCACTTCTCTGCGTCGCACACTGGTGACTCTTGCACTTCTCTCTCTTTCTTCCTTAGACTATGCTCTCTTGATTACTCTAAGATGGTCCAAGAATGACCCTTGCCTTGATTTGAGTGTGTCGATCACGTACGCTCCTAACTGCCATGGTATCTTGGTGCTCACTTTGATGTCCCAAGATTGTCTTCACAAGTGGCAGCCAACGACTCACTGTTTTGTCCTGTAGTGACTTTAGTCTAAAACCAACAATTTTAATGGGGGGGCATACTTTTACCTGTGCGTACGCTGCTGCTTCACATACCTTCACATTTCCTTTTAAGTCTTCACTTTTGCACATAAGGGAGGGTTCACCTGAACCTTCCAAAACACTTTAAAACACACTTTGAACCTTAGGGAAATTAGAGAAAATACCTCTGCAACTGCAACCCACTTTCTCCAATTTACCCTTTGTGGACAATTCATTGTGCACTACCTATGCACTTTGACACCTGCACTTACACACTTTGACTTTGCACCTGTTGACTTTGACCTTGACCTTGTTGACTTTGACCAATTGACTTTGACCAATTGACTTTGACTGTAGTTGACTTTGACCAACATGACATTTATGGGCTCAATAGTTGCCCACCACCTAATGTGCTCTCCGTCCCGGAGAGCTACAGCCAAAACTCGGAACATAGATGACACCTGACTCTGGAGCTACAAAACTTCAAAAGGACACCTTTGAGCAACCACCAAGTCCACTAGGAGCAGCAGAGAACAAGCACTAGAGAACAACCAAAAATTGGATTTTGCCATGGAAAAGCAAAGGTTTGCAATGGGAGGGTAGAAAGGAGGGGGAGGGGAGGGCTGAGGGTCGAGGATGAAAGGGATTGGGAGGGTTAAGGATGGGGCTGGGCAAATTGGTAAAGGGAGGGCATGGGTGATGTGGATGGGGCCTGGAGGCGGTTAAAATGATCAAACAGTAGAGCTACAGAGGGTGCATGTGGGATATTATGCAACATAAGGTAAGACAAGGTGAGAATAGACCATGTTTACAATATGGGGAAATAAAAACATTTCATAAAGTTGCTCAAAACATGTGGGTTTTGACCGAAACTCAAAGAGAATGTAGGAATTTGGAAAATTAAAGGCAAAAACTAAGTTCAGAGGTGCCAAAAAACATGAAAATGACTCCTTTTTTGTAAAAAACGGCCAACCGAGGCACGATCCAGAGCCAAAAGCTTTGAGCCAAAAAAAAAAAGAAATATATATATATATATATATATATATATATATATATATATATATATATATATATATATATATATATATATATATATATATATATATATATATATATATATATATATATATATATATATATATATATTAAAATATAATAAGAAAACAAAAAATAAAAATAAAATAAAAAGATGGTTTTTTTTTTTTTTTTTTAAGTTATTTTGTTGGGGGATTCTTAGACAAGAAGGAGTTTGAGGGTTTGTAGGAGAAAAGGGAAGAAACAAGAAGAGAAAATACACCTGGAAGCTTTTGCCGATTGATTACAGTAAGACAATTACAATGTTTGAAGTACAAGACAAGCCAATACCTCTGTGCACAATCCCACAAAGTGCCCAATTACAAAATACCCAATATCCCAAAGTCTTTTTGCCGCCGGCCTCCTCTGCACCAGACCTCCACCTGTTTCAAGCTTATCCTTGTGCACACCTTGCACCAAGCTTCCACAAAGGGGGGAGGAGTGAATACCTTCTGTTGGCACGCGCCCACTGCAAGGGGACCTTGAGATACTTGGGGGGACTAGCTTAGCACTCTCTGCACAATCCCTTAGGCACTCCCTATGCACTCCTTCACTTCCACTTCTCTGCGTCGCACACCGGTGACTCTTGCACTTCTTCCTCTTGCTCCCTTAGACTATGCTCTCTTGCTTACTCTAAGATTGGTCCAAGAATGGCCCTTGCCTTGATTTGAGTGTCTCGATCATGTACGCTCCTAACTGCCATGGTATCTTGGTGCTCACTTTGATGTCCCAAGATTGTCTTCACAAGTGGCAGCCAACGACTCACTGTTTTGTCCTGTAGTGACTTTAGTCTAAAACCAAAAATTTTAATGGGGGGGCCATACTTTCACCTGTGCGTACACTGCCGCTTCACATACCTTCACATTTCCTTTTAAGTCTTCACTTTTGCACATAAGGGAGGGTTCACCTGAACCTTCCAAAACACTTTAAAACACACTTTGAACCTTAGGGAAATTAGAGAAAATACCTCTGCAACTGCAACCCACTTTCTCCAATTTACCCTTTGTGGACAATTCATTGTGCACTACCTGTGCACTTTGACACCTGCACTTACACACTTTGACTTTGCACCTGTTGACTTTGACCTTGACCTTGTTGACTTTGACTAGTTGACTTTGACCAGTTGACTTTGACCAATTGACTTTGACTGTAGTTGACTTTGACCAACATGACGTTTATGGGCTCAACTGTTGCCCACCACCTAATGTGCTCTCCGTCCCGAAGAGCTACAGCCAAAACTCGGAACATAGATGACACCTGACTCTAGAGCTGCAAAACTTCAAAAGGACACCTTTGAGCAGCCACCAAGTCCACTAGGAGCAGCAGAGAACAAGCACTAGAGAAGAACCAAAAATTGGATTTTGCTATGGAAAAGCAAAGGTTTGCAATGGGAGGGTAGAAAGGAGGGGGAGGGGAGGGCTGAGGGTCGAGGATGGAAGGGATTGGGAGGGTTAAGGATGGGGCTGGGCAAATTGGTAAAGGGAGGGCATGGGTGATGTGGATGGGGCCTGGAGGCGGTTAAAATGATCAAACAGTAGAGCTACAGAGGGTGCATGTGGGATATTATGCAACATAAGGTAAGACAAGGTGAGAATAGACCATGTTTACAATATGGGGAAATACAAACATGTCATAAAGTTGCTCAAAACATGTGGGTTTTGACCAAAACTCAGAGAGAATGTAGGAATTTGGAAAATTAAAGGCAAAAACTGAGTTCAGAGGTGCCAAAAAACATGAAAATGACTCCTTTTTTGTAAAAAACGGCCAACGGAGGCACGATCCAGAGCCAAAAGCTTTGAGCCAAAAAATGAAAAAAAAAAAATTAAAAAAAAAAATATATATATATATATATATATATATATATATATATATATATATATATATATATATATATATATATAAAATAAGAAAACAAAAAATAAAATAAAATAAAAATACCATTTTTTTTAAGTTATTTATTTATTTGGAACGCCTATGCGGATAATAAAATCAAAATGAAAATAAAAATAAATAAATAAAAAAAATGTAAATAAAGTAAAGACAAAATAAAATAAAATAAAAAAAGAACCGTGGGGGGGGGGGGGGGGGGAGTGGTCGGTGAGGGGTTGGTCGGTGGGGTTTGGGGGGGGGGGGGGGGGGGGGGAGGGGAAGTGGTCGGTGAGGGGTTGGTCGGTGGGGTTTGGGGGGGGGGGGGGGGGGGGGGGGAAGTGGTCGGTGAGGGGTTGGTCGGTGGGGTTTGGGGGGGGGGGGGGGGGCGGGGAGTGGTCGGTGAGGGGTTGGTCGGTGGGGTTTGGGGGGGGGGGGGCGGGGGGGGGAAGTGGTCGGTGAGGGGTTGGTCGGTGGGGTTTGGGGGGGGGGGGGGGCGGCGGCAGGGCGGGCGGCGGGGGGGGGGGGGGGGCGGCGGCAGGGCGGGCGGCGGGGGGGGGGGGGGGGGGAGGGGGGAAAAATCCAAAAAAATTGACAAAAAAATGGCCAAAAAATTCTGAAAAAAATTTTATGAAATTTTCTACAGGGTTAGCCTAAAAATTCTTCATCAAACCACAGAGAGCCTCCATTTATTCCTCCTATTTGGCAAGAAAATGACATCGGAAAGGGATAAAAAATGCCAGAAAAATGCTAAAAATGCTAGAAAAATTTCCAAAAATACCCAAAAGTTTTACTTTTGCAGAGGTTATGAAATGCCTTCTAGGTTTTCTAAAAACACCAGTAACAAGAATGAAATTGATAAAGAAAACTACTAAAACTGAGCAAAATGTGATAAGAAAGCTATGTACAACCTGGACAGATTTTGCAGTTCCAGGTGATCCATACTTCTTCAAGTGTGTTGATGATAGGCCTTGAGCCTTGATATGTTGACCAGTGGCAAGGCCTCTCCTTTCAGCGTCTCTATCTCCACAGCACCCCAATTTAGCATTGTTTTGACTCTGTAAGGTCCTTCCCAATGTGGAAGCCATTTTCCTCTCAGTTGTGTATGAAGATGAGGTCTATGGAGAAGAACTAACATGCCTACTTCAATGTTGTTGCTCCACAGATGTCGATCATGTGTCTCCTTCCTCTTCATCTGAGTTTCTATCAATTGTTTTGTTGCTAGTAGACGAATCTCCTCCACTTTATGTAGTGCTCCGAGCCTCTGAGAGACATCACAATCCTTCTTGCCCTGCATGAATGCTATCTTAGGTGATCCATGTAAGAATTCAAAGGGCTCAATGGGCAATATGCCATAAACCAGTTGAAATGGAGAATATCCTGTGGCCTCTTTGTAGGCTAACCTGTATGCCCATAGGGTACCTTGATAAGCAATGCCCCAGGAAGTGGGCTGTAACATACACTCCTTTCTTAACATTGAGATTAAAACCTTATTTGTCGACTCAGCCTGTCCATTGGCTCTTGGATAGTAAGCACAAGAGGTCCTATGTAGAATTCTATACCTGTTGAAAATTTCCTGCAGGACCTTATTGACAAAATGTGTACCTTGATCTGTACAAATTTCAAGTGGGCATCCAAACCTGCAAATGATGCTACTATAAATGAAATCAGCAACAGTTTGGGTAGTGCAATCAGGGGAGGCAATAGCTTCAGCCCACTTTGTTGCATAATCTGTAGCTATCAAGAGATATTTTTCTCTTTTTGGAATTGTGGGAGGGTAGATGGGCCCTACAAAATCTAGCCCCCACTTCTCAAATGGTTGCCAGGAAGTGGAAACAACCAAGGGGTTATGCCTCTGGTTTGTTGGCTTAGGTCCACACCTCTGGCAAATGTCACATGCCTTTCCCCATTCATCTGCATCCTTTAATAGTGTAGGCCACCATAGACCAGCATCCAGTATCCTCTGACTCATAATATGCCCTGGGAGGTGCCCCCCACCTGTTCCTTCATGTGTAGAGTGAAGGACTTCCCTCACTTCTTCTTCTTCCAAACACTTCCTGAACCTGTCATCCTTGCCCTGTCTATACAATTTATCTTCAATGAAGGTATATGGTCTACTCTTGATTAGCAATCTCTTCTTTTGCACAGCACTAGCCTTTTCTGGATACAACCCAGTTTTAATGAAATTTTTGATATCATAATACCAACCTTGAGCTTGTACAGCAAACAGATGAGCATCTAGAAAATCGTCATTGATTCCACTAGTTTGATTCATCATATTGATTCTGGATAGGTGATCCGCCATAACATTTTCTTTACCTGGTTTATGGACTATAGAAAAATCAAACTCTTGGAACAACAATAACCACCTCCATATTCTACCAGTGGCTTGTGGTTTGTTGAGTAGGTATTTTAGTGGTTGGTGATCTGTTATAATAATAAATTTTACTCCCAGTAAGTAATGACCGAATTTTTGGATAGCAAAGACCATTGCTAGGGCTTCCCTTTCTGTAGTACTGTAATTCCTTTCAGCCTTGGTCAAGATTCTACTGGCATATTGAATTGGTCTGTCCACTTTAAATTCTTCACTAGGTTGGGTCAAAACTGCCCCCACTGCATAGGCACTGGCATCTACATGTATATGAAAGATTTTTGACCACTCAGGTGTGACCAGAATAGGAGCAGACACTAACCTTGACCGTAATGTTTGATATGCTTTTTCCTCCTCTTCTTCCCATTTAAAAGGTACTTCTTTACCTGTAAGTCTAGCCAGAGGCTTGGCTATCTCTGCATACATTTTTATAAACCTTCTATGGTATCTAGTATGCCCCAAGAAACTCTGAATCTCTTTAGGGGATCTAGGTTTAGGCAACTTTAATATAGAAATGATTTTGTCAGGATCTGGGGCCATACATTTAGCCGACACCACATGTCCTAAGAGAGTTCCTTCTGTCACAAGGAAATGACATTTGTTTGGATTGAGCTTTAACTTAGTCTCCCTGCATCTTTTGAAAACATTCTGCAGCTGCCTCAAGTGGTGGTCCAAACACTCTAGAGGCGTTTCTTTGTGAGATCCTGAAAACGAAGAGAAGTCATCCATGAAGATTCTGAGTGATTCTAGTAATAGGGGGCCAAAAATGAGATTGACCGTTCTGTTAAAGGTGGCTGGAGCATTTTTGAGCCCAAATGACATTTTTACATACACATATGTTCCCCAAGGTGTGATAAAAGCAGTCTTTTCACGATCCTCTGGATGTATTGATGTTTGGTTATAGCCACTGAATCCATCCATAAAGCTATATAATGCATGCCCAGCCACTTCTTCAATGACCTGTTCTGCAAAAGGCATTGGGAAACCATCTGGAATGGTCACCTTGTTGAGTGCTCTAAAGTCAACACAAATTCTGATTTTATTAGTATTCTTCTTTGGTACTATAACCATAGGTGAGAGCCACTCTCAGTGTTCTACAGGAATGATGATTCCTGCATCCTCCATCTTCTGGATTTCCACATAGACAGCTTCAGCATATTTTGGATTAAGTCTAAAACTCTTTCCTCTTATGGGTTTGGCTCCATCAACCAGAGGGATTCTGTGCTCTCCATAAGTTGCAGGCACTCCTTCTAAGTCTTTATAATGCCAGGCAAAAACATCTATATACGAGCCCTGGGTGGCTCCACAACCAAGTGGCCACCAAAACTGGCCGATTATTGTCTTGAGTGCGTAATTGTATTTCTTGGACAGGATTTCTCTCTACCATATTATCTTCGTGTGCATCTTCTTCCTTGTCTTCTTCTACTAGCTTTTCGTGCATTGCTTCATAAGCAGGTGTATTTTGGACTTCAATGTGTTCCTCCTTGTCCTGCATCCATCCTGCAGAGATTTCTTGAATTGGGAAAGAACATTCTTCACTAGAATTTTTTACCTTGCCTTTAGCTTTAGTAACCTCTTTATCTGTGGTTGTCATATCCTCCTCCAAGTTGTATTTGAGGGGTGTCTTCCTGCCCCTTCTGTGGTCTGTGATGGGCTCTCCCAATCCATCAACCTGGACTTTTTCCTTATCTTCATCATAACCTTCAGTCGTGCAAGAATTATTAAGAAAAATTCCAAAACAAGAGGAAGAGTTGCCTGCTTGGAGCCAATTTAGAATATCCTCTTCTTCCTCGAAGTCTATTTGGGGTTGATCCTCCGATTCTGTTTCCATGCAAATGCCAACTGTTTGCATCATGCTAGTGTTTCCTTGATTATCTGGGCCCTCTTCTAAATGAATCTGTGTCAGCTCCTGTCCTTTCTTTTGTACCCACATAGTGTCCTTGCCCCAATCATGAATGACACTTGCATGCCTCAGCCATGGTCGTCCAATTAAGAGAGGAAATCCTCCTTCAACCTAGGGCAATCTTAAAACTACAAAATCTAGAATGAATAGATTGCCTTGTACTTCAAGTGGAACTTTTGGGATCACTCCCAAGGGCCTTACTTTGCTCTGATCTGCCAAAGTAACCGTGAAATTTGCAGGCCTTGAAGGATGGAGTCCAATCTTTTCCATTGTGTGTTCAGGCATCAAGTTAATGCCAGAACGACCATCCACAATAACTCCTTGAAATTCATGACCTTTGATAGATACTGACAGCCAAGGACTTTTATAATCTGTAAGGGGTGCTTCCCCTACACTTTTTCCTTTATGTAAAACAGTAGTCTTTGCCACCAAACTTGTAGTGGAAGCTTCATCAATTATCTACAATAACTCTGATCTGAATTTCCCATCCATCTTTATTAATTCAAAAATACTAACCTCCTTCTTCATGGACTTGAGTAGTTTTGAAGCCTCTGATTCCTTGAGAGCTTGGACTCCAGTTGACTTATCAAACTCCTCATGAGCCCTGTTGAAGGCATGCCCAATGGCATCACTGGTGCATATGAGATCTCCTTTTTGACTTGTATCTACGCCTGTGGTGACTTTATCTTCAGATGGTTCTCTGTTTTGATTCCATTCCTTAATCTTTGACCCTTGTCCTATGTCTCCTTGAGCCTTCCCCTTGCTTCTTGTCTACACAGTCAAAGATTCTATTTCTTCTAATTGCACCACCCTGGTAGATGGTGATGGCTCATTGACCAGATCACGCACTTCTTCTTTGTGCACCGAAATCATTTGAATATGAGGCCCGGATGAAGAGGCTTGATTCTTAGGACAAAAAATTTGTATAATGGTCTCTTGCATCAGGGCAGTTCCTGCAAGGAGGGGCATTTTCTGGTAGGGTGCACCTACTTTGATAGTGCCTACATTCTCCACATCTGAAACAGATGATTGGCCTCCTAGGCCCATTTCCAAAGTTATTCCTCTATCTAGGATTATAGTTGTTACCTTGATTTGGTGCAGCAGCCATCACATTTGCTGGTGTTGGGGGTCCTCCTTATGTCCAGTATGTCGTTGCAGGCATTCCTCTTGATTGGCATTCATGGGCCTCATGGCCAACCTTCCTGCATAATTGACAAGTCACACTTAACAGAGGACATTCACTTACTATGTGACCTTGCTTGCTTCACAGGGAACACCAAAGTCCACTCTTGATGCCACCTCCTTTGAGCTCCTGCAACTCCTGTCGCAGCTGAGCCAATTCCTCTGCCTGGGCCTCCTCCTCCTTTTGGAGCTTTAGTGCTTCAATCTCCCTTCTCAGCTGAGCAACAGCATTCTCTTCCTCTTTGTAGGGCTTATTTCTTTTTAAGCCCTTCAGCTCTTTCCTTAGCTGTATCACTGGATCCTCCATTTCTGTACCATATGTTGGTTGGGAAGAGGTTGCTCCATACTGGTACCTTATCTGCTCCAAGCGTGTGGCTGTGCTGATGAACTCCTCTATGGAGGCTGTAGGTAGCACTAATTCCTTTATTTTGCATTGGGTGGCCACTGGTAGCGGCTTAGCCAACCATTTCTTGACAAAAAAGTCATGTGGTGGATCTGGCAATTTAGCCATTAGTGCTTTGGCCCGAGTCACAAACTCTGGGAACTTTTCTCCTGGACCTAATCTTAAATTTTCTAGCTCTTCTATGATAATCTCCGCAGTGTTGCCATGCTGGAAATGATTTTTAAAAGCATCTTTCATCACATCCCAAGTGGTAAAATGGTTTTCAGCAAACTGGCTAAACCACTTATCAGCTAATCCCTCTAATGTGGCAGGGAAGAGAATCAAAAAAGCATCCTCCCTACCCATTAGGCCTCTAGTCTTACATAGTGCTAAGAACCTTCTAATGTGTTCATCTGGATCCTCCTGAGCTAGGCCTTTGAAAGAAGGAAACTTTATATTAAATCTAGAGAGTAAAGTTTCCAAGTCTACCTGACCCGCCATGCTCTTGACTGATGATGTGGAAGATAGTGGACTGGGGGACCTTCTAACAACCTTCCTCCTTGTCTGCTTGCAGGTGACCCTCAATACTTGGGACCGGGTTGCGGTCATGAGCAGCTCATAGCCCACTGAATGTAAGACACTTGATAAGAATATATTTACCTTTTGTTTGATGAAGTAGCACTGTGGTTCTGTCGACACTTGATCTCTTCTATGCTTGGCACTTGGTTTCTCCCAAGCTCAAATCTCCTTGGATGTCCCACCGGGCGTGCCAAATTTTGTTGGTGGATTCTTAGACAAGAAGGAGTTTGAGGGTTTGTAGGAGAAAAGGGAAGAAACAAGAAGAGAAAATTGATGGAGAGTGTTAATCTCCAAAATAACAACCTACTCTCGAATTTAGAATACCTCTATATCAAGAGTAAGTCAAAACCTTCACCAATTTAAGTTATCAATGACCAAATATCAATTTCTTGACTAAACTGTGAAGAAGGAATTTCCTCAGAAAGTCTGCTGCATAGATCTTGCTCATTGACTGAGTAAATGTGTAAAGTTTTTGATGAAACTTTGCACAAGGTGTCGCCTAAAGATTGCGCACCTTCTCCAAGTTGAATTACTTCAAAAGGTTCAGTAGATCTTGAGAAATCTACTTACCAAGTCAGCTATGTCTAAATCTGCACTTCTGAGAAGTTGATTTTGACACCCCTAACTTCTTAACTTTAATTCTCTCAGTATAAAACCCGTTTAAGCAAATGCTTTTAGCCACGAGTAGCTTACCTTCCAACTTAAAGATTAAGTGCTTACATGCACAAAACTTTAAACTGTGGAGTGAGAAATGATCAAATCATTAAGATCAAAGTTTGCGCCTGTTTCAGGAGACAGTGAGTACTTTCTCACATGTAAATGTTCCTACACACAATTCTCTTAACCTGATCACAATTAGACTCTCAAACTCTAGCCATAGATTGATTAACTATGGACTTAGATATCTCCAACAGGAATTCACAAAAGATCTATCACACAGGGAGAAAACACAGAAACATCGGGCGCAATTTTTCCTTCTATTTCTCAGAAATTTACAACTGAGTTAGGATGGAGAGTTCAACTCACTTCACATATGTCTAATGACATTTTCTACTCCTCAATACACTAATCTCATGATCTCCTATTGTCTCTTCTTGTCTTCTCTCCTTGCCCCGACATTTTCAAAAGTATTTATAGGCAATTATGTACAGACTTATATCAAAGCATAAGTATAAGTAACCTATGTCTTAACTAATGTACATATGTGTACATGTCTTTCACTCTGTGAATGTATCCATCTTCTTTGCTTCAAAACTTGATCTCATCTCCATCCTTTGTCCTTCAAATCTTCAATTGGTGATTGGTCTGCACCAACAGCTCCCCCTCAATCATCAATTGAGGTTTCTCTTATCTTCTTTATACCTGCCATGTCTTTAAACTTCTGTAGCTTTGGTCCATCCAAGCTCTTTGTAAGCATATCAGCTATCTGATCTTTTGTTGAAGTATGTATGACTTCAATCTCCTTATCCATCACCTTCTCTCTTAGAAAGTGATAGTGTATCTCAATGTGTTTAGTCCTGGCATGAAAAACAGGATTAGCAGCTAGATATAATGAACTCATGTTATCACCATAAATGATAGGTATGCTCTGTATAGTGTCAAAACTCTTCATTAGAGTCTTAAGCCATATCACTTCTTTTGCAGCTTCAACCATGCCTTTGTACTCTGCTTCTGTAGATGACAAAGCATTTGTATGTTGCTTCTTTGAGCACCAGGAGATTAACTTATCTCCCACATAACACATGTATCCATAGGTTGATCTTCTATCATCTGGATTACCTGCCCAATCTGCATCACTATAGATCTTGATGTTTGGATGTGAACCCATAATACAAACCTTCTTTGAGTGTACCCTTAATGTACCTCAACACTCTTTGACCTGCAATCCAATGCTCTTTCCTAGGACAATGCATGAATTGAGACAAAACCCCTACTGCATATGATAAATCAGGTCTAGTTAAAGTAGCATAGATAAGACTACCAACCAAACTCTGATATTGTCTCATGTCCTTGAATTCTTCACCTCCAAATTTACTCAATTTGTGATTCACCTCCATTGGTGTAGGTGCTACCCTGCAATCATCCATTTTAAACTTGATTAACAAGTTCTTCAAATACCTTTCTTGGGTCACAAATACTCCATGTTGAGTATATGTAATCTCCATGCCCAAGAAGTATGACAAGTCTCCCAAGTCACTTATTTTGAACTCCTTTTCCATTTGCTTCTTTAGTCTTTGTATTCCTTCCTCATCTGTACCTGTAAGGATTATATCATCAACATATATGCACATGTATATGAAACCATTATCACTTGCTTTGACAAGCAAGCTACTATCTGCTTTAGACACCTAAAATCCAAGTTCTTTCAAGAACTTTACAAGTCTATAATTCCATGCCCTTCGGGCCTGCTTCAAGCCATATAAAGCTCTCTTGAGCTTGCACACATGATCTGGATACCTTTTATCTCTGAACCCTTGAGGTTGCTCCATGAATACATCATCTGAAATATAACCATTCAAAAAAGCATTTTTCACATCTAATTGACACAATTTCCAACCTTTACATGCAGCAATTGCTATAAGTGTCCTGATGGTTGTCATCTTTGCCACAGGACTATAGGTCTCATCATAGTCAACACCATATGTCTGAGCAAACCCTTTGACAACAAGTCTAGCTTTGTACCTAGACACACTTCCATCTGCAAATCTTTTTGTCTTATAAACCCACTTACATCCAATGATCTTCTGGCTATTTGGTTTTGGAACCAAATCCCATATTTCATTCTCCAACAATGCATCATATTCTTCCTGCATAGCTTTCTCCCAATTTTCTTTACCTTTTCCCTCTTCATATGTAGAAGGGTCTTCATCTGCTTTAATCATGTAAGCATAATCTTTGGTAGCCAAAAATGAAGTATCATAGCTATACCTTGTAGGTTGCCATTTGTTTCTTGTAGACCTCCTAAGTTCTCCACTTCTTGAGGTTTCTGGTTCTTCATATTCAGGATCAAATCTTGGTGTTTCTTCCACTTCAACCTGCACTTCATTATTCTCTTCTTCATCAATTATTTGAACCTTTGACTTACCTTTCCTTTGGCTCACAATCTCTTCATCATCTGTATTAAGATTGATAGTGCCTGCATACCAAGTACCTTGCTCATCAAATGTAACATCTTTTGATACAAGAAAATGTTTTGTAGATGGATTCCACAACCTGTATCCCATGTGCTTATCATCATAACCAATAAACACATATTTTTCAGCTTTAGGTTCCAATTTGTGCCTTAATTGTGATGGCACATATGCATAGGCCAAACATCCAAATACTTTGCAATGGTCTAGTGTAGGTCTCTTACCCCACCATGCCTCATAAGGTGTCATTCCCTGCAAAGCTTTACATGGTAACCTATTGACCAAATAAGTAGTTGTATTTACAGCCTCAGCCCACAAATAATTTGGGCAATTTTTCTCCTTCATCATGGACCTTGCAAACTCAACAAGAGTTCTATTTCTCCTCTCTGCTACACCATTTTGTTGAGGAGAGTACCTGCAAGTAACTTCTCTTTTTATACCTGCATCCCACAAGTAATCACTGAACTCATTAGAAAAATACTCTCCCCCTCCATCTGACCTTAGTCTTTTCAACTTATGACCTGTAATTCTTTCTGCATATGCATGATAGTGTTTAAATGTATTAAACACTTCTGAATTATCTTTGATCACATAAATAGTGATCCATCTAGTAGCATCATCAACATAAATCACATAATACCTTGACCCATTTATACTGAAATCCTTTGATGGTCCCCACACATCTGTATGTACCAACTCAAGCTTCTCTGAGTACATAAAACCATGCTTGGAGTAGGAATGCTTATGAGCCTTACCTAATTGACATGCCTCACATCTGTATGTCATATGTTGACCTGCAACATTAGGCAAACCAAGCACTGAACCATTGTGAATCATGTCTTTAATACCTCTTTCATTGAAATGTCCAAGCCTCTTGTGCCAAAGATCTAACTCAGAGATCTTATGTCCTCCATATGTGAACATGGCATGACCAATATTACCTTGAATCTTCAATGTGAACAATCTTCCTTCTTTCTTCCCTGAAACAATTTGTTTATACCCATTGCTAGGGTCTTCCACAAACACTCCTTCATTAGTGAACCTTACTTCATAACCTTTTTCCACAATTTGTCCTACACTTATCAAATTCTTAGGAATTGTAGGAACATACAAGACCTTACTCAATAAGGTGCTACCATCCTTGGCCTTCACTGATCCAATTGACTTCACATTGTGCTTTGTGTTGTCACCTGTTTGAACAACATGATTAGATACCTTATTCTCCAAATCAGTCATCAAGGCTATATTACCACTCAGGTGATTGCTACACCCTGAATCAATGTAGAAGACTCTTTGATCTTCATTCTGCCTTTCACAAGTTGCATTCATTATCAATGTTGAATCTTCCTTTTGATCTGAAGCATAATTGTAGTAGGTGTTGTTATATTGTTGACTTTGGAAACCTCTACCTCTTGCATTATAGTTTTGACTATATCCATTATTACTCTGAGTATTGTGCCAACAATCATTAGCTAAGTGATTTTTCTTACCACAAATCTAGCATGCTTTGGCTCCATCTTTGTTGTTCCTGCCTCTTCCTCTACCTTTTCCACCTCCTCTTCCTCTTAGGAAGTTGGCTTGACTAGTTGTTCCTTCATCTTCATTTGCTTGTTGCTTTCCTTTGCTATTCTTCTTCTTGTCCTTTGAGTACATTGCATGACCTACACTCTTGTCACCATCTCCTTTAACATCCTGCTCAAATGTTAGCATATGACCTAGCAACTGATTTAAATCAGGAGTGAAATGATCAAGTGATAATTCTGTAGACAAAATGAATGGCTTCCATTTGTCATCACCTCTTAAACCTGTAAGGATTTGCCTTACCAATTTATCCTCCTCAATGTCTTCATCAAGAGCTCCTAAAGCATCTGCAATATCTTTCATTCTTGTCACATAGTCTGAAATGGATTGAGAAGCCTTCTTCTTAAAGGTGGTAAACTCTGCCCATAAGGATGCCTTTCTTGACTTAGTAGTATTCTGGAAATGCTCCTCCAAAGCATTCCAAATATCAGTTGCACTTTCAAGACCTGGAATATGAGGTAACAAGTAATCATTGACAGCCATATAGATAATGCTCCTAGCTTGAGCATCTTTCTTCATCCAATTTTTCAAATCTGCTAACTCTTCCCTAGTTGGAACACTAGGATCTCTGAACTGTGGCTTCTCTTCTTCTCCTGTGATGTAAGCTATTAAATCTTTGCTCATAAGATGAGCTTCCATCCTCATTGACCATGCAGGATAGTTTTCCCTATCCAATTTCTCTATCTATAGAGAATCTCCCATCTTGTGTCCACCTGTGTATTGAAATCTTCAAGCTTTATGAATAATATATGTACCTTTACTTCAAATTAGAGTCCTTTTGTCTTTCTTGATGTCGTATAGTCTCCTCCTCAAGCTTTGCCTTCAAGCTTTCACCTTTTAGTTCTTCAGTTGTTGAATTTCTTGAATCTGCAACAGTCGGGATCCTCCTTTCCTTGATTTTGATGTTTCCTGCTCTGATACCACTGATGGAGAGTGTTAATCTCCAAAAGAACAACCTACTCTCGAATTTAGAATACCTCTATATCAAGAGTAAGTCAAAACCTTCACCAATTTAAGTTATCAATGACCAAATATCAATTTCTTGACTAAACTGTGAAGAAGGAATTTCCTCAGAAAGTCTGCTGCATAGATCTTGCTCATTGACTGAGTAAATGTGTAAAGTTTTTTATGAAACTTTGCACAAGGTGTCGCCTAAAGATTGCGCACCTTCTCCAAGTTGAATTACTTCAAAAGGTTTAGTAGATCTTGAGAAATCTACTTACCAAGTCAGCTATGTCTAAATCTGCACTTCTGAGAAGTCGATTTTGACACCCCTAACTTCTTAACTTTAATTCTCTCAGTATAAAACCCGTTTATGCAAATGCTTTTAGCCACGAGTAGCTTACCTTCCAACTTAAAGATTAAGTGCTTACTTGCACAAAACTTCAAACTGTGGAGTGAGAAATGATCAAATCATTAAGATCAAAGTTTGCGCCTGTTTCAGGAGACAGTGAATACTTTCTCACATGTAAATGTTCCCACACACAATTCTCTTAACCTGATCACAATTAGACTCTCAAACTCTAGCCATAGATTGATTAACTATGGACTTAGATATCTCCAAAAGGAATTCACAAAAGATCTATCACACAGGGAGAAAACACAGAAACATCGGGCGCAATTTTTCCTTCTATTTCTCAGAAATTTACAACTGAGTTAGGATGGAGAGTTCAACTCACTTCACATATGTCTAATGACATTTTCTACTCCTCAATACACTAATCTCATGATCTCCTATTGTCTCTTCTTGTCTTCTCTCCTTGCCCCGACATTTTCAAAAGTATTTATAGGCAATTATGTACAGACTTATATCAAAGCATAAGTATAAGTAACCTATGTCTTAACTAATGTACATATGTGTACATGTCTTTCACTCTGTGAATGTATCCATCTTCTTTGCTTCAAAACTTGATCTCATCTCCATCCTTTGTCCTTCAAATCTTCAATTGGTGATTGGTCTGCACCAACAAAAATACACCTGGAAGCTTCTGCCGATTGATTACAGTAAGACAATTACAATGTTTGAAGTACAAGACAGGCCAATACCTCTGTGCACAATCCCACAAAGTGCCCAATTACAAAATACCCAATATCCCAAAGTCTTTTTGCCGCCGGCCTCCTCTGCACCAGACCTCCACCTGTTTCAAGCTTATCCTTGTGCACACCTTGCACCAAGCTTCACAAAGGGGGGAGGAGTGAATACCTTCTGTCGGCACGTGCCCACTGCAATGGGACCTTGAGATACTTGGGGGACTAGCTTAGCACTCTCTCCACAATCCCTTAGGCACTTCCTATGCACTCCTTCACTTCCACTTCTCTGTGTCGCACACTTGTGACTTGCACTTCTCTCTCTTTCCTCCTTAGACTATGCTCTCTTGCTTACTCTAAGATTGGTCCAAGAATGGCCCTTGCCTTGATTTGAGTGTGTCGATCACGTACGCTCCTAACTGCCATGGTATCTTGGTGCTCACTTTGATGTCCCAAGATTGTCTTCACAAGTGGAAGCCAACGATTCACTGTTTTGTCCTTAGTGACTTTAGTCTAAAACCAAAAATTTTAATGGGGGGCCTTACTTTCACCTGTGCGTACGCTGTCGCTTCACATACCTTCACATTTCCTTTTAAGTTTTCACTTTTGCACATACGGGAGGGTTCACCTGAACCTTCCAAAACACTTTAAAACACACTTTGAACCTTAGGGAAATTAGAGAAAATACCTCTACAACTACAACCCACTTTCTCCAATTTACCCTTTGTGGACAATTCATTGTGCACTACCTGTGCACTTTGACACCTGCACTTACACACTTTGACTTTGCACCTGTTGACTTTGACCTTGACCTTGTTGACTTTGACCAGTTGACTTTGACCAATTGACTTTGACTATATTTGACTTTGACCAACATGACGTTTATGGGCTCAACACTATGATTTGATGATTTCTTTGCAAGAAGAAGAAAAGACTTGTATTTGTTCAAATGGTTGATTGAATTAAATGAGTGTGTAAGGAGAGATGTCATTTGTGGTTTTACATAGGGGAACCCTAGAAACCTATAAAACTACTCCATTATGTGTTCAACGCTTCAAATTTCATGTTTTAACCCTTTGAACCCTAAACAAAAACCCTAAGTTAACCCTTTACTTGTAATGATATTTAACTAACAACTTTCGAAACCTTTACCACTCTAAAACCCTTATTAGTTGGGAGCCTTAACCCATCAACATCATTAGACTTAACCCTTCAAATCTACTTCCTAACCCTAAAATCTAAATTTCAAACTCCTAGGTAAGTAGCCTCAAACCTGACCCTATATTCTAACTTCAAATCCTAAGAATCCTAGCTTTTAAACTTTGTAAACTAACTTTAAAATCCAGAAAACCAATTTGAAACCTTAGAAACCCATGTTTTAAAACCCTTAATGTATATATTTGACCAATGATCATGAGTTGGAAACCTTCACCATAACAAACCCTAGTTGTTCGTAATGAGCAGCCCAAGCTAGAAACCTTAGGAACCCCAATTGTTTCCAACCTCAACCCTTCACTTAACTAAACCTTTTGTAAATACATGTGTATTCAAAAGAGCCATAATCCTAAAATTAAAATAAGAGAAAACGAAATAAGAAATATAAAAGAAGGAGATAAAAAGGGGAAAAAGAAAGAGAAAACTCAAAAAAAGAAAAGAAGCAAGGGATTATTCAAATTTGGAAAATAAGAAAAAGAACATCTTTAATTTAGAAATATAAGAGAATGGAAAATTGGAAGGGCCTAGAATCTAGAAAATATAGAATGGAAGATCTTAAACTTGGAAATAGAAGAAGAAGCCCATGTCTCTCAGTACGTGTAGAACTTCTATTTTAGAAAATTAGGTTTTGGAACTCTATAAAAGTAATCTTTATGGACTATTGAAATTTTCTAATGATTTTTTAGAGTCTAAAGTATATTAAAGAATTGCACTGATCCTACGAGTAGCAGATTCATGATTGGAGCCTCTCCTTGTTGTAGAGCTTGACGTTTGAAGACTATTCCGTGTCATAGTGTTCGAAAACCCTACCATCTTTTTTCTATTATCAATGTTTTTTTAATCTAATATCATTTGGAGAGTGGCATTTAATTTTTATCAAGATTACTTGATCAATCCCTTCATGATCAACTATGATGTATCAAGCCATTGGCAAACGATTTCCTTAATTTTATATATATAATCTAGCTCTTGTGTATGAAAGTGTTGATGCATATAGTGATTCTACTTTGATTTGTCTCTACTTCCATCTCACAACCCTGTGCTTCATCCATGATGACCTGCTCAGCTCCTCCTAAAGCGGAGATAGGGGGGCTATCATCGGAGTTTCCCTAGGAAGTTTCCTAGTGTGCGAATGTTGCTCGAAAGATAGGATGACATCCATGGGCGTGATCCAACCCACATCATCCCATCGCAACCCACTTTCTCTACAACAAGGTGATCCTAACATGAATCAAGCACGCAATCCTGTGAAAGAAAAGGGGGATCCCAGTGCACTTCAAGAGGGAGCAAAACATTTGCGAGAAATTGTGGGAATATGTCATCATTGAAGAAGCACGTGGTTGTGAGATGGAAGTAGAGAAAAATCAAAGTAGAAATGCCATGTTCATCAACACTTTCATATACAAGAGCTAGATCATATGTATACAATTAATGAAATGATTTGCTAATCATAGCTGATCATGAAGGGATCAATAAGATAATCTAGATACAAAGTAAATGCCACTATTCAAGTGACATCCTATAATACAACATTAACAATAAAAAACATATGTGACGGTCTTCGAACTTTGTGACATGCAATAGTCTTTAAACTTCAAGCTCTATGACAAGCAGAGATTCCAATCCTGAAGCTACTAAAAACCAGATTTATTCAATTCTTTAATATACTTTGGCCTCTAAAAATTTATTGGAACACCTCAATGGTCCATAAAGTTTACTTTTATAGAGTTCCAAAACCCAATTTTCTAAAATAGAAGTTGTGCAAGTATTGAGACATATGGGTCTTCTTCTTCTATTTCCAACTTTAGGATCTTCGCTTCTATCTTTCTAGATTTTACGGCCTTCCAATATTCCAATCTCCTCTATTTCTAAATTAAAGATCTTTTTCTTCTTCTCAAAATTTGAATCATCCCTTACTTCTTTTGTATTTTGATTTTTCCCATTATTGTTTCCCTTTTCTTTCGTATTTTTAAACTTCTTATTTCTTTTTCTCTTCTTTTTTATTTCTAGGAAAAAGATTATTTTTAATTATGCATGCATATAAAAAGGATTTAGTTAGATCAAGGGTTAAGGTTGGGGAAAAGGAATTCCTAAGGTTCATAGCTAGGGCTTTTCATCAGAACAAATAGGATTTCTTATGTCTAAGGTTTCCAAATCATATGTGTTGGGAATTGATCTCAAAAAACCTCCTTGTTAGGAGTGTGATGGGCTAACCACTTGCTCCAAAAGCCATGGTTGAGGATTAGTTCCTAATCCTCTCTCTTAAGACGTGGCTTATATCCTACAAGGATTATGTGACATTCCTTTCCTCGTAGATTGAGAATTGTCCTCAATGCTAACTTGTGGAACCTTCTACCTAACTTGGGCCCTTTTCCACATTTGAGCAGCTCCACTAGCCTCAAACTCTGATGCATGCACCTATTTCGGACCTATCCAACCCTCCATATTTGGTGTTCCCAAAAGCCCATGCACCTTCTTTCTTCTACAATTTCAGACTCACCCATGGTCAAGCGCTTCCTAATTGCCCACAATTAAGGCTTCTTACCTCTTTCATGCCCGATTTCTGCAGCTAGGCTCTCATACCAATGTTGGGAATTGAACTCACAACCTCCTTGTTAGGAGTGTGATGGGCTAACCACTTGCCCCAAAAGGCATGGTTGAATTTTACTTCCTAATCCTCTCTCTTAAGGCGTGGTTCAACCATCTTCTACTAGGATTATGTGACATTATGGCTAGTGTTTGAAGTGAGAATCTAGTGTTAAGTTTTATGTTAATTATCTAGGTTTTTTGAAATTTGGATTTTAGAGTTTGAAACTAGATCTGAGGAGTTAACTATAATGATTTTCATGGGTTAAGGCTACTACTGTTCTAGGCTAGGATAAGCTCCATGCTAAGAAGTTTCACCTCCTTAATTGTCAATCCATGGAAGACATATGAGTGATATGAAGATTGTGAATGCATGAAGTGAGTGAAGGTGAAGGTGAGAAGCATGAGAATGCACACACACAAACACATGATAGAGACAAGAGAGAAGCAATGGAAGGTCATGAACAAGCTCTATTATTCAAGAACACTCTTACAAGCTCAAGAATAGCTCTAAGCTCGCACTAGCTAACCTAAAAAATAAGCTCTCTAGCTCTTTTTATAGATTCTAGACTAGTTTTGAATGGTTTCATACCTAGTGTCTGACATAGATAAAAAAATAGGTTCTCAAGGTCATTTGAAGGCCCAAATGAGGTCTTAAAATCACCAAAATGGGTATGCTCATTCTACCTAGGCTCCTCAAGCTCAAGGACTCCTCCGCTTGCACAAAATGGAGCTTCTAGATACAAAGTTGGGTGTTTTATGGTACATTTTCTATTGGAGTGATAATAATCACTGTTTGAAGTTTGAAGACAATATCATGAAGTATATTTATTGTAAAAAATGAAGTGTTTGGCCCTCGCAACTCACTACATTCCCATCTAACATGCTTCCTCTGCACGAATGCCTCTGGGCCCTACTTGATGTGCTCTCAACACCGTCCTCCCTCTCACATCTTTCGTCCCGACATATACTTGTGAAAGGGTCTACCTAATGTAGGTTTGTAAGAGATCATAGGGTAGGGTGTGCTCTATTGTAGGTATACCTTTTGCAAGATCAACTTCTAGTTTAGCCCAATCAATCACCTGAGGCTCCTCTGGTGGCGGGAGCTCTTGATATATTTAGGTAGTGATGTGTGTGAACACACTAGGACCACCAGGGCATTTCTTCCCCCTTTAGGAGGTTTTTTTTCCCCCGGCTTGTATATACACCTATATCCCTAACGGGTTACTTATCTTTGTACATTCTAGTGGTAATACATTTGGTATTGTGTGTTGTGCTCCAAGATTCTTCTTGTTCCTTGTTCTCTTTGCATGCTTCCATAGACATTGAACTCCAACAATTGGTATCAGAGAAGGTCGCACTTTATCTAGGGCATCGTCAACACCTCTCCTGTCACATTCTTAGAATCACACAAAATTTGGTGAGCATACTCAGGTTGATTAAGAGATCAAAACAAATTTTTTGTGTGGTGCCAGAATCATGATTTAAGCTCGTTTCAACCTTTGAACGCACTATCGTAGTGCTTGTGTAGGCTATTTCATCTTTTTGTGCTAAAGATATATACACGTTTTGGTTCTCTAGTATAAGCATCTCAAAGTGTGCTAAAGGTCTAGCAAAACTTATCAGGGTAATTGTGCTCAACATTTTTTTATACAACCATTTTTCAGCATCAAGGTATTTTAGTCAGTGGCCATGGATGAATGCCGTGATGTATTTCGTATGTTGGCTATTGAAGAGAAGTTGGATGGTACCAATTACCCATTGTGGGCTTATATGATGTGACATGTATTGGTTGCAAAAGGAGTGTAGAACATTGTGCAGGGTGTTGAAAAACATCCTCTTACACCTGTAAATAGAGGTATGGAAGTTGATGCAGATGGCATTGAAGATGCTGATATTCTTTAGATTCCTTTTCATGTTGTGATTTCCGCTTCACCTACTGCATAGAAAATTTGTTGGGATGGAAGAGATGCTCAGGCACATGCATTGATAGCCTTGTATGTCAAAGGTGCCATTGTTACGCACATTCGCTCTTGTAGAATAACTAAGGATGCTTGGGATACACTTACCACATTGTACAAGGCTAGGAATAATGATCGTGTTGCTTACCTACGAAAATAGTTGGAGAGTGAGAATATGAATGAAGGTGATTCTATAGAGAGTTTCCTAACAAGGATCAAAGACTTGAAGGAACAATTGATTTCTATTGACAAGGTTATACTAGATAGCTCACTTGCGTAGACCGTGTTGAATGGTCTTCCTGATTCATATCAGAGTTTTTCCTCTACTCTTCATTTGATGATGAAAGGCAATCCAAATGCCTTTTCATTTGAGGAGTTAGTCTCTGTTCTATTGCAAGAAGATGAGTCTAGGTAGAGAAGGTCCATTATGCATATTGCAGATCAAGCTTTCCTATCTAGTTAGAAGTGCAAAGATAAATGGAGCTCATCTACTAGTAAGCAGAAATCTGCAAATGATGCAAATTTGAAGAAGGAAGAGAAAGATGAGAAGAAATCTGAAAAGCAAAAATTATTTTGCAAATACTATAAAGAAAATGATCATGTCATCAAGAGTTGTCCAAAACTGGCTGCTATAGAGGCAAAGAAGAAAGAGGCCAGAATGGTTGTTATAGAGGCCTCTACACCAAAAAGAGAGTCTGAAAATCTTATGCAGAATGAAGAATGGGTGTTTACTAGTATTTGTAGTTTTGATCCATCTTCTCATGTGTAGTGTATGTCTATAGTAGACTCAATTCTTTGGTATTTTGATAGTGGGGCAACCAAACATATTAACTCGCAGTAGAGTTTCTTCACTTCACTGAACTGCCCCTACAGGGAATATTATCACATGCGCCAACAACTCCTCTTATCCTATCATGGGAGTTGGTAGGATCATTCCGAATACTATTGATGATAGTTCTTTCACTTTCTTGGATGCTTTATTTGTGCTAGGGATGAAGAAAAATCTGTTATCAGTTTTTGCATTACCCAAGATTGGCTTGGTTGTGAAATTTGTTGATGACAAATGTACAGTTCATGATCTATGAAATGGCGACATGATTATTGCTTCTGGCATTTTATGTCGTGGCCTATATAAGCTCATAGATTATGAAAACACTATGAATGGCTCAACATGTGTAGTACATGATTCTCAAGCTATGACAAATGCAAAGCTTTGGTCTTCTGAATTTTGCTAGTTCGCTACACCTATAGAAATCTAAAATGGCGTCCTCTTTGCCCAAACTTGAGGTACCCAAAAAACATATATGGGAAGGTTGTATTTTGGAAAAAATGCAATGTTCCTCCTTTCCAAAATATGTTTCAGTTCGAGCTACTAAAATTGCAGCTTGTTCATAGTGATGTCTATGGTTCTATGTAGACACCCTCTTTTCAAAACTATCTTTTACTCCATGACTTTCATTGATGATTTTTCCAGGCATGCATGGGTATATCAATTGAAAGAAAACTCCCAAGTGTTCATGTGCTTCAAACAGTTTTTGGTTTTGATTGAAAATAAGTCAGCATATAAAATGGGCACCCTCCATTCTAATTGAGGGGGGAAAAATATGTCTTCTGACTTTAATGCATTTTTGGCTGAATGTGGCATAAAACATCAATGTACAGTGCCATATACACCTCAATAGAATGGACTTGCTGAACCGAAGAACATATCACTCATGGAGATGGTGAGGTGTATGGTCAAGAGTCAAGCTACACCACATAGTTTTTGGCTTGAGATTCTCACGTGTGTAGCATATGTACTTATCAGGTGTCCCACCAAAGCGTTGTAGTCTATTACTCCATATGAGGCTTGGCATGGTCATAAGCCATCTGTTGCTCTGTTGGTGCAGGACAATCACCAATTGATGTTTTGATGAAGAGTTGAAGTCAAGGTTTGAAGGAAAGATTCAGGTTGTGAAGCATGAAAGAAGAATACATTCAGAAGAGGAAGATGTGTACACATATGTACAGATAGTTCACTTATATCTTTCAGAAGTCCTAAGGTTGTAAATGTTTTGTATATATATACTATGAAAATGTTGGGGCAAGTATGAGAGAGCATGAGAATAGCGTAATTAGAAGTTTTATATGTCATTAGACATCTTAGAAGTGAGTCAAGACTCTCTCATCACTCAATTGTAATTTTTCTCGGAAATGAAGAAAATGTCGTGCCTGATATTTCTGAGTTTTCTCCTTCTATGTTAGATCTTTTGTGAAATTCTTTTGTACAAGTCTAAGTCTATAGGTAATGGACCTCTGTACAAATTTTCAGCTTCCAATTGTGATCAGGCTGAGAGAATTGAGTGTAGGAACATTTGCAATTGAAATGAGAAGAAGTGAAGTTACAGGAGGCGCAAAATTCAATACGAATGTTTTGATCAATTTGCCTTCCACAGTTTAAAGTTTTGAGCAAGCAAGTACTTAATCTTTAATTTGGAAGGTAAGATACTTGTGGCTAAAAGCATTTGTAGAAACGGGTTCTAGATTAAGAGAACCAAAGGTTTAAAGTCATAGGTGTCTAAATCGACTTCTCAGAAGAACAGTTTTAGACATAGGTGAGTTGTTGAGATCATTTCTCAAGTTCTACTGAATCTTTTGGAGTGATTCAACTTGGAGAAGGTGCGCAATCTATAGACGACACCTCATACAAATTTTTATAAAAAACTTTACATATTTGATAAGGCAATGAGTGAATTATGTGCAACAGACTTTCTGTGTATTCTCTTTTTCACAGTTTGTTCAGAAAATTTGACAATTGAGTATTGATCTTCTAAAATTGGTAAAGGTCTGAGTTATTCTTGTTATAGAGGTGCTCTAAATACAAGAGTAACTTGTTCTTTTGGAGATTAACACTCTCCATCAGTGGTATCAGAGCAGGAAGCATCAGAATTGAAGAAAGGAGGACCTCCACTGCTGCAGGTGCAAAGAATTCAACATCTGAAGGTTCAAAAGGTGAAAGCTTGAGGATAAAGCTTGAGAAGAAGGTCATACGACACCAAGGAATACAAAAGGAGTATTATTCTAAGTAAAGGTACATCTATTACTCATAAAGATTGAGGAATTCAATATACAGGTGAAGAAAGGATGGGAGATTCTCTTCAAATAGAGAAATTGGATAGAGAGAACTATCCAGCATGGTCAATAAGAATGGAAGCTCATCTTATGAGCAAAGACTTGATAAGTTACATCACAGGTGAAGAAGAAAAGCCTCAGTTCAGAGATCCTAGTGTTCCAACTAGGGAGGAATTATCAGATTTGAAGAATTGGATGAAGAGAGATGCTCAAGCTAGGAGCATTATCTATATGGCAGTCAATGACTACTTGCTACCTCATATTAGAGGTCTTGAAAATGCAAGTGATATATGGAATGCTTTGGAGGAGCATTTCCAAAATACCACAAAGTCTAGGAAGGCATCCTTGTGGGCAGAATTTACCACATTCAAGAAGAAGTCCTCTCAATCCATCTCACATTATGTAACCAGAATGAAGGACATTGCAGATGCATTAGGAGCTATTGATGAAGCCATTGAGGAGGATAAATTGGTAAGGCAAATCCTCACAGGTTTGAGAGGTGATGACAAATGGAAGCCATTCATTTTGTCTATTGAATTATCACTTGATCATTTTACTCCTGGCTTAAATCAGTTGCTAGGACATATGTTAACCTTTGAGCAGGATGTCAAAGGTGAAGGTGACAAGAGTACAGGTCATTGTTGGAACTCAAGGTCAAGCATAAAACATAGAAGCACATCAAAGAAGTGGACATAGAAGAAGAGAGAGCAAGTAGGGAGCTACAAGAAGTGTATGTCAAATTTTCAGAAGAATCCCCTACAAAAATAGTGATTTTCATCACTAAAAACCATTGTAAATACCATTATCTATTTTTATAACTTTCGAACTCAAGGTCAAGCATAAAACATAGAAGCACATCAAAGAAGTGGACATAGAAGAAGAGAGAGCAAGTAGGGAGCTCCAAGAAGTGTATGTCAAATTTTCAGAAGAATCCCCTACAAAAATAGTGATTTTCATCACTAAAAACCATTGTAAATACCATTATCTATTTTTATAACTCCATTTTGTTCAAGCCGAGGAGTCCTCGAGCTTGAGGAGTATTAGAATTACCATCGTACCAATTTTCATAATTTTTAGACTTCGTTTGAGCCCTCAAATAAGCCTTGGAACCTAATTCTTAACTAGGTCGGACACTAGGTCTGGACAGGGCCAAAACTACTCAAAAAACTATAAAAAGAGCTAGAGAGCTCATTTTTGAGGGTAGCTTGTTAGAGAATAGAGCTTTTGTAAGAGAACTCTTTTGCAATCAAAGCTTTCCATTGTTCCGCTCTTTGATCTTACCTTGTGCGCGCGTGTGTGTATGTGTGTGCATGTTTGTGTGCTTTCACTCACGCACTTGTGCTTTCACTTGCTCGTGGTCTTCATACCGGTCCTCACGTCTCCGCGGATTGACAAGTAAAGGAGGTGGTGCTTACGCTTGAGCTACACCAAATTCTGGCGCGGTTGCCGGGGAGAGAGCTTCGAGGACGAGCGTTGTGATGGTAAGATCATAGATTTGCGACGTTGGAAGGTAAAAAAAGTGTCATTTTTGTTCATTTTCTGATTTTTCTTCTTCATCTTCATCATCATCACCATCTCCATCTTCTTCCTTCTTCTTCTTCATAGAAATTTCTTGTTTTTTAGTGCATTTTCATCATTTTCATACCATCTTTCATGCATTATTGTGCGACGAGGAGTTAGGAAGTGCAAGAGAGTGCAAGCACTGTGTTTTTTTCATGATTTTTTGCACATACGGAGCTCGCCATTGCTCGGCGCTCAGAAATTCAAAA
Organism: Ceratopteris richardii; assembly: GCA_020310875.1. Classification (NCBI taxonomy): domain Eukaryota; kingdom Viridiplantae; phylum Streptophyta; class Polypodiopsida; order Polypodiales; family Pteridaceae; genus Ceratopteris; species Ceratopteris richardii. The sequence goes on along the minus strand of CM035416.1, from coordinate 150,710,670 downwards.
TTCCCGCCAAAAAACACGATTTTGTGATGAAAATCCCGATTCTGTGAAAATTCAAATTTTTTGAAAATCGCGATTCTCTATTTCCTGCCTAAAAACCTTTTGAAAAGAACACGATTCTGTGGTCATTCTCAGAATCGCGATTCTGTGGTTGTGCTCAAAATTGCGAATCTCACAAATCACGATTTTCAGCCAAGAAAACACGATTCTAAGAAAACACGATTCTGTGGTTGTGCTCAAAATCGCGATTCTCTAAATTTTTGGAAAACATGATTCTCTGAGACAAAATCGCGATTCTCTAAAACACGATTCTCTAAAACACAATTCTCTAAAACACGATTTTGTGAAAACACGATTTTGTGAAAACACGATTTTGTGAAAACACGATTTTGTGAAATCACAATTTTGTGAAAACACGATTCTCTACTTAAAATCGTGATTCTCAAAAAACATGATTCTCCGCTCAAAATCGTGATTCTCACCAATCACAATTTTCAGCAAAAACACGATTTTGTGAAAAGGCGATTCTGTGAAAACACGATTCTCTGCTCAAAATTGCGATTCTCAAAAACACGATTCTCTGCTCAAAATCGCGATTCTCACAAATCACGATTTTCAGCCAAAAACACGATTTTGTGAAAACATGATTCTCTGCTCAAAATCGCGATTCTCATAAATCACGATTTTCAGCCAAAAACATGATTTTGTGAAAACACAATTCTCAAGGTACAAAATCGCGATTCTCCGATTTCATAGCATCGCGATTCTCTTGAAGTTCACAAAATTGCGATTCTCTTGAAGTTCACAAAATCGCGATTCTCTTGAAGTTCACAAAATCACGATTCTCTTGAAGTTCACAAAATCGCGATTCTCTTGATTTCACAAAATCGTGATTTTTTCCAAAAGGTCATGTTTGCCTGTTTTGACCCCCAGGAGCCTGATTTGACATAACTTTTTCATCCAAAGTCCATTTTTTGATCTCTATAGCTCGTTGGAAAGCTCGTTTCGAATCCTACATGGCCTCAACTACTTTTTATAAGAATAACACGTTGATTTTAAGATAGGATAATTTGAAGTTGACCTTCAAGTGGGACCTGGAACCCAAGGGGACTCCAAAGGATTTTTGAACCATACCAAGGGGAAATTTTGGACTCTTAGCCAAAGCTTATGAACTTGAGATCTGGTAGACACCTAGGCAAGGATAGACAAAGCATTAGATCTTCTCAGTCCAGTGTCAACCATACAGCTAACTCTTGGGCACAACAACTAAGTGGTCATCCTTACAGACTAAGCTCAGACACAAGTGACTCAGAAATGTCTTTTAGCATGGGGAAACCTGCAAGTGGCTCAAGGACTGCCCATCTACAAACACCAGAAGGTCCCTACAAGACACAATTGGAATATATTCAGACCAACTGATTAGGTGCTCGCATCTATGAGGATGGTCTGAGGCGATCAGTGGTCCAACTCAAAAATCCAGATCAACCCTTTGGACTTGAACACCCGGTGGTCAAGTTCGAAGAGGGTTCATACATTAATAAGGAAGGAACCATGTATGTGGTCATCAACCTACCAGATAGGACTGATGAGTTTGGAAATATCATTCTTGAGAATGAGATAGGAGATCTAGAACAAGGAAATGTAGGACAAGGACCCCAGACTCCTAGGGGCAAGTCAGTTTTGACCAGAGTGATCACTCCAGATTGGATTCCTCAAGATAACAAAAGCATAGAACTATTCTTGAATAGAGAAATAGAGGAAGCCTTTTGGAGATTCAAGCCAGATCAACCTAGCCAATTGGGCATAGTCTTCATCTAGGAGTTCAAGGACCCAGAGATACCAGTTAAAGTTGTCTACCTGGATAAAACGTCAGAGAAAATTTTCTTGGTAAAAGAACATGATAGACATGCATATACTTGGAAGAGTGAATTGATTTTCCCTCCACCAAGATCCAATGTTTCCCATGGCCTCCAAGGAGTAGGATCATCCCAAGCTCATGAAGCCTAGAGAGAAAGAACTAAAGAGAGACCTGAGGTAAGTTTTGCACACACCGTGGGCAGGAATAGGTCACGATTTGAAAATCAAAGACCTAAAAGAGAGAGACATCAAGCACATAGGCAACAAAGAGATGAACACGATTTTCCATTGCCTAGACCCCGAGAGCACACAAGAACCCTTAGACCCACTCAAGTGATCAAGGCAATGAAGAATTATTTTGATTGGTCAGGAGATCCTTATGATTATGTGGCTGAGTTCAAACAAGTGTTAAGAGCTGAACAGGTTGAGGATTTATTCACCCAATACGAGGCATTTGGTTTGACTCTTAAGGGCACTGCCTTAGCTTGGTTTCAACCATTGAGTAGTCGCAACTATCGCGATATAGGTCAGCTGCTAGACGAATTCATTGTAGAATTTTCCAAGAGTGGTATCAGGCATAACACATCATCCTTGATCCATAGTTTTAAGCAGACACCCCAAGAAACAGTGCGACTAGCAGGTAGAAGGTTCAGACATTGACATAGAAGATAACTTGGGTGAGGAGTTAAGATTGTCCAAACTCTATAAGGATTCGGATAGTTCTACTAGTCATACATCAAAAATCCCCACGGAAATAGAGGAGATAGCTGAGCAAGTTGCCAAGAAGCTGGGAGTCCAAAATAGACAAACACAAAAAGTCACTCCATTGAATCGGTGTTATACTTGCGGAGGCGACCACATGGCTAATGTATGCCCAATGCAAAACTAAAACATTAGAGAAAGGAATGTTCCATATTGCACTATTGAGAGAAAAAACACGAACCACACAACTCAAGATTGTCCTTACAATAGGCAGGCAGTTAGACAAACTTATCAGCAACCTTACCAACAAGGTAGGTATCAAAACCAATACCAACAGCCATATTATCGACCACAACAGCAATATCAGGCACAATATAGGCCACAACCAGTCTTGGGAAACCAACCACCAGCTCCTGCCAACGTGATTCCAGTCAAGTATGCTGTGGGAGAGGAAAATCCAAATAGAGCATTGGTGCCACTAATGCCATTGATACCAGATAATGACTCTCATGCTCATAGTTCAGACTACTCCCATGAAGGTGGTCCACATGCTTATTACACTGAGTCGCCTGAGCATAGTGAGATTTACCTGTATCAATATGAGGCACCACCTATGGAACAAAATTGAGAGCCAGAATACTCCAATGTCATGTACGCAAATGCTAACCCTAGGCCCCAATTGAGAGAAGTAAGACCACAAGCCCCTAGAGGACCATGTTTCAGATGTCAGGTTGACCATTTCCTTTGTGATTGTCCCCACCCACGATCTTAGGATGAGTAGTTGACTTTGTTTGATACATATCTCAATGTTTCTTTGTCAGCGCTGGTATCTATCCTTGAGCCATTGAGATGGTTATGATGTTCTCTCCCTAGTCCTTATCTTCTTAATTTCATGCATTTAATGCATTCTAGAGCTTTTGCTTGAGCCTCCTCTCGTATCCTCTTTTCTTCCTCCTTGCACTTCTTTGCCAATGCGAGTTTTCTAAGCATCTTCTCCATAAGAGGTTCCTGATAAAGCTTGACTCTATAGCCACTAATGTAGTTTGTCATTGTCTCTCCTTCTAGAGTGGCTAATTGTACTTCTCCACTTATTGAAAGTCTGTTAATAATCATAGGTCCATAACCACGTTTCTCTGGCTTATGTGCATGTTGTTTTAGTGTATGCACTAGGACTAAGTTTTTTTTTTAATATAAAGGAAGTTCGGCAATAGCCTACTCTCCCGGACTTGAATTAAATTAAGAAACAAAGGTACAATAGAAGGGGACTAGTGCCCACGGGACCCCCCAAATCCCACAAAGCAGGGGAAGCTTGATTGAATCCTAGGTTGCATTACAGAGAAGGTTAATCACCCTCTCATTGCCCTCATGCAGGGCCCACTTGGGTTTGAGCTTGTTGTTGATCAAAAGGAGGACTTGATGGTGCCTGAAGGGGGGGGATTTCTTACTGTTAACAATCCTTTTGCCAAGGAGGAATAGTGATTTCTCAATCGACCACTCCCTGGGGGGATCGCCGAAGTTGAGAGCACACCTCTCCCGCCATATTTTCCACAGGACTTCCCCTCTGATGGCGTTCCAGAGCGTCGCAGAGCAGCCGATCGCTTCTCCCAAAAGGACTTGTTTCCAACTAAGCTGTTTTTGAAGTCTGATTTTCATTCCAACCGTCTGCCAGATTCTGTAGGAGTTGGGGCAAGTAAGGAAGATGTGTGGGACATCTTCGATAGCCCGGTGACAGCGTTTGCACCAAGGAGGGATCCCGCAAAGTTTGCTAGCCTTATGGTTGGTCCAAATTCCTTGATGAAGAATTTGCCATAAGAGGACAGACTTCTTAATCTCTATAAGGGGGTGCCAGATACCCATGAATTTCATGTCCCACCGAAGCCGCGTCCAAGACAGGCACCACTTCTTGTTGAGGCTGATCTGGTGGTCAGCCGTTTCTTTGATGTTCGGGATTTTGAGTAGGCTATTTCCATTGTGCCATTTGAGACCAAGCGAGTTCGGTGTGTCGTGTCCCATGAGAAGGCGAGTCTTGTGACGATCCCATGCGAGGCATCTGCTTTGCAAAGTGTTCCATTCTTCGTAGGAGATGTTTATGCGAGGGTCAATATCCTCGAAGTTGATCCAGCTAATGGTGTCATGTTTCCAGAGGTGTTTCCATTTTTTGAATCCTTTGTTCCATAACTTCTTGGCATTTTGAGTGTTCCACGACTCCACACTCCGGATGCCATGTATCGGAAACCAGATAGAGTCGTTTTGTCTGATTCCGGCTGCCCACTTCCAGTCCTCACTAATTCTTGTGAAGCTTTTGACTTTATTCCAGCCCTTCCAAAGGGAGCACACAAGATTAGAGCCTTTCGGGAAGACGGGGATCGGGGAGAATAGCAGGGTCATGATGTCAAGATTCTTCCAGTTTGGGAACCCCATGAGGGCCAACTCATTCTTGTTTCTGAAGATCAGCTTGGCCCACGAGGCCTCCCTATTGCACCAAGCCTTAATCATCCATTTGGCTGCCAGTTTGTTAGCCATACACCCAATGTCCAGGATACCAAGCCCCCCGCTATCTCTAGGGCTAGTGCAGATGGCCCATTTGATTTTAGGCACCCCCCTTCTGTTATGATCGCCCGTCCAAAGAAAGTTTCTACAAATACTATTCAGTTTGGACAGGCCTTGCTCATTCGGTCTCCAACAAGAAAGGAAATAGATGGTAGAAGAGAGGAGGAACGTGTTGATAACCATCGCACGCCCAGCGAGATTGATTTGCATACCTCTCCAATAGTTAAGCTTGTTTTTGAGTTTGGCCAACACCCAGTTCCATCGCTGCTCCATAGAGACGCCAAACCCCAAGGGGATTCCAAGAAGTCGAAAGATTTGGCCCTGCGGAATGATTTGACAGCCATGATCAATGAGAAGGCCAGGATGATGTCCCACAATAGCCCTTTTAAGCCTTTATCTTTAATGTGTGCATTGAAATAGGATTTCTATTGCTTCTTGGCTGCATATATGCATGTTGCTGCTCTCAGTTTAGTTTCTCCTAATCCTTCCAAGTCCATTATCCTAGACTATAATTTGTGGCTAGTCCACTGATGCTCTTCTGCAACCTTAAGGGTGGGTATCAAAAAATCCAAAGGGAGCACTGCATTTTGACCATATACCATCTGAAAGGGAGTTACATTGTGTACGGACTTGTAGGCCACTCGGTATGCCCAAACAACATGATGATAATTGTTTGTCCCAATCTCAATGTTTGTTGTTTATAAGTTTCATCAACACAGTGGAAAGGATCTTGTTAATACTTTTTGCCTGACCATTGGCTTGAGGATGATATGGTGTGGATTTCTTGTGAATCACCAGAAAATCCTGTAACAAATATTCAATGACTTGGTTTAGAAAGTGGGTTCCTCGATCGCTCATTAGCTCTATAGGTAATCCATATCTCTTAAAGACATTTTCAAATAAGAATTTTGTAGTCGTATGTGCATCATTCTTTTTGGTCGCCGTAGATTCTACCCATTTGGTAAGATAATTTGTCGCTACTATTATGTATTCCACATGAGTACCTTTATCAGAGGGTGATGGGTCCTACAAAGCCTATAACCCACTTAGAGAATGAAGGTCCTCCCATCATGGGTTTCAATGGCATCTCATCTCTACAAGTCAAGAATTGAGTTTTTTGGCACACATCACATCTCTTAACATACGTATGTGAATCCATGTGAAGAGTGGGCTAGCATAATCCTGCAAACAATATGGCTTTGATTATTCTATCAGGGGCAAAATGATCTCTTGCAACACCTTGGCGTGTAGTCTCTAATACGCTTAAATAATCACTCTCATGAATACACTGTCTCAATTATCCATCTCGCCCTCATTTGTACATGTTATTTTCAATAAGTGTGTAGTCTTGAGCTTCCTACTCTAGACTGCATTGTCTTACTAAATTCATTCCTTGAGGGAATGTTTTCATACTCAGGAATGTTACCATTGGGTCACTACATTCTTGTGTAAGAGACACATGATACAAAGTGGCATGTTCCACAGGTGGTCTTTCACAACAGACAGATAAATCTTTACATAGCCTATAGACATCTGCTTCCATAGAAGGCCAATATACTCCTAGACTATGCAGAGTCTACAATGTATGGTGTTTTGAGTGATGTTGCTTTAATTCACCTACATGTGTTAATTGCAACCAATTCTTGTATTCTAATTCACCTACAAAACAAGCAAGAACTTTTAATTATCCTATTTATATATGCTTCCTCCTAGTATCTAGTATCTTTGTGATTTGGTAATCTTTCCTTCTCTAATCTTCATTCTAGGGTTCATGAGTCCAAGCATGAGAATAGGGACAATGGGTTTTGCTCATTTAGGTACTATCTCAAGATTAAACAAGTATGCATCTGATGGTTCATCCGTGATTCCTTGAGGTGCTTCTCCCATATTTAATTGTGAAAGCTAATTGCCTCTAAGGTGTGTCCTTCCCTTCCTCACTACTACTTTGAAGTCATTTTCCATTAGTAATAGAAACTAACGTATCAATGATCTTGTGTTACAAGACTTATTGTCTAAGTATAACAAAGCCTAATGATCCATGAAGAACTTGAACTTATTCACCAATAAGTAGTGTTTGAATTTTTTTACTTCATAAATCATTCCAAATCCTTCATGCTCCATAGTGGTGTAATTTCTTTCTACTGCATTTAACTAACTACTTGTGTGAGCTATGGGAAGATCTATATTGCTTTCATTCGTGGGTTTTGTCAACACACATCCTATGGCATAGTTGGATGCATCCACATGTACATGGAATGGCTTACTCCAAAATAGTGTAGTTAAGATGGGTGTTGAACACAAGCATTGAAAATAGTTTTGCTACCTTCCTCCTTCACAAAGAGTGATGTGTCTGCATGACTCTGATTCTATCCATATTTTATGAAGTAGTCCACATTTCTTTGGCTTCAAGCACTTGAGGATTTGTTTATTCCATAAAGAGACTTCTTAAGCCTACATACATGATGTGGAAGCCTTCATCTTTAAAGCCTTGGGGCCGGTCCATGAAGACCAACTCTTCAAGCTCTTGATTAGGGGAGAAATGAACCTTGCATGGGCCTTTTAGATCAAGGCATGATAAGCCATGAACCCATAAGAAGAGGGTGGTGACTGTAGTCTAATCCCGTAGTCACATTGGCTAGACATAGGCTTTCCTTGTTTTTGTGTGGTCAAAGAGTCAAAAACCATGTGAAATATTGTTTTATTTAAAGGATGGACTTGAAAACCTAGAAATTCATTTAGAGCCATTGGATGATGAATGATCTAAAGGCCATGCTTAAATGGGAAACGTCAAGGCATCTACAAGTTTCCACCCTTTGCTTAGCTTGAGATTGAATGAACTAGATCAATGAAATCATCACAAGTGGTGTCTTTTGGAGAGATCCATTAGATTTTGGCTTCAATTGAATGGTTTAGTTTGAATTCTAAGCAAGTTGAGTGCTTGCATTTGTAGCCATTCGATGTAGGCATGATCTAATGACTTGAATTCAACCCAAACATCAAAAGGGTGCCTTTTAAAGGTAGCCATTAGATGAGTCTCAAATTTGGTGGCTGATATGCACCTAAAAAAGAAGCCTAACCCCACTTGCACACATACATTAGATCTTGGACGATCCCATGGCCAAGGTTTTTGCAGAGAGTGTCAGACTCTTGTCCCCACTCCCACAAATTCTCTCTCTAGCTTATACTGGAATTTAATATAAGCCAATGACCTGATCAATCTAAAGGGTAAGAGATGATCAAGTATGAGCAAAAAAATAGCATATTTCATCTACAATATTTTATATTGCAAACCACTAGTGGTTTCATGTGGCTACTTCAACTCATGGATTAAGATTTTTAGACCCTAAAGATTAGGGATCCTTACAAGGACCATGCACTGCTCACATTTCCCCCTAAGTCCACTTAGGAAAGCATTATTCACATCCAATCGATACATCTTCCAGCCTTTTCAGGCTGATATTAATCAAAATCGTTATGGTAGACATCTTAGCTATTGGACTAAATGTTTCCTCAAATTCTATGCCATATGTTTGAGCAAAAACTTTGGCAACCCACCTTGCATTGTAACTAACAATGGTCCCATTTGTTGGTCTCTTTACCTTGTACACCCATTTGTTGCCAATGACGTTCATGTCCTTTGTTCGTAGCATCAATAACGGAGTACCATTTTCTTCAAGTGCCTTGACTTTTTCTGCCATGGGTTCAATTCATTTCCTATGCTTATTTTCCTCTTCAATGAAGTTAGGTTCTTCATAAGCTTTAACTTGACTCATGTAGGCATAGTGTCTTGCAATGAGTGAATCATAAGTTAAGCTTTGAACATGGTATCTAACCCTATTGGATGAACTTACATCACAATTAGATTGTAAGAATTACCTCCTCCTTGTTTTAGATGCTTCAAATCCCTCAATTTCTAATTTCTCCACATATTCATCACTTGTAGTGATGAAGAGTAAAATCTCTCCAAGGTCTCCCAAAACTTCTTGGATGTGTCCAAGTCTTATATATTCCCTATCATGTTATTTCTTATGTGTTGGGATAGAATGAATATCACTCTTCCATCCCTTTCTATCCATTCATCAAGTGCCTTGACCTATCCATGAAGTGGTGGATAATACACATGAGCCATTGGCTCTATGCCACTAAGTAATCTGTAGAATTCTTTTCCCATAAGGTGGTCACTAACTCTAGATTCCCATGGTTTATAATTGTTTTTTCTCTCCTATCTGTTTTTGCGTTATGCTTAGCCATACTAAGCTCTAAGATGGTCTTCTAGCTTGTTCTCAAGTGCTTGCATGCTTTAGAAAAAGTGAATGTTACTTTTTGATAGCTTCTCCCTTGGTAACCTTCAACTAGTTGAGATCTCGATTGATGAATCCCCCTTTTGCTATCTTCTTGCTTTGATAAGTCCTCCTTCTACTTCCATGAGTTGTCTTGATCACTTCAATTTTCAGTATGATGTCCATAGATATCTCCAAGCCTCCAACCTAGCTCTGATACCACTAATGGGTTATGATTCTAACACCTTAATGCAACAATAGATGATGGCTACCCTTTGCTAGATCCACAACCAATGATGTATGATCTTTCTCTTAAATATTTCTCCATACTTTCACATCGACTTAATATTAAAATTTGAAGATTTAAGCTACAATTTAAGAGCTATTGAACACGCTTTGAATCATGCAAAATTGATGTTCTATCTGGGAGTACCATCCACTACAACACAGGCTACCTATTTGCAACACTCTTTGTGTATGTGGAGAGATATAACTTCACACACTAGGCAATTTCTCACAATTTACAGAGTAAAAGAACTCGAAAAATTGGAAAATTTTGGGGCACTTTGTTAAAGACCAAACGAAGCATGGAATAGATCAAAGTGAGTACAATGAGAGAGCAAAAAATGATGTATAATCTAGTACAAATAGAATTTTCAAAACTTAACTAAACCTATAGATAGAGAGGAAAACAGTAATGAGAAAATCAGATAGGCAAGCAAGGGAACTACTTGGTAGAGTGTAGGACTTCACTAAACTCAATGAGATACTCGTGGAATGCATAGAACGTAAGAAATAAAGGTGGAATGGTGTTTATATAGATCTTTTACTTTATCTACAATGTAGCTAACCATTGACAAATCACTATAGGCACACTTTTTAGTGGGTAATTCATGAGATTTGAATTTGATTGATTTTGGTATAGCTTAACTTGCTTCCACGAACTTGGTTCCTCCTTTTCTATTGTTCCACTTGGAGAACTTGTGGATGATTCCTTTTACATGGTTGAGACTTGATTTTCACCGATTCCTAGAAGGGATCACTCTCACCACTTCTATTGTATAGCTTGAACACACTTTTTCTATATGTGAATTTTGGGAAAATCAAACATCAAAAATTATCTTAGGTAGGCCCTATATGAGACAGTTGAAAATGGTGCAAGATTGGTGAACCAATTCTTTGTACTTATAACACTTAGGGGTAACAATAAGGGTTAATCTCAAGGATTACGCTCATAGAGATGTCCCTACCTTACAATGGAATCCCATCCACCAAACACAAGAGGACACATAGTCTATACACTCTATAGGGTTGTTTGACCCTTTGCAGATGCATGCAACACCCACTTATGGATGTGCCAGGTTCTAGAAGAAGATGAGAAATGATTAGAGGCTAGAGACACAGAACCATTTAAGAATAATAGAGGAATGTAAGATTAAGTGTATGAACCAATGATATTTCCTAATGAGGACTTTGAACCTCTTGGTTGGGTAGACATCCTAGAAATTATGGGTGTAGTTGTAAATGAAGACCAATGAACTCCCCATTGTGATGAGGATGGCTATGGCACTTTAGTGTTCATGGATCCAATAGTGAAAGAATGTGAGCTTAGTGTGGTTAAAGGTGAAAAAGCGAATGATGAAGATCTAGAATCCATCATAATGGATCCATTTTGTATGTCAAAAGAAGAATAGTTATACCTAATAGACACTAATACCCATGAGAAAAACGAACGAAAGAACAATGTATTGCTCACGATGCAAGTTGATCTAGAAATCAAGAAAAAGAAACATAGAAAGAGCCCATAAAATCAAGAAGAAGAGGAATAATTCAAAGTTTCGGGTAACTTTTAAAAATATGAAATAAAAGATAGAAAGATCATGGTAAGAATGCCAAAAGAAGAAGCTCTCATGGGACAAGCTTATGATAACAAGGAACAGACAAAAGACGATAGTATTAAGGATTGGACACAATGAAGAGCAAAGAACATACATAGGAAACAACCTAAGTAGTGAACAAGAGAGAAGTGAAAGAACTTTTATGAGAATATCAAGATGCATTTTCTTGGAGGTATTAAAATTTGAACGGAGTGGACCCTAGTATTTGTTAATGTAGGATCCCCATGACTCTAGAAGTCAAGCCCACAAAAAAGAAACCATACACTTACAATGACACGTGTGCAACTAAGATAAAAGAGGAAAGTGATAGGTTGATGGAAGTTGGATCTATCTATGAATTGAGCATACCAAATGGGTATCCCTCATTGTGATTATGACCAAGACGAATATCAAACAACATCTGTGTATTAGCTTGAGGAAAGTTAATGTGGTGACTTTAAGAGATAGTATCCACTTCCTATCATGGAACATCTATTGGAGTGCATAGTAGGAAATGATGTTTACAGCTTCCTTGATGGTTTTTTAGGTTACACTCAATTATCTATCATCCTATGAGATCAAGAAAAGATGGCTTTTGCCACTAAAATGGGGTATCTTTGCATTTCTTTTGCAGCAACTTAGAAACTATCTCTCCTCCATGAAAGTCTCTTCCCAAACACAACATTGCAAGCATGCTCTCCAAAAGTTTGGCATTTTAGTGTTTTCTTGTCATCCCTTTATCACGTAGAGGTGATGCACTTCTGCTCTCAAAAGTTGAAGGGTATAGATTGGATGAATAGAAACCTGCAAAGTGCTTTTTTGATAGAAAGAACTACCACCAAAAATGGGATGGGACTCTTTTGCAATGCCCATGAAGTTCTTCTATGCAACAATAAGTCATCTACAATCAAAATGGACTAGCACAGAGGTGTAGGAGAAGAAATTTTGTTGTAGGGCACGCCATCTCTTCAACACAGCAACCACATTTCCATGATCGCTTGACATTGGTGTGTGTGTGAGTGGGAAAAGAGAGAGAGAGAGATAGAGAGAGAGAGAGAGGTGCACCTCTTTGTATCATTAACTATTCCATCTCCATCAGCAATAGAGATAAACTCTATGGCCCTCACATTGTCGGAGAAATACAGAGAAAATTTTTGCCAGTACGAGCATCAATGACACTTCTTCCTCCAACATCTTAGATTAAGATGCACTAGCATTAAAGGAATACACCTGAAACTATCTAACAAATGTGTGAATGCTAATTGGCTACTTGATTTGTGTTGTAATTAAATCCTCTCACTTGTATCTAGTGCAAGCATCACACTGACAGAGAGAGAAAGAGAGGATCTCTTTGCTGAGAAACGACTCTCTATAGATTGTGCACAATTTATTAGTCACCCTTGTTAGAGCTTTTCCCTCTCTAGGTCTATGTTATGGATATCACTCCATGTTGATAAGCTTTACCTTCTTTAAGTATTCCATTCCTCCAAACATAATTTGGCCTTTTTCTTCAATACATTTTCAGCTTTTACTTTAACACTCTCATTTAGGGTAAGGAGTGTAGTATTTACATTTTAAAGGCATAGGTTCCTTTTGAGCTTACAAGAAATACATAAATGATGAAGAGGTAATTAATGAGAGGTGAGTATGTGTCAAGCCTTAGGATTGGAGCTTGCACAAGTTCCATAAATCTCAACACTTGATTATTCTCTTTCGATGGGCATTTAACCCAAAGAGCGGAGTTCAACATGACACTATTTGTTTTGAATGCTTTTGCAGCAAGCGACACTATCTGCCAGCAAATAAATCTGTCAAATCAAAATACTAAATCGAACAGGCCTTTGACTTTTACCTCCACTGATACATTGAGCATACAATTGCAAATGTGCTTTGAGTTTCCTCCAGATATTAGAATGGAGAAGAGCCAGCAAGGATGTTAATTTGGTTAAAATTATTTCCTACTTCTGCATCATGGACTCTCTCTCTCATCTCAAAGTCCATAGCAATATTTTGATCACAAGAAAAACTGCTGATTCAGAAAGAACTAAAGATTTTGATGATATATCCTTCTTGAGTATTTGCTACAGTAGAGACATAGATTCATGTGATAAGATGGTATCGTGGACACCCAGATCATTCATACCTTTACAGACTACCCTTTGTATATACATGCATCTTCCTATCAACAATCAATGGCTTGCTAGTAATCTATGTTTAGACAATAGACCACATGCTCAAAAAGAATCTCTCTCTTTCTATTTCTAGTTGTTCCAAAGCTAATATTGTTTTGATCCCTTCAATGCAACAAAAGAATGAAATTACAACGCTCATGGAGGGGAACAGGGCCACACCAAAAAAATGGAACTTCTTACAACTATGGCAAGTGAGAACTCCTCCCTCTTCCTCTCTATCCTTCATTTCATTCTCTCTCTCTCTCTCTAATCTTTCTCTGCCCTCTCTCTCTCTTGGCATGGTCATGGAGAGAGAATCAACACCATATTCATAAAGCATAAACATAAAAGCATTAACAAGAAAGTAAAGCATGAATGAACCAGCAAAGACATGAGCATACTTGGAGAAAATCCGTGGGGAAAACCAAATGAGAATGGGGCACTTATTTATAGGTTTCCCCTATGACTTCTCTCTAGAATCTTCTAACCTCCCTATTAATTCTTTCTATTTCGAGAACCTTGTTCCATGTTCTTCTGCTATTTTTAAAAAATCCCATCTTTTATTTCTATTTTGATTTTCTCTTTTTATTTTTCCCAAATTTTCTTCTTTCTATTTTTGTTTCTTTTTTTTCCTTTTTATTTTGGGATTGAGCTTTGGTTTCACACTTATAATCAAATTAAATTAAACTAAAGGTTTAGACTTGGGATAAATGGAAAATCTAAGGCTCTAACTTAGGCTTTCAATTAGGAAAAAGTTAGGGTTTGCCTATGATTAAGGTTAAGCACTCAATTTAAGGGTTTATTCACACTTATGGGCTAAATTCCTAGTGTTTGTAAGGATCAAACCTAGGGTTTCAAGGGTTAGAAATAAGTTTCAATGTACAGCTCTATTCTACAAAAATGACATGGTTCTTCACCTCATAATCAATCACATCAACTAAGACATGAACAATTTATAACTCTCTATAGCCAAAACATCACACCATAAACAAAAAATCAATGAAATGAGCTTGAAAAAGAAAAATCTTGATGTACACTTCCCTGAGGGATTTCATCCCTACATCCCCCTCCACTAAATCAACACATCGTTTCAATGGGCCAACCTACAAAATCCGACCAAAGTGTATGAGGATTCTTTTGAAAAATCTTTTTAATTTTTATGTTTTTCTTTCAACTGGTAAAACATCACTCATACATTCTAGGAAAATTTATAAAGATTAGTATAAATTTTAGAAAAATAAGCAGATGCAAGTTTCATAAATGTCTTATTATACTTTTGCTGCAATCAAAAAAGTAATCATATGAATAAATTGTAGGCTTGGTAGATCTTCCATTCGTTTAACTCGTTCAAATCTAGCAACTTATCCTAAGTACTAGCATCTACTAGGCTCTACTAACTTAGTTTGTAGAAATATGCCCTAATTCCCCTATTTATCTCCTAGTGTCCAACTCTCCATCAGATCTTTTCTTTTCTTTTACTTTTTTATTTTTATTTTTCATTTTTCTTTTTAAATTTTCTTTTTCTTTTCTTTTGTTCTTACACTTCATCTCAGGTCAGCACAATTTCATTTTATTTTTATCTTCACAAGTCGGCCTATGCCGAAATCGGGTGCAACTCATGGTCTTGTCTGCTCGACCAAGTTTACCCCACCTGTCTACTAATCGGACATATCACACAACGCACACAACATTAGCCCTACATGAAACTGATGTCAGCTGGGGGCTTTGATACCAGACCAAAATGATTCCACCCGCCTACCAACCCATATAGGCGCATGACAATAGATAGGTGAGGCCTATAATGAAACTAACATCAATTTGTGGCCTTGATGACCCGACCAAGGTTGTTCCACTTGCCTACTAGCCCATGGCAATGCACTAACAACACGCACACACATATAATGATAGCTTAAGTATGAAGGTTTTTCTTTGAATCATGATCTATATGGAGGTAGAATCTTATAAGAAATATTACGATCCAAATAATTCCACTTACTAAGTGTTCAAATCTATTAGCATATACAAGTACTCAATTTAAATATGCCATCACATTCCCAAGCTTTCACTCCCAAAAGTCTCTAGTCCGCTAATTGATTCTATTTATATAACTTCTAGTCATTCATGCTTCATGCAAAACCATAATAGATATTTGCTATCTTCATTCTACATAATTTTCTTAAACTTGTACAGATCTTTAACATACACAACAATGCAATGCATATGTTCTTTTTAAAAAGAAAATAGATTTCAAATTGGAAATGTTTCACATGAGTAATTTGGTTCATCTTCATCATTGTTCGATCCAGCTTCTCTTCAATTTCTTCATTTATTGTTCTTCATCAACATCAGCCTGAGTGTCATCAGCATCAACCTCAGTGTCATCAGCATCCTCCAATAGTTCCTGCTCAATCTCATGATCTGCATCATTTCTCTTTTTGAACAAATTTATCCTCTTTCTTGCAATCAAAGACCTTAAAGGAGTACTCTCTAATTCACGAAGTGCATATGCTCCATTTTCAAACATTGACATCACTACATACAGCCCAAACCATCATTTAGTCAATTTCTTCCTAGCATCATATTGAGTATCAAATGTACTATCATACAGCAAGACCCAATCATCTACCTCTATCCTACATGGTCTAAGCCAACAAATTTTGTCAAAATAAATCCTGTTTTTCAACCTAGACTCCTTTATCTTTTGGACTGCTTCTTTCAATTTCTCATTCCCTTCATCTAACTACTTAATTCCCAATGACAAAAGCTTTTCTTGGGTCATACCATCTGTCCATGGGAGCATCAACCATATCAGTATCTGTTCTAGATGGGGAAGACTGGCTTCTGATAGTACATCAATTCTGTAGGCATGAACCCTGTGGTCCGAGTGTAAGTCACCCTATCTACCCATAACATGAATGGAAGAAATCTAGGCCATTGATTTATGTCACCACTGCAAGCCTTAGAGATTGCCTTCATAATGGAAGGGTGAGCTCTCTCGATCTTTCCATTCGCCTCAAGGTTATACACAATAGTGAGAGACAATCGAATTCCATGACGATCAAAGAACTCTTTTCACTAAAAACCTAATAACTGTAGGCCAAATAGTTGAAAAAGGCTTGCAAGTTAGGTTCACCCAACATGGAGCTTTTGTAGAAGATCCATGTCAAGGCTTCAAGAAGATAGCCCGACGTGAGAAGCATGGTAGGCTCTTTACTTTTGAAGTAGGTGAAACCAGGAACATAGCTCTATTCAACTTTGGGTCTCAAACCCTAAGTGAGCTTGAAGTGTGGCATAAGAGAGTTGCTCATGTGAATGAAAGAACCTTGAAGGATATATGCAGGGATCAAAGTCTTCTAGGACTGTGGAACATATCAAAGCAACACATGATCAACAGGTGTGATGCATATCAGATTGGGAAAGCACAAAGACAACCATTCAACCACAAAGGCTACATCCACAACAACTTATTGGACTTAGTACATACAAATGTATGGGGACCAAGTCAAGAACCTTCATTGGCAGGATCAAGGTATTATGTCTCATTTATTGAGGACCATAGTAGATGGATTGTTCTATACTTAATCAAGAGTAAGAATGAAGTGTTTTATTGCTTCAAGAAGTATCTTGCACATGTGGAGAATCATACAGGTAGAACACTAAATAAGCTTAGATCTGATGGAGGGGGAGAATACTTCTCCAAAGAGTTTGATGAGTTCTTGCAGGAAAAAGGTATCAAAAGGGAAGTGACTACTAGGTACTCTCCTCAACTAAATGGAATTGTAGAGAGGAGAAACGAGACATTGGTTGGATCAGCCCGAACAATGCTTGAAGAGAAGAAGTTGCCACATTATCTATGGGCAAAAGCTATTTCAACTGATGTGTACCTTGTCAATAGACTACCATCCAAATCACTTCAAGGTATGACTCCTTATGAAGCATGGCATGGAAGAAAACCTAGTCTTGGACATTGCAAGGTTTTTGGTTGTTTAGCTTATGTTCATGTACCATGACAAATAAGAGGTAAGGTAGATGAAAGTGCGACACAGGAAGTGTTTATTGGATATGATTCAACTCAGATGGGTTACAAGTTTCTCAATCCTTCAACCAAGCAATTCAGTACAAGTAGAGATGTTGTGTTTGAAGAACACAGGTCTTGGTATGATGAAGACAAACAAAAGGTAACACTACCATATGATCTTGATTCTGACTCTCATCAATTAGGAAGCAAGCACGATACACAGGTCCAGGATCCAAGAAGTGATACAGACGATGACCAAGATGAAAGAGAAAAGGATTACAAGCTATGGAACTCAAGAGGCAAAGCAAAGATGCAAGAGGCTAGAGAACCCTCAACCTATGAAGAGGCAAATGGAAATCCTAATTGGGAAAAGGCCATGAACGAAGAGATAGATGCATTGAAGGAGATGGACACTTGGGATTTAGTTCCAATGTCGCCGAATCAAAAGGTAATTGGTTGCATATGGGTATATAAAGTTAAAAGAAATTCAGATGGATCAGTTTGCATGTACAAGGTAAGATTAGTTGCCAAAGGATGCTCACAAACTCATGGTATAGACTATGAGGAAACATTCTCACGAGTTGCAAAGATGACTAAAATCAGGACATTGATAAGTGTAGCTGCTGCAAGGAATTGGAGACTCCTGCAACTTGATGTGAAAAATGCATTCTTAAATGGTTGGATAAGTGAAGAGGTATACATGCCACAACCACTAGGTTTTGAAAACCCTAATCATGCATCTTATGTTTGCAGACTTAAGAAAGCATTGTATGGATTGAAACAAGCTCCTAGAGCTTGGAATTACAGGTTGGTTACATATCTTCAAGATCAAGGGTTCAAAGCTAGCAGCTCAAATCCTTCTCTATTAATCAAAAGGGATCACAATGAGGTTATCTATCTATTTGTATATGTAGATGATATTATTGTGACAGGTGATGATCTAAATGGCATTCAAAGGATCAAGAGACACATGCAAGAGGAGTTCAAAATCAGTGACCTAGGTGAGCTCACATATTTCCTAGGTATGCAGATGATATATACAGATGAAGGAATGTATTTGACTCAAAGAAGATACATTCAGGATCTTCTTCTCAAGTTCAAAATGGAGAACACTAAACCTACAGGTACACCTTTGGAGATGAATCATAAACTTAGTGTTTATGAAGGTGAGAAAATTGAAGACATTAAAGAATATCAAAGCTTGGTAGGTAGCTTGATATATGCTACTCATACAAGGGCAGACATCTCATATAGTGTGGGAGTGCTTAGTCAGTTCATGCACTCATTGAGAAGACCACACATGGATGCGGCTAAGAGAGTACTTAAGTATCTCAAAGGTACAATCAACGAAGGTATATTCTATCCTTACTCTTCAGATTTGGATATCAAAATCTATTCAGATGCAGATTGGGCAGGAGCTAAGGATGATAGAAAAGTACATCTGGTTCATTAGCATTTGCAAGCTCAAAGCTAGTGTCATGGAGTTCCAAGCAGCAACCAACAGTTGCTTTATCCTCAACTGAGGTAGAGTACAGAGGCTTGACCATAGCAACTCAAGAGGCAATATGGTTAAAAGCATTGTATACAGATTTGGGACTTATGAGTTCCAAACCTCACATATTTGCAGATAATGTAAGTTCCATGCATCTAGCGGCAATCCTATTTTCCATGCGAGAACCAAGCACATAGAAGTCCATTACCACTTCATCAGGGAGAATGTCATGGCAAAGGAGATTGACATTTCTTTTGTTCCTACTGAAAACTTTTTGGGAAATTTTTGATGGTTCATTTACCGTTGTAAAGCCTTGAGCTTTACACATGTAAAGGTAGAAATATAGAGCCCAAATCCCACGAATTTGTGGTGGTTGAAGTTGCATTCAATCAAGCAATCAATCACCTAAAAGTAGATCAAACTAGATCTTCAGTTTTCCTAGATTGTAGGAAAGTGAATTGATTCCCTCCACCAAACATTCCCACCTTCATTTGAATTCAAATTTCTCTTGTAGAAGTCTTGGAACACTCCTAGAGTCTATATAAAGACTTGAAATCACTTGTACATTACATGGAAGCAATATACATACACTTGTGACCATCATTGTCTTGCTCCTTCAATTCTCTGCGTCATCTTCTTCGCCAATAGTAATCTTGCAGAGGCTGTTGCTCTCTCTCCAGAGCTCCAAATTGATTGCAAGATGGCTCATTGAAAATTTATTAGTGTCTAGTTTATGCCTATATATTCTCAAAGCATTTGGTTAACTAGATTGGGAGAAATCTGAGTTTTTCTGTCTCAGGTCAATCTCTACGTATTCCTGAAAAATAGGAAGTACCACTGGTGAATGTCGCATTCATTCCTATAGCATATTTTGCTTATTCCTTATACTTTTGTGCATTCCATACACTCAAACCTATGTGTATCACTCTATTTTTTCTAATTGTAATCACGCTAGTCACTATGGGCATTTGAAGTTCATTGTCTCTTCCATAGATAGTAAGTTTTTTGAGCTAGTCGACCCGCGAACCTATCTGTTTTGTATCGACACATTCTCCTTGATGCTGCAAAGTATGTAGTGCGTTTCTTTGCACTTATTGCATTCCTATAAGGTCTATTTGAGTCTCCATAAGCTCAAGGGTTGGTCTTGTGCCGGTTGGCTTGACCAAACTTCATCGCTTCGAAACACACTTTTCTACCTTCTACAAGCTTCTCCAAGTTCTTTCAATTCTTACTCTTGATAAATCATAGAATAGTCCATCCACTATGGTTATCAATAAACGATACATAATACCTTGATCCTACCAATGAAGCTTCTTGATATGGTCCTTATACATCTATATGTACTAAGTCCAATAAGTTGTTGTGGATGTAGCCTTTGTCATTGAATGGTTGTCTTTGTGCCTTCCCAATTTGACATGCATCACATCTGTTGATCATGTGTTGCTTTGATATGTTTGGAAATCGTAGAACGCTTTGATCCCTACATATATCCTTCAAGTTCACTTAGGGTTTGAGACGCAAAAGTGAATAGAGCTATGTTCGTGGTTTCTCCTACTTCAAACTTAAAGAGAATATCATGTTTCTCACCTTTGGCTATCTTCTTGAAGCTTTGACATGGATCTTCCACAAAAGCTCCATGTTGGGTGAACCTAACTTGCAAGCCGTTTTCAATTATTACACTTATTAGGTTTTTAGTGATAGTGGGTACATAGAACGAGCACAAAATGAGACCTTAAGCTTATGGAGACTCAAACAAACCTTATAGGCATGCACTAAGTGCAATAAAATGCACTATCTACTTTGAAGCATCAAGGAGAAAGAGTTGATACAAACTAGATAGGTTTGCCCCTTGACTACCTCAAAACACTTACTATCTTTGGATGAGACAATCAACTTCAAATGCTCATAGCGATCTCCATGAATAGAATTAGAAAAACTCCTTTTTGAGGAGTAATACACATAGGGTTAAGTGTGTAGAATGCACAAGAGTACAAGAAATAAGAAAAATGGTCTTTTGGAATAAATCAGACACTCAACCGTGGTACCTCCTAGTTTTTAGGAGCGCATAGAGATAGACCTTGAGCCAAAAAAATTGAGATTTCCCCCAATCTGTTGAACGAAATTTTCTAAAATGTTTCAGATCAAAACATGATACTAATTTCTTTCCAATGAGTCCTCCGTCATTCAATTTGGAGCTCTCTAGAGAGATCAACAGCCTTTGCAAGCTTATTGTTGTTGAAGAAGATGATTAGAAAAATGAAGGAGCAAGCCAATGATGGCCATAAGTGTATTTATATTGCTTCCATGTAATGTACAAGTGATTTGAAGTCGCTATATAGAATCTTGAAGTGATCCAAAACTTCTACATGTGGATTTTGAATTCAAATGAAGGTAGGATTAGTTGTTGGAGGGAATCAATTCACTTTCCTACAATCTAGGAAAAGTTAAGATCTAGTTTGATCTACTTTTAGGTGATTGATTGATTCATTGATTGTAGCTCAACCACCTTAAATTCGTGGAAGATTAGCTCTCTTTTTCTACTTTTACATATGTGAAGCTATAGCCTTCTACAATGGTAAAAGATCCATGAAAACACTTTTTGAAAAATACAATAACTAAGCATAAGTAAAAGAACTCTCCAAGAGATATTCTTTCGATGTAGTCCAAGTGATAGCTTTTGATGTGGATCAAATACACCTCAAGCATAGTATAATCTTGATGTCCCAATAATTAGTACCATCCAATCGATCACGCATTGATCCATAAGGATCATGACATTGATCCATAGGGATATATCCATGTGTGTGAGGGACAAGGGCTAGCTAGCCATGGTTCCAAGCTCAGGGGATACCCTAAGGTATTGAGTAGTAACAAGAATAAGTGCTGCATGATGTACACATGCTGGCACTAGAATGTTCTAGATCATTGCTATTTTTAGAATAGAAGATGGCATAGATGGATGGGAGGAGAGTCACACACACATCATTCAAGTGTTTTTCTTACACAATCTATCCTAAACAACCAACATACAAAATACCATTTCTTTTAGCCACTGACACTCACTAAAATGACCTGATGGAGAAATTGTATATCTATAAGTTGGACAAAAATACCCTATCGAGCTTTACTAGATCTGTAGCACAATTCAAGGTGATTGAACTAGGGAACCAAAACCTGTATACATGTTTGGCACAAAAGGAAAGAATAGCCTACATAGGCACTATGAGAATGCATTCTAAGGCCAAAACAAGCTCAAATCCTGATTTCGACCCTTAATCTTCCTACATGTTTGAACTCCTGATTGCCCTGAGTATGCCAACCAATTTTTGTATGATTATGAGATTGTGATTGAGCAGGTGTGGATGATGCCCTAGACAAAGCGAAGACTTTCTCTAATACCAATTATTGGAGTTTGAGGTCTCTAGAAGCACATGAATAGTACAAGGAAGGAGAAGAACATTGGCACACAAAACACAATACTGAATGTATTACCAACTAAATATACAAAGAGTAAGTGACCTATTAGGATTATAGGCATAAATACAAGCCAACGAAAGAAACCTCCTAGAGAAGGAATAAAGATCCCCAGCAATCCTAGTGTGTTCATACACATCACCACCAAAATATATCAACACATTCTTGGAAAAATTCATTGTGTTTCTTTTCCAAAAGATATTCATACACATACCTCAAGAAAGTTGGAGCTTGTTCATAGTGATGTATGTGGTCCCATCAAGACTCCATCTTTTGGGAAGCATGTATATTTTGTTACCTTCATTGATGATGCTACTTGCCATATAGGGTTGTATCCTATGAAACCAAAGAATGAGGTATTTTCTTGCTTCAAAGTATTTTTCGTTATGGCTGAAAATTTTTCTTGAAAGAAGCTTTTGACTCTACACATAGATCGTGGTGGTGAATACATGTCACATGAGTTTAATGATTCTCTTCCTAAAAGAGGATTTCAAAAAAATGTAGATTACCATATAAAACTCAACAAGATGGTGTTTCCTAGCATAAAAATAGAACACTCCTTCAAATGGCAGGATGTATGGTTAAAGGAAAGCAACTTCCTGACAAGTTTTGGATGGAAGCAATCATGTGTGCAAACTATGTGGTGAATCGTTACCCTACAAAATCATTTAGATTCATGACTCCTTATGAGGCTTGGAATTGACATAAACCTATGCTTAGTCATATGTGTGTGTTTGGTTGTTTGGCATTGTGTACCTAAGTCACGAAGTCTTAGTGACTTGTGTCAAAGAGACTGAATCTCATTTGCCCCACAAGTGCGTATAGTGGTGGATTGACACACGTTTAATTATCAATCCAAAGAACCACCTAAACCAAGTGTATGAGGACATGTGCACATGTGATGGAAAGTGAAGTAGCTCAGCTACAATGCATGTGAAAAGACTAAACTACCTCTCCAACTCACTAAACTTTTGGAACTTTCTACTAGGATACCACTTACAGCAGTAAGCACAAATTCGAATCACTTACAGTAGTAAGCACAAATTCGAATGTTTTTCCGAGCTCCAAACTCTAAATATGGACAATAACGGGTTCATTTCGAAGCCCTCGATGAGATGCATCTATTTGGTGGTATCTTCACTCCAATCCGACAACTGCTCTTCAAGCTAGCCTCTCTAACTTCCTATTATTTTACAAGAAGTATGTTACAAGGATTTGGGCTTATGCATCTAGAGGACTCCTCTAGTGCATTTACATAGTTTCGAGGGAATCTCTTAGAATTTTGAAGAAGAAACTTATGCCCATTAATTTGAGAATTTCGGGGCTGCTCTTTTGTGCCTCTTTTCTTGCAACACTCTCCCCCTCTTTGTCTCTGTCCTCCCTTGACAGGCTTTGCTTCTTATCCACAGCTTGTCTATGGCACCTGAATACACACACCCAGTGGTCGAAGAAGCGATAAGGTTTGTCAGACAAATTGTTACTTTGTCCGAAATTAGTCCTTTGCTTCTATAATCCCCTTGGTATTCCGTATATCATAAATCTGGGTTGTTGTATTAAGTCGGTTTGTCACGCACGCCATCAGTGGCTAAGAATGTGATATTCTGAGTCACTCTCTTCAACGTTTTAGCCTCTGCCTCTTTCTAACTTTTGGTCTTCTAATATGTCTTTGTCTTCATATATCTGACCTTGTTGTATTGCTTGGAGCGTGTTTACTTTTTCCCGTTGCACACCTTACTTTGCAGGCCTTTGCTCTCTTTTAAGTTAGCATTACATTTCAAAGGCCTTGTTCTTAAATATTCTTTGTGGGACTTGATGCATTTCTTTCCATTGCGCGCATCCAACGGAGGGAGAAGCATCTAGAATTCTCAGACAATTGGTTATCTTATCCAATAAAGAATCCTTTGTGTATTGTCTCCCTTCCATGTTCCCTGCTCACCGCTGTCGGCGTGAAAATGACGATCGGTGGATCAGGCCAACCACCGATAATATGGCGCACGCTGGGTGCTCGGAGCAAGCTCAGGTAATAAAGCAATCTCAGAAGGACATTAGTACCCAATTTCCTTGTATGCCAAAATTTGGATTGCAAGGATAAAAGGAAATTCAATCACATATGACCAAACTATTTATCAATGATATTAGAATATTCAATGTTTTATGTCATGACATAGAAGTATAATTGTCCACAAATGAGCTCAAGATAAGTCAATGATGAATGTATCGATAAGTCAATGTCGTGTTCCAACGAACTTTGATCCCGTTATGTTTCACTTGAATTCATCCACACTTGTTATTTATTATCCTTATGTATTTGTTCTCACATACTATAAGAATCCAAGCAAAAATTAAAACGACAAGAAGCACAACCTAATAGGAAACTGTCGACGGCCGTCACTTTCTGTAATAAGCACACTCAAGTATTATACAAGTGAATAACAACCGAAAACAAAAGTAATGTCCAGTATAATTCTTTTACAATATAAGTTCCAGGTTCTTACGAATTCCAAGTATAACAAAATAGGCCAAATTAATGGACTTGTTACTAAGCAGCAAACATATGGAGTGCTATGAAATTCACGACATTTAACAACCAATAATGAATTTCTTCAGATGAACAATCAGTCATGAAATATTAATGATTGGAATATAGTCTAAATCTGAACGGAATCCAATAATGGATTCCGTTCAGATTTAGACTATAATGGATTGTCAGACTGGTGGTGGGAATTATAGTTTTATGGAGTTGAAGCAATGATTAAAGTTGAACATGGGTAGCAAGAAAACTGGAATCAAACCTTCGTGCAAAACTTTAAATATGGCTTTAGCCATTATATTCCGTAGTTCAACACTCCAGACCTGCGAAGTCCATCCTCAAGTTAGAATAAAACATCATGTTTTTTAATCTGTTCATACCATCTCTGAAATATATCCAGATTACTTGTCACATCAATTCATAGAATCGTCCATCTTTATAGGTCTTCCTCCATATGATTCAGTCCCATAAAAGTGTTACATAAATTCACAATCTACCTTTGTAGTTATCTGACATATCTCCATGCCTGACGTGCACAGGACTGTCGCTATTCATACCAGTAAGCAGTTCTATTAAACATCATATCTGACGAGCTTGAAAAAACAAAAACATCAGAGTTTGAATCAGAATATAATTGCAAACTTTATCATAAGAGTTTTAGCGGCCGTGATCGGTAGAACATAAAACAATTATTGAAGTCATTATTCATAGAATGCGATGTATACAAATGTTATCAGCACATAAGATTTGGAATTCAATTCAACATGTTCATACTTTAGAACTATCACTTTAAATAGACCACGCAACTAATCCGCAACATGCAAAACATGATTACTCTGATTTGAAGACATCATAAAGGTTATCAAGTAATTCACAGTACATCATCTAGAAATTTTGTCTTCAGCGCTCAGCTTCAGAAACATGAAACCTTCCAGCATATCGGCATTAATCCATAAAATCAAAACATACAAACTGTACCTCACCCTTGAAGTGCTGGCATCATAGTTTACTAACGTCAGTACTTCAGTTGCTGTCAGTCTTCAAACTTTATCCTCAATTAAATCGTACGAACATATTGAACATATGAAGAGAGACGTTGTCACATTCTTCCCTCAGAAATCTTCTACGTAAATTCCAGATGAACATTGTCAGAATTGTTTGATGTTTGCAATCATGGCGGAATCTCCCTTCGCTATAGTAATCAACGCAAATAATTGTAGTGCATCAGGTAATAATAAGGGGATGCTGGAGATGATGGTTAATTCAGACGATCGATCTTCATCATCGACCGCTTCTGAGTACGATGTTGACCCTCAAAATTATGTGCTCTGTCGGAAGATTTCCGAGCATTTTGAGATTATCAGAGATGACCAAAATTGTCAGATGCCTCAAAGTTGAGTTCTCATAGTATAAACGTTGGTAGTGCTATGTTGGTATTGTTGAATCTAGCAGATCATTGTCGTTAGATCTTGGAGCTATGGAAAATATGCGCAAATCCGTATTCATGAGGGATGACTTTTGTTTCCCATCATGTTTTAGATGTCTGCGATTAGCACAATGATTCTCATGCCCAAACAACGAGCTTCAGAATCGTCTCCAAACTTTACCATAAGTTTGACCTCCTCTACGTCAGACACCTCAGTAACATATATAGTCGGCAGATGTTGTCCTATGCCCCCTCCATACGTGCTCTGCCTTCCTCTTCCCAGGCTTTTCCTGGCGCGTTCATCCTCCTCCGATCCTAAGCGCCTTCAGAAATTTTGTCAGCCACCCTTTCTGTCGTGCACTCTGCCATCTTTCTTTTCTTGTTAACTTTGAACAATAACCATCCTTTTGCCTTGATGTCCGCTCAGTCATTCCTTTTGTTTTGCGCATTCCCCTATCTCCTTCCTTTTTGCTCGTTTTACACAACAACCATCCTTGTTGTTACCTTTGAGCCACTTATTAAATCTCCTCCAGTATGGCTTTCCGTAGCATGGAGTGGAGGAAACATAAAAATGGGATTCATACATTTAGAACTGCCAAAGGCTCTTTCTATTCGAAAAGCTGGATTATGAATGTGATGCATGATTACTTGGGTCAATGGGAATTTGTATATAGGAGATTGGAAAAATGGCACAATGAATTGTAAATGGAATCTCGCATGGAGGAATGGTGACATTTTGAAGGATATTGGTGCGATGGAAAAGAACATAGACACTACATATACACATGGGCAGATACTAGATGTTATGTTGGAACTTGGAGTAAGGTTCTGAAATATGGAAAAGGAACATTTTATCCACCTCGGACAAAGCCATCTCTGCACATTAGACTTTTGTACATTTTACTATGAATAATGATGATAATGTTGCTTCTATTGGACTTTGTTTTGATTTGAAGGAAGAGTAGAGATGAGAATCTCTACGACACCGCATGCACGTGGTGGATGAGGAAGGTGTGTGCAACCTCCCATGAAAATTCCTGGTTGTTATCTTTCTTTATTTCCATTCCTCAGGACCTGGTTCTTTGGTGTTGTCGCCTGATACATGCCCCTGCGGGGCTTTGGGCAAAGCATTGTTTTATTCTTTATCAGCTTTTTCTTCATTGAGCCGTTTTATTCTTTGATCTCCTTCTTCTTCTCTTTTTGCTTGATTCCCCCTCCACATGTCCCTCCTCGTGAACTTTTTCATCCTCGATAGGCTTTCTGTGGTGACGTGTGTATGTTTGTATGACTTTCTGCTCTCGATGGTTAAGCGAATTGGCTTGACATAGCATGCCATTGCATTGAGTTCACCCCATCATCTAGTGCCTATCTATGGTCTGCAAAGAAGCTTAATTTGTAGGCCACCATTGGTGCATTTAGGTTATAAGATATTTTGGCAAAGATCTCTGAGTCCATTTTGAAAAATCTTGTAAAAAATGCCTCTTCAAATGTCTTCATATATGGGCTTGGCAAAAAAATGAGTCTTGAGTATATGGCCATGAGTGTTAATCGACTAAGTATTGTCGATAAATAGAAAACAAGAGCATCTGAACCCTGGTTAATGCCGATGAAGTTCAAAAATGTATACTGAGCGTGTTGAAATACCTTTATTAGAGTCACTAACATACTCAAAATTTTGTTAGTCATTTTTATGGCTAAATCCAGTATGGTGGTATATCTGGCGATCCAAAATTCGATTGTTTTCACCATGTACTCTTCGGTTGGCAAGTAATTATGGGGTGGACTTGGTAATAATGGATAGTTTAGCCACTGATGATTTAAGCTTCACCTGGCGCTCTGCTTTCCAAAGTTGCATCCAAGAGCATCTTCTAGCTACTGGGCAAAAGGATGGATTGACTTGAAGTACATATGGTGCTGATTCTGGGTGTACCCATAATGTAGGATTCTTTTCCAAAAAATTTTGTCTCTAGATAGGATCTGCTTTATCAAATTCCTATTGTGTATAGGCAAATGTCTTCATGTTAAACTGTACGTTGCTATCTAGCTCTTTATTGGTGGTCGTCTTTATGTACTAGCGTGTTTCTTCTTTGAGTAACCCATAAGGTACATTGAAAGGCTTCATAGTCTGTTCTAGATTCTTGCTCTCAATCTTTGCTTCTCTCATGAATTAGATTACTTGTCCTTCAAATTCTTCATTACGTTGTACACCAGTACTGCCCGCTCATTTCGGCTTAGTTCTGCAATAGCCCAAGTGTGTCTCTCTGTGTTGGCCTCCATTTTGTCCCTTATCCTTGAATGATGTATGGAGGGAGAAAGAGGATGTACCTCAGTCTCCTCAGTAGCTGTTGTGGAATGTGGAACTACTGGTGTCCCCACATTTACCTGTTGTTCTAATTGAACTTTCAATATAGTTATTAGTTCATCCTTTGCTTTGATCTCTTCGTTGGCCTGCTTGATCATATCCTTGTTCTTGAGGAGGTCCTCTCCTATGGCAGCAAGTTGATTAGCATCCTCATTGCATTATACTAATTATTGATTTTCTGCCATCTTCCACTTCTTCCTAAGTTCATTGGTGTGTTCCATATATCTTTTTTCCCATTCCGCTATGATGGCTTGCTCTTTCTTCAGCTGATCTTCATACTTTGCTATTCGATCCTCTAATGCTTTTGTATTGGTTCCTGTCATTTTCGAAGCGTCTATAGGTTGGTTGCATAGTAGGGCCATCATCAGTTCTTCCTATTCCTTAGATTGTCGGCTTCATCCGTGTATACCTTGATTTGAGATTCAAGGATTTTACTTTTTTATTCATTCGCACTTTCTCTACTTCGCCAACCTCATATTTTCTTTGTAGTTCTCTCAATTGTTCTTGCAGCTTCTTATTTTCAGTTTCCAGTGTGGTACATTTATTCTTAGCCTCATTGATTTTTGACTCTTTTTCTAATATTATCCTTTGCGCTTGAATTAATTTGGCAGATAAATTTTCACCTATTTCCTGGAATTGATTTTTCTTCCGCATTGCCTCCTCCTAGTCTGTATCACCTTCAAAGCATTAGTTGTTGAGTATCCATAGCAGTTTGTGTCATTTGTTGTACTACTGGCTTGAGTTGAGCTACATCCATGTTCAACCAAGTTTTGGGGATGCTTGGTTCTTCCCCCCTCCATACATCTCTTCCTTGTTCCACGTGTATCCTCTCGATGTGTGATTGTCTTATTTGGAGATGTACTTCCTGGTCTCTTACTTCCTCTTCATTATTGGTCAATTTGGTAGCACTCGCTTGAAATGTGACATGCAACAGAGAGGTTTTTGCTATTACCCTTATTGGTGCGAGGGTTGATACTCTTTTACTGTGTCTTCTGCTTTTTCTTCCTTGGGATTCTTTACCAGGACCTCTCCCCCTAGAAGAGTCTCTTTGATTTGGATGTTCGATGCTTCATTCAATTTGATTATATGAATTCCTTCTTGAGATGCTTCTTGTGTTGTCGTGCCCTTGATAGTGTTATCAGGCATCTGATCGATCTTCGTGCCTTCCATGTTAGATTCATCGTGTTGATTTAATTCCTCCCATTGATGATCATCCCTTGAATCGCTTCTAATATCCACATTCAGCACAAATGTTTCTTGTTCTTCTAGTGTGTCGGATGATGAGCTCAAATTCCTCAATCCAAATTCTCTGTATCTATGAGCCTTGGTTATGTGTTTTCCTTGTTTGTTGTCTCCAACCATCTATTGATAATGATGTTCTTGGACCGGTAGGTTTATCTAACCTTCCAATACTGATGAGTTACTTCCATTGCCTTTGTTAATTCCTCCTCCATAATAGGTCGATTGTCTTCAAACCTGGTTCTTGGAAGTACATGTGTCCTTTTTGTAGCTGGAGCTGCTTCTTCTGTCTGCATCATCTCCTGTAATATTTTGGTACCTTTCATTCTCGGTTTGGAGCTCGTTTCGGCTCCTTCTACTATTTTGACTCCTTTCTTCTTTCTTGGTACCATGGCAATCTTCGCATACTTAGCCATCTCTTCAAATGAAGGCATCTCTTTCAAATGTTCCCGAATGCCTAAGGCATGATAGATCAGTATTGTTAAGTCAATGCTTTTGTTCAATAACTTCTTATGATTCCACTATTTCTTTGCTTCGAAGATTCGTTCTTGAATGTATGGAGTCATGTTTACTTGATTCCCTATTTGTTTGATGGCATGGGACAACATTTTCACTATGATCTTCTGTGGAGCAGTATACATGTGCATGTTTGGAAAGCAAAAATGTTGGTGTATGAGTCTCACTTCCTTGTCTATATCAAGACGATTGATATTTGTGAACACTCGGGTCTTAGCCCCCCAGATTTCCTCTTTCAAATTTGTATTTCTATCCTTTTCCCACCCGAAAGCTTCTTTAATTAAGTCGTGGGTGAACTGTATGATGACCCACTCGCCTACTACATCTAGGGCTCTTGCTTCGGGTTCTAACGGATCATGCAAGGCCGGTTGTAAGGTGTTCATTACTTGTGTGCAGTGCTCGAAATCAGATTTGTAGATCGCAAGTTCAAAGTATTTTTGAATACGAGCTTTCTTCATAATGTCTACAATGGTTGGAAGTTCATGGACTACTTTGAAATCTTTGGACATCACTGGAAATTGATGGTCTGTGTCCATAATTTTAATTGTTACCAAGAACAGATAATCCCTGGCAGGTTGATCCTCCCAAAACCACTCACCTTTTTCCTTTGTCACGCTATGTAAGGGAAATTCTAGCATCTCCTTTTGTATAGTGGCTTCATAGTCCTCATAAGCCATCTACACTTGTAAGAAGGAGAGCATTAGCTTTTTATAGAAGACATGTTAGTGATGTGTGTTGTAGTGACATGTTCATTGTGTCGCTCCGTTTCCCCTTGCTTAAGTAAGTTAGATCTCTTACCACATATGTTTTCATTTTTCTTCCTAAAAGAAAACAAGAGTTAGTTTAGCCGAAGCATTTATTTATTTACATAGTAGCTCCATTCCTAGGGAAGTAGAATCTATGATCTATTCCCAAGTGGGAAATGTGCAGCACTAGTTTACTTAAACACATCATGTGCCGAATGCATGGCCTCATAATGTGGCCTTGCATGCATACTTTAGGTGCATTCGACTCTTCATAAATGCAACCGGAATCTTGTTGAATATGTTGTTCCTGTCCTTGCTGCCTCTTGGGTCTCCATATCCATTTTTTAATTGTTGTGTGAGGCTTCGTCTTCTCTTAGTTTTGTTGTGTTCTAGGGTTTTCCTCTGTCTTTTTTATAGTCTGATTAGTTGATATCATGTTCCTCTCATACCTTTGGTGAATCTTGTTTGGCTTCATGGTCCTGCTTTGTCAGTGTAATATTTCTTCTTCCTTGTCTATCTCTCGACTTGCAATCTGTCTGATCTTTTTCGGAATCCATATGTGTTGCCCTATCTTCTAGGCTTCTACTATGACTTTGGAAGCCATACTCTCATAAGTCTTTTTGTTTTTGCTTGTAATGAAGAGAATTTGTTGTTTCCCCTTGTCTCCATAAGATGAATGACCTATATCGGTGTAGACTTTCTGTTTCCCTCATTCAATCCTTGTGAACCCACTGTAGCTTGGCATTCCCTAGTTGCGATGATCAGATATTGGACTTCCATGTCGATGTTCTTCCCTTGTTGTAGGCAACTTTAGGAGCGTTGTCTTCACCATTTCTCTTGGATTCACTGTTCATGGGGGTTGAATCCACCTCATCAACTCATGCATTGGTATTGGTAGTCAATCCTTTCTTAGGGCACTCCTTGGGTGAACTCTTGATTGATTCATTTTCCAAATCCTCTTCTAGGGTTGCCTTCTCACACTTGATGGCTTCATGCATGCGAGGAGATCTTTCTTCCAACAAGCTAAAGATTTCCTTATGCCCTATTTTGGTTGATATGTACCCTTGAGCTAGGTGAATGCCCACTTCATTCTCAATGCTCCAGTCTTGTCCTAGGATCTGATTTTCTATTAAATCTTCATCTTTACATACCAGAACTGGTTGCTCCATAGTGGAATTTCCTAGGTGCAGAGGTATCATGGCTTCTCAAATGCATTCTATGACTTGGCCCCCAATTCCTATCATGTGAGCTTTAGTTGGTTTTAGGGTCGTTTGCAGATGTGTGATGACCGTCATTCGTATGCAACTCAGTGCTACTCCAAAGTCTATCAATGCATCTATTAGATGGTATTCTGTAGTTCCAATCCCTAGGTTTAAATATGGTTGGGATATGCTGAGGTTATTTGTGTTGGCCTAGTGAACTTGATAGTTGGCCATGGGAATAGGCTCTTCTCCTTGTAAATATCGTTCATCCCTTTGCCTTATCCACTCTTTTTGTTTCTTGATATGCTCGAGGGCTTCTTGCCTTTCCTCTTCTCTAATTCTCTCTTCTTCTTTTTTTCTATTTTGTGCCCCTACAAGTGGTGCTAACATTTGATCCATCAATGGCTCCCTGTAGCATTTACTCGACAACCACTTATGTAATTATGAAGTATATCTCCATCGAGTGTGGTTAGGTTGACAGCTCCACTTGTTGAAGTCCTATTGATTATGAGGTCCATATCCGCATTTTTGTAGCTTCTTGGCGTGTTGTTTCAAAGTATATACCATGACTAAATCTCCTTCTTTTAGTCCTTTATCTTTGATGTGCACATCATAATATGCTTTCTGTCTTCTTTTCACTGCATAAATTCCCACAACAGCTTGTATTCTAGTCTCGTGTAGCTTCTCAATTTGTTCCAGTTGCTGGACAATTCATGCCCCATCCATTCATACTATTGGGCTACTCTCAAAGTAGGCACCAGAAATCGATTGGAAAACTTGCATTTTGTCCATACATTAGGTTAAATGGTGTAGTTCCAATGGCTGTCTTGTAAGCTACATGGAAAGCCCAAATTGCATGATGCAATTGTTTGTCCCAATCTGATCTTCGAGTATTGACTCTCTTTGTCAATACAGTGCACAACACCTTATTGGAACTTTCTGCTTGATTGTTGGCTTGAGGGTGATAAGGGGCTGATTTTTCATGAATCACTAAGAACTCATTCATTAAGGACTCTATTACTTCATTAATGAAATACGTTCCTCAATCACTCACTATCTCTATAGGTAGTCCAAAGCAAGTAAAGATATGCTCGAACAGAAACTTAGCTGTGGTTTGTGCATCATTTTTTGTAGCTGCCTTTGCCTTTACCCATTTAGTCAGGTAATCAGTTGCTACTATTATGTATTCAGCGTGTGATCCTTTGGTAGTTGGATTAATGGGTCCTATGAAATCAATACCCCATTTGGAAAAGGCTCTCGTGCAAACCATAGGTCGCAATGGCATGTCATCTCGTCTGACAGGATATTTAGCTCTTGGCATGTCTCACAACTTCGTATGTAGGTGTTTGCATCCATATGTAGAATTGGCCACCACAAGCCTGCAAAGAGGATCATTTTTATAGCTCTTTCGATTGAGAAATGTCCTCCTCCGGCACCTGCATGTGCCATTTCTAATATGGGTAAGTTCTCTCCTTCATGTACACATAGCCGTAGTTGATTATCCTTCCCTCTTTTGAATAATTGACTCCCCATGATAACATTGTCCCTACTCATTTCTTCTAGGGACCGTTTCCTCACTAAGCTGATTGCATCCTCATGCTTCTATGTCTTTAGGAATTTCACTAACGTTATACTCCAGCTTGGTGCTATTGTAGAGAAAGGTAAAGATGTATGATCATCTGGAGTGGTTTCCTGACATTCCATGCAACCACTGACATACTCATGAACATCCTTAGTCATATTAGGCCAATAGACTCCTAATCATTTCAATTCTCTTATAGTTCCATGAGTTCCCTTGTGCATCCTCCATTTTTTTATGTGCACTTGTTTAATCAAGTTCTTTTGTTCGTCTTCTTCTACACATCTAGACAATACACCGTTGGAATCTTTATGATACACACTTCCTCCTACAATGTGTAAGTTACGCTGTGGTCACGATTTGAAGCCATTGCTTTCGGCATAAGATGTTTTGAAGAGGCTGAACCGCACCATTCGGGATGCTTCGCGATGTTATTTCTGGGAAAACCGAAGTCAAAAAGGATTTTAGAATCATTTTCCTAGTGTGCCAACAAGAAGACGTGTGCAAAGAGGATACAAATCCCACTATAATGAGCCGCATATTCCAACTCTAGTATAATTCAGCAAGATCGATTAATCATCCTTCTAATGAAGTTTTGACACAGTCAATGCGATTTTTGTTGTTCTGTTTAAAATTTAATAATGGAGTGGCTCAGAGCTTATGCATCCCTCGATCTCAAATATTTTTGTTCTTTCTTCTATATCGGGAATGCGTGAATGTTCTGGTATGCAGGCTAGACACGCAAAGGGATATTCATGATTCATTGCCATCACATGACGACAGCAGTCGCTACTATCGGCTCAACGAAGCCTAATGCTAATCTGATTAGATGGGCACCTTGGGATGTGTGAAAAAGAGGATAGTACGCGTACACCTGGAAGGACAGAGGAGGTTTCTAAGAAAGGAAGAAGGGCTTCTCCGAGCGTATTACCAGCAGAGGGGAAAGACATTGGGGGTGTGCGGAGAGAGGGAATGGAAGGGAGCTACAAGGAAATTCGGACAAGAATTCTCTGAAGGACGGGCCTCAGGGAGATCTGAAGGTGGCGCGCACGTTCTCAGAGGTCAAGTTTTCTTCACGGACGAAGGCAATTTTGCTGACACATCTGTGGGCAGAGAGAGAAAAACGGAAGGAGGCCTAAAGAGGACAGTCAAGAGGAGAAAAGGCAACTCAAAAGAGGGACTGGAGGTCGACGCTGCTGTTCTGAAGCTTATAATTCTCTGGATTACCATGGAGTTGGCGCTACTGCTTTGAGGCTGATGATGATGTAGCGCACGGTGGTGAAACTTCAACGTCCTCAAATGATTAATTCCTCTGCGCAATGATTGAGGATGAAAACAGGTTTCTATAAACTTTTCATATCGACTTCATAGATGCATTAAAATCTGCTCAAAGTACTCCAAGCTAAAGTTTCGAATGTTATGCTGATATGACAAGTTCAACGAAGTTGTCAAGATTTAAACAGTTGTCAAGATATCTGCTAACTCTTTCTTTCACTGGCATACTGTAAGAAGATGGATATAATTTCACATTTCAGCTGAACTGAACTTCGGGTCCATCTCTGTAATTTGGAAACTGAATACCTCCAGTTGTTATGATGCTAACTACATGACTACAGGTGTGGCGTTCTATTCAAATGATGCGCCTCATACTTTTCATTCACTTTTGATGGAAGCAATGGTTGATGGGTGAAAAGAAATGTTGAAGCGACAGGAAGTTACTTGCGCACATAAGAAGCAATAAATAGTTTTTATGATTGTTGGAATACATAAGCTAGCCTCTGTTGCAAGTGATATGTTCTATTGTATTGCAGGTGATATCCTCGTGTTGAAGATAAGTTGCGAACATAACCGCTAATAATCTATCTATGCTGCCGGTCTTTTGCTTCCACATCAAATTCAATTCTTGCATCGTGAAATATTTTCTGTTATCATCGCTGGAGGGAATTTAGCACTAAATTCGGATAACCATGACTCTGTTGCCATCGGACGCCATCCTTCCCATCTCTTTGATATACTATTATGTGCATGATAAATTTTGTGATTTCAATCTATTTTTTTTGTGAATGAAATGTCATTCGATCTGAGAAACTCACTACGATTTACTCTAATGCTTAATCATTATCATGCATTCTGTTAAGATTAGAATAAGCAGAAGTTGCCGATAGCAGGATCTTTCTTAGGTCGTGCTCTATAAAGTATGTCATTGTTTTGACCATGCATAAGTTTTGTTTTTATAAAAGAAAGGTGAAATTGATTTAGATCTTCTCCCCTTTGATACAATTTACTCACATGCTTTAGTGTACGAATTTTTGTTGAAGTGCGCACATGAAAGTCGGAAGGAGTCATCAGCGTCTGAACTGGCGGAGAAACTAGTGCATTCTATCTGAATTTGTCTAAGTAAACAAACAGAATTTACCTCAAAACCTTGACTTAGTACTGCATTAAATCAGGCGACAATAGTTTACATTTCGAATTCTTGATTAATGAACCGAAAAGAAGCTTGTAGCATGAGTTTAGCATGCGTTTAGTTTCTTTCTTCTCTCGGATTGGATCTTTTATGTTTGGTTCGTGTCGTGACAATCAACCCCGTAATTGCTAGATTTGACTTATTGGATTTACGTTCTTTGGAACTTATTGAAATATACTTTACATTGATAAAGAAAATAGAATAGATTAAGTCAAGCTTTTGACGTAGAAAGCTTTTATTGTGGAACTCTATTGGCAACTCCGTGCGAATCATTTTGCTTGTATTAATTATACTTGTCAATTACGCATTATAACTGCAACAAATGATGATCGAACGCGTTGTTTTTGCATATATGGCATAGTCCACTAATGTTTTGTGACATGTTCATATGCTAATTTGCTCATGAACTTAGCATAGCGAAATGATATTCTAATCTGAACATGACTATGATCAACGCAGTGATTTCTATGACCTAGCGTTCGTTTGGCCATGCATCCATATTGAAGGATTTATGTAAAGCGTACTTTATTCAAATTCTATTCCTGATTGAGTTTCATGACCAAAATCATGCCAAGATTTTCTCATGCATGATAGTCCTATTCCTCTTCAAAGAGAAATCACATTGGTTTGACTTTACAAGGCCTTAGGTTGTCCCGAGAGAAATACCTCTCTCATACTTGATCGTAAATGGCTTATTAAGTGAGGTATAAAATTCTTTGAAGGTACTTTGTATACACTTCGAGAAAATTTTATCCTACTTTCCCCTCCTTTTGTTTAACTCGACGACATGCTGGTGAACCCGACGTGAAAGGAGGGGGTGAGTGAGTTATAGAGCCACAAAGATTAGCATAATCAAAATGGAAGAGATCCTAGCTCAATTCCTACGATTTCAAGAAGAGGATAGGCGTCAAAAAGCCATCCAATCACTTCATGAACGTCTAGTCAATCGGTGTGGCTTTTTCAATGGAAAGAATGTCTCAAAGTTCTGCAAAGAATATGAACTCGAGGCCAAATATCTAGGTGTCGGATTAAGTCCGATGACGGAAAAAGAATTATGTGAAAACTTTATCTATGTGTCGGGATACGACATGCGAGACCAAATAATGCGAATAAATCAAACGACATGGTCCCAATTCAAAGCGACACTCCTCAAGCAGTTTATGCTAGAGGATCTTGATAAAGTAACTCATAGATCTTTCTTGAGGTGGGTTCATATGCCCAAAGACCAACCAATTCTTGAGATCAAAGAAGAGTTTGAGCGACAATATGATGATCTTTCTGAGCACGATAAGAGGTGCATGAGTCATGAAAGGGTTTCGTTGTTTCTTCGAACAATCGATGTTAATGCCCGAGAGGAGTTAATTCCACTTCTTCAAGATATAGACTCCGACTCAGGACTCACAGAGGATTGGATGCTCGTCCATGAAGCTGTGATGAAATACGTAAAGAAACAACAAACAATAGAGAAATTTTTAAATGATTGGAGAACAGATCTTCAAACAGATGAAAATTATAACCATGTTCCAAGCATTTTACCAATCGTGGATAATGTTCAAGTCCATGAGGTTGTAGAGACCCCATTTGGGCATGAAGTAGATATGCATGGGCTTAATATCCATAGTGATGATGGGAAATATGAAGAAACTTCTAAAAGTGCGATTGATGTAACCTCAAAGGTTACAAGGTGCCAAGAGCCCCTAGACTTCTTTACAATGATTATATCTTTAGGTGCCATAAGTGGACAAAGCCCGAAGATGGGAGGATTAAAAGAGCAAGTGGAAGCTAATCAAAATCAAACCAAACTAAACCAACATCAAACCAAACAAACAACAAACATAAAACAAAACAAAAACCAACAAAACCCAACAAGAAATCAAGATGAAGCTTCCTCTACTCCGATAAACTCCTCACATCGAATAAAAGATAATCAAACAAATCAAGAAACATATCAAGATGCAAACAAAGAGATAGAGATATCTAGAAGGCTCATAGGTGACCAAATGGAGATAAAAGATGAGATACAAATAGAGAACCTAATAAATATGCCTGAAGATCGAGCTCGAGATGCATCCTTTCATGATGACATCGGGCAAGATGTGGAGTATGATTGGATGTCACTTGATGGTGATGATCCTTTTCTAACACAAGATTCGGATAGAACTTCTGATCTAATGACTGAATTACATGAAGAAACTCCCATGGAACATGATGTTGAATCTAAGGACCTGTCAATAAAAGATCCGATGGGTAAGATAATGGATATGCAGGAATCCACATTAAACATGCATACAGAGATGCAAGAAAACGAACTTACTTATATAAAGGAGGACATGCAAATAATGAGTCCTCTAGAGGTTGAAATGTGTGATGACAAAGATGAGTATGATGCTAATCTAGAGGATGTACAAATGATAAGTCCTCTAGATAGTGATGTGTATGTCGATGGTGATAAGCATGATCCGAATCCTACGGATAGTCTAGATCAAGATCAAGATCAAGATACTGATATGCTTTTGAGCGAAGCCACATTGAACAAAGATCCCACACATAAAAAAGAGGATAAGTTGGATGGAGTTCAAAATAATGATATGTATGTAAATGATGCCACACTCCATGAAGAGAGAAATATGAATGAATATGAGGAGGATGAGAAAATACCATTGATCATTCCTCTGAACACTGATATGTATGTCAAAAATAATCATGTTGAGTTGAGTCCACACGTTGAAGAAATTGAGCATAAAGTGGTAGATGAAATGTTTATTGTGACATATGATAAGTCTGATGTGTGTATAGCATCGAAGGATATTCAATGTAAAACTATTGAGTCAAACAAGTGCATTGATGAAGCTCAACTTGATTCGGGTATATATGTCAAGATCCTCATACACGATGAGATAGTCGAGCAAGAATCAATGACCGAAGAAATGTATGATGAGTGTGGTGAGAGTACATCCTCTGAAGAGAATGAGCAAGAAATGATTGAGAGATATGAAGAATTCTATGATGGGATCTTGAATAAAGAAGTTGAGTTCCCGTCAATCTACATGCACTGTCCTATAAGGTGTAAAAATTATGATGAGTTTGATCTTGATAAGAAAATCTCTAGTGATATTGAAGATGAAGACTTTCTTGGATTCAGTGATATTGAGTCTCTTCATGAAAATGGGCAAATGAATCTGGAAAAAGACAATGATGAAGAGTTCCTGGAAAGATTGGAGAAAGAAGCAGACTTCATAATTTCCGAAACTCAGTCAGAAAGGAATGATTTTGCCATGGAGAATAAAGATGACTGTGTCTTGATGTCTGAGTATGATGAACACTTCCATTTGAAGTGGGATTCAAATGATTCTATTCAAAAACCTCATCTTAATGGTGATGAAGGCATGATAGAAGATATTGAAAGGGATAAAACTCCTATAAATGATCTCAATCATGAAATAAAAGAAAATACATGCTTACAAGAAAATTTCAATTATGAATCAGACATATGCAAATTTCAAACTTCATATACATGTATTCATGACTCTGCACATGATGAATTTGAAAGAATCATAAATAAAGATACTCATGCTCAGATAATTGAAATATGGATATCCAAATTCTCTGAGAGTTACAAAGACCAAACAAGCTGCCAAGAGGTAGACAAGCAAAAAAGGTGGCTTGTATACATATTTACTGTATTTATGAATGCAACGCTGATTGGTGCAATTCAAAGATGGCTTGTTTTTAAACATACCTTCTTTGGAGAATTTATTTGTGAAAATGTATTGGAAAGGAATTTCTTGTATTCACAAGAAATTCAAAAGTGACTTTTGTAAATATAATTATGTAAATACTTAATAATTATGTTTTGATTTTTTGAGATGGATAAAAGCAAATATAAAAATAAATAAATAAATAAATAAACAAATAAATGCATAAATAAATAGATCAAGAAAATGCATCTAGCTCTCAAGAAAATGAAAATTTTTCAAAATAATCTTTTTGAATATGATGCTACTAATGTGTTTTCTGAGTTTATATAAACAGGTGTTGATATGGAGCTAATTGGAGATCTAGAAGTTTGATGGATTGTGCAGGAGGCAACCACTTTCAAATTACATCTTTATGGTTTACTGCAAATGGTTTCCCGAAGTTCTTTCATGGATTGCATATATATATTGTGTCATGTGATTTGATGTTTCTTATGATTTGTTTAGTTTCTATGAGTGCAGGAATGATCAAGCAAAGCCAACGGAGATGATGACTCAAGAACAAAGCCGTGAAAATCTTTTTCATTAGCTATCGTGCTTTAACCCTGGTCTTTTCTTTGCACCATTTTTGAGATGCATTGCATGCCAAATATGCATGTAAAAATATATAGAAACACATCTTTGAAATTCCGTAGAAGCACGTCCATCTGCACAATTAGATAGGTAAATATCATTGAAAAATAATAAAGCAAGTTTTGAGTGATAAGAGAGGATAATTCTCAGTAAGGGAGAGTGATTGCATCTGTAAGAGAGTGGAGTTGTGAGTGATGTGAGCGTTGCTTAGTTACCATAAAACCCTCGATTTTTCACACCATTTTGTTTCTCTTCATGCACCTAAAACATGCATAAATGAAATGTAAAGAGCACGAGTGATATTTTGGTTAAAACCCATAGTTGCACGAGTGATTGCACTTGTATTGAATTGTATATCCATGATGAAAATGTGAGTTCAATTTGAGTGTACATCCTCAACACCGAATTCCTAATACCTTCCTTATCTGCACCATGTCATTTTTCATGCACCTAGAGTATGCATATGTAGGGCCCATTACATGGCCGTGCATAGGCACATTTGTTTTAACCCGTGCACTTGATTTCACTCACATTTGGATTCTTGAAGACTTGCAGATACCGAGATCGATGTTGGCACATCCGGAGGATGTACAGGTTCAGAGGGGGTGGATGTGGTCACGATTTGAAGCCATTGCTTTCGGCATAAGATGTTTTGAAGAGGCTGAACCGCACCATTCGGGATGCTTCGCGATGTTATTTCTGGGAAAACCGAAGTCAAAAGGATTTTAGAATCATTTTCCTAGTGTGCCAACAAGAAGACGTGTGCAAAGAGGATACAAATCCCACTATAATGAGCCGCATATTCCAACTCTAGTATAATTCAGCAAGATCGATTAATCATCCTTCTAATGAAGTTTTGACACAGTCAATGCGATTTTTGTTGTTCTGTTTAAAATTTAATAATGGAGTGGCTCAGAGCTTATGCATCCCTCGATCTCAAATATTTTTGTTCTTTCTTCTATATCGGGAATGCGTGAATGTTCTGGTATGCAGGCTAGACACGCAAAGGGATATTCATGATTCATTGCCATCACATGACGACAGCAGTCGCTACTATCGGCTCAACGAAGCCTAATGCTAATCTGATTAGATGGGCACCTTGGGATGTGTGAAAAAGAGGATAGTACGCGTACACCTGGAAGGACAGAGGAGGTTTCTAAGAAAGGAAGAAGGGCTTCTCCGAGCGTATTACCAGCAGAGGGGAAAGACATTGGGGGTGTGCGGAGAGAGGGAATGGAAGGGAGCTACAAGGAAATTCGGACAAGAATTCTCTGAAGGACGGGCCTCAGGGAGATCTGAAGGTGGCGCGCACGTTCTCAGAGGTCAAGTTTTCTTCACGGACGAAGGCAATTTTGCTGACACATCTGTGGGCAGAGAGAGAAAAACGGAAGGAGGCCTAAAGAGGACAGTCAAGAGGAGAAAAGGCAACTCAAAAGAGGGACTGGAGGTCGACGCTGCTGTTCTGAAGCTTATAATTCTCTGGATTACCATGGAGTTGGCGCTACTGCTTTGAGGCTGATGATGATGTAGCGCACGGTGGTGAAACTTCAACGTCCTCAAATGATTAATTCCTCTGCGCAATGATTGAGGATGAAAACAGGTTTCTATAAACTTTTCATATCGACTTCATAGATGCATTAAAATCTGCTCAAAGTACTCCAAGCTAAAGTTTCGAATGTTATGCTGATATGACAAGTTCAACGAAGTTGTCAAGATTTAAACAGTTGTCAAGATATCTGCTAACTCTTTCTTTCACTGGCATACTGTAAGAAGATGGATATAATTTCACATTTCAGCTGAACTGAACTTCGGGTCCATCTCTGTAATTTGGAAACTGAATACCTCCAGTTGTTATGATGCTAACTACATGACTACAGGTGTGGCGTTCTATTCAAATGATGCGCCTCATACTTTTCATTCACTTTTGATGGAAGCAATGGTTGATGGGTGAAAAGAAATGTTGAAGCGACAGGAAGTTACTTGCGCACATAAGAAGCAATAAATAGTTTTTATGATTGTTGGAATACATAAGCTAGCCTCTGTTGCAAGTGATATGTTCTATTGTATTGCAGGTGATATCCTCGTGTTGAAGATAAGTTGCGAACATAACCGCTAATAATCTATCTATGCTGCCGGTCTTTTGCTTCCACATCAAATTCAATTCTTGCATCGTGAAATATTTTCTGTTATCATCGCTGGAGGGAATTTAGCACTAAATTCGGATAACCATGACTCTGTTGCCATCGGACGCCATCCTTCCCATCTCTTTGATATACTATTATGTGCATGATAAATTTTGTGATTTCAATCTATTTTTTTTGTGAATGAAATGTCATTCGATCTGAGAAACTCACTACGATTTACTCTAATGCTTAATCATTATCATGCATTCTGTTAAGATTAGAATAAGCAGAAGTTGCCGATAGCAGGATCTTTCTTAGGTCGTGCTCTATAAAGTATGTCATTGTTTTGACCATGCATAAGTTTTGTTTTTATAAAAGAAAGGTGAAATTGATTTAGATCTTCTCCCCTTTGATACAATTTACTCACATGCTTTAGTGTACGAATTTTTGTTGAAGTGCGCACATGAAAGTCGGAAGGAGTCATCAGCGTCTGAACTGGCGGAGAAACTAGTGCATTCTATCTGAATTTGTCTAAGTAAACAAACAGAATTTACCTCAAAACCTTGACTTAGTACTGCATTAAATCAGGCGACAATAGTTTACATTTCGAATTCTTGATTAATGAACCGAAAAGAAGCTTGTAGCATGAGTTTAGCATGCGTTTAGTTTCTTCCTTCTCTCGGATTGGATCTTTTATGTTTGGTTCGTGTCGTGACAATCAACCCCGTAATTGCTAGATTTGACTTATTGGATTTACGTTCTTTGGAACTTATTGAAATATACTTTACATTGATAAAGAAAATAGAATAGATTAAGTCAAGCTTTTGACGTAGAAAGCTTTTATTGTGGAACTCTATTGGCAACTCCGTGCGAATCATTTTGCTTGTATTAATTATACTTGTCAATTACGCATTATAACTGCAACAAATGATGATCGAACGCGTTGTTTTTGCATATATGGCATAGTCCACTAATGTTTTGTGACATGTTCATATGCTAATTTGCTCATGAACTTAGCATAGCGAAATGATATTCTAATCTG
Source organism: Ceratopteris richardii (assembly GCA_020310875.1). Lineage (NCBI taxonomy): Eukaryota > Viridiplantae > Streptophyta > Polypodiopsida > Polypodiales > Pteridaceae > Ceratopteris > Ceratopteris richardii. The sequence continues at coordinate 150,666,692 of CM035416.1, read as the reverse complement.
AACATGACTATGATCAACGCAGTGATTTCTATGACCTAGCGTTCGTTTGGCCATGCATCCATATTGAAGGATTTATGTAAAGCGTACTTTATTCAAATTCTATTCCTGATTGAGTTTCATGACCAAAATCATGCCAAGATTTTCTCATGCATGATAGTCCTATTCCTCTTCAAAGAGAAATCACATTGGTTTGACTTTACAAGGCCTTAGGTTGTCCCGAGAGAAATACCTCTCTCATACTTGATCGTAAATGGCTTATTAAGTGAGGTATAAAATTCTTTGAAGGTACTTTGTATACACTTCGAGAAAATTTTATCCTACTTTCCCCTCCTTTTGTTTAACTCGACGACAACGCGATTGTAGAATTTCCTTTCGAAACCCCTTGTTAATTGAGTGTTGTGGTCCATGAGTGAGTATTGGAATTAGCTTTTCTTCCCACTTAGGAGACACTTCCAAATTGAATAGGTAAGTGTTCGGAAAATCCTCGGATACTCGGCTAGGTGGTTCTCCATGTGTTAATCTAGAGAGATGATCCGCCCTCAAATGGGTATTTCCTTTTTTCACAGTAACTTCAAAATCAAACTCCATTAACAACAGAAACCATCTCGCTAGTCTTCTCATGTTACAAGGCTTATTGACTAAGTACAATAAGGCTTGATGATCTATGAAGAACTTGAACTTGTTGGCTAATAACTAGTGTTCGAATTTCTTTGCAGCATACACCATCCCTAAACCTTCTCGTTCCGTAGTTATATAGTTTCTTTCAGCTTGATTTAGTTGTATGCTTGCATAGGCAATAGGATGGTCCAATTTCCCTTCATCTACCGGTTGAGCTAAAATGCATCCTATTATGTAATCGGAAGCATCCACATAAATATGAAAGGGCTTGTTCCAGTTGGGTGTTTTCAGAATAGGTGTTGTGCTAAGTCTCTTTTTTAGTTCATTAAAGGCTTTCTCACATTCCTCCATCCATGTGAATTGGGTCAACAATCCATACAATGGCTTGGCAATTATAGCGTACATGTGGATAAATTGGCGATAGTATCCACAATGACCCATAAATGCTTGCACTTCTTTTGCATTTTTTGGTCTTGGAAGTTCTAGAATTACTTTGATCTTGTCTTCATCAGTAGATATTTCGTTCCTAGATACGATGTGCCCTATGATTTTTCCTTGTCTCACCATAAAAATGAACTTCTCAGGATTCATTCAAACTCTATATTGCCGACATTTTTCAAATATTCTTCGCAACTCGGGGATATGTTCATGTCTTCGATCTGAGTATGTACATAAGTTGTCTATGTATACTTCCATACTGTTCCTTAGGAATTCTTTGAAAATGTGACACATTAACCGTTTGGAAGGTAGCAGGGGTCTTAGTGAGTCCAAAGGGCATCATCCTGAAAGCATAGACTCCCCATTCAGGTGCGAATGATGTCTTATGTTGGTCCTCATTAGCAATAGCTACTTGGTTGTATCCAGAGAATCCATCCAAGAAGCTATAGATTTCCTTTCTTGCAACTCTTTCCAAGAGGTGATCAGTGATAGGTAATGGGTAGCTATCACGGATCGTGGCTACATTGACTTTCTTTAGATTAATGCACACTCTCAGTTTCCCATTCTTTTTGGGCACAACTTCTTATGGTGACACCCATTCGGTATGTTCTATCTCGTAAATGAATTCAACTGCTAATAATTTGTATATTTCTTCTTTGATTTTTGCTGCGTAAACATCATTATATGTCTATGGGTGTTGCTTCAATGGTTTAGCATCCGGTGTCATTGGTATTCAATGAGAACAAATGGAGGGCTCCACACCCTTAAGGTCCTTGTAGGTCCATGCATACACATCTCGATATTCTCGAATCAGTCTTATCAATTCTTCTTCCTCCTCAGGTGACACATCCTCTCCTATGTACGTGCATCTGTCTTCTCCATTTTCTATGGTCACTATGATTTTTTTCATTTGTTCCTTATTGTCATAAGCTTCTGCTTCTCTTGCTTCCCTCTTAGGCATTTGGATGGCTATTTTCCCTTCCTCTACTTTGTATCTTTTGAAGTGTTCTGGAACTTCAAATAGATCCAGAGTTGGTTTGGTCTTACCCCTGGTTTCCTCATGGTTTAGTACTTCCTGAGCTGCTTCTATTGCTAACACCTTGGTTGTTCCATCCTTGTTCTCTATTTGAATGGCTTGTAAATAGCGTTCCTCTGAATCAAACTCCGGTTCCATCGCTATGCTTTTGTATTCTTCCTTCCATTCTTTTTCTAATACTTCTCCTGCTTCTACTTCCTGAAGGACTACCATGTAAAATCTTACATCATAACCTTCTTCGTCTATACATTCATTCATGGTCAATACTTCTTCATTTACACATACGTCCAAAGTGGCTAGAATCTCCATCCAACAGTGTAGTCTGAATGCTTCATCAAGAAAAACCTGAGGCATATACATTGGGTCTTGTATGGGTCGATACTTTTGATGTCCTAGGGGCCATCGCTTAAGTTTTTTATCCTCTCTCTTTGCTTCCTTACACATCCATAATTGGGCATCCTCGTGCATCCACGATTGATCACTTGAACGGGCACTATGGAGAGACAAATCATCTTGTTCCTTATGTACGGGATTCCATTGTAGTGGGGGTACATCCCTGTATCGAAAGGTATGCAAATTTATCTTGGTAATGGTTCCTTGATGTTGAAGGTATAATGAGTCTCTTCCCCAGTCTTGTACTACCCTGAGTTGTCTCATGAAAGGTCATCCTAATATCATTTCATAATTATTTGCTTTTCCAAATTGATATATAGCTAATGTATGCTCAAAATTGACTCCACACGTGGTTAATCTAATTTTTTCCAATATTCCCATGGGTTTCTCTACATGACCATCTGCTAATTGAAGCTTCATACGCGTTGGTCGCATGGCTGGCTTTCCCCAATTCTCCCAAATCTCTTTGGTGGCAATGCCCACTCCCGCTCCTGTGTCTAGTATGGCCTTGCTCATGTATCCATTGTACATGACCTGTAAACATGTGTTGCCCTCATCTCCTTCACCAAATTTTCCAACCTTATCCCTCGAAATTTGTATAGTAGAAGGGTTTTCAGTTTCTTGGCTTTCCTTTTTGTTCTTCTCATGCTCTAATTTTAATTGTCCCCCTAATTGTTTGCATAATTGTGGTTTGACATGAATTAATTCTTCCATAGTTAACTGACATTGTACTTTGGTCTTTTTCAGTTCTGCTAGATTGTGTGAGGTCTTGTCTGAAGAATCCTTTTCTTTTCCTTGTATTGTGGGAGCATGGAAGATTATGGATTCCTTCTCATATTCTCCCATGCAGGTTGGTAGGGTGGAGATGTTGTGTACCTCCTCCCTATTTTGGTCTAACATAGATACTTCTTCATATATTTCCTCCACATTTGGCGTAGGTTGATAGTCTTCCACATCTAAATCCTCAAAAGGCAGTTTTGCAACTCCATTCTTTTTCCATTGATCTTCTTAAATCTTAGTCCACAACTCTCTTGGCCAATTAGCTTCTAAATCAAGGACTGTGGACATGGATTTGTCTTGGGTATTCAATGGTTCTTTCTTATCATCCCTCTCTTTTGTTTTCTGGTCCTTGGTTTTAAGACAATCATTGTATTGATTCTCGGATATTCTCGTCTCAAGGAGGATAGGGATATTCTTTTCTAGAGTGGCTTGAGCTACCTCTATGAGTTTTCTACGTATAGCTAGTCTCTCCTTTTCTAATTCCCCTTGTGGGTAAAGTTTTTTGTGTTGCTCTACGTTTGGTCCATTCGTGATTCTAGCTTGGTAAGCTTTCAACCACATGTCTAAATCATGTGGTCTCATCCTTCTTGTCTTCCTTATTTTTATTTCTCATCCATTTTTCTCTATCCTTCCACTTTTGGCTTTTAATTGTTTGGATATTCTCAAGTGGATCTTCAGATTCTCCCACTACTTATACTCTAGGTTCTAGGGTTTTACTCTTTCTTGCTCTGAGTCTACCCGTTTTCTCTCTTGTCCTTTCACTTGTGCTCGTGTGATGGCCTTCAATGGTACTGTGTATTCCTTGACATTTCTTGACGATTCAATTACTTCTATTACGTTAATAGGTGTAGTGTCATGAGGCTTATTGGGATTCTTTGGATAGTCTCTAAATAGGTGTTCCTTTCCACAGTCATTGCAATACCCTTCCCACGTTCTAGGGGGTGGTGGGTTATATGGCCGAGTGCATTCTCTTATAAAGTGATCTTCTCCACATCTATAGCATGGTCCTTTTGGCATGGGCGCTCTAATGGGTGGTCTTATGGGTGCTGGTGCCTTGGGTGCGGTGTACATTAGGGTTGCCAACTCTGGTCCATAGACATTGTCATATCCCTCAAAACCAAAGTATTGAGGGTCATAAACTTGCTTGTACTCCATCATACTGGTGTCATAAGGATAATATTCTCCTTGGGTCTGCTCATATCCTGGATTCATTGATTCTATACTGGTTAATGGTGATGTTGGTACCATGGCTCTCTCCATGTTTTCCTCTGGTTGAGCATATTTAACTGGCACTATGTTATGTGGAAGTGGCGGTTGTTGTCCTAAAACTGGTTGAGGTTGTCCATATTGCCCTTGCTCATATGGCCTAGGTGCAACTTGTGGTCCTAGATATGGATTGTATCTTGGAATGTCCCTTCTTGGCTCTCTAGGAGGGTATCCATATGGCCTATACTGAGGTTGATTTAAAGGTGGTGACTGCCTATTGAATGGACAATTTTCAGTGGTATGATTAGTGTATTTTTGTTCTATATGGCAATACAAGGCGGTTCCTTGCTGTGGCTGCCTATTGTAAGGGTAAACTTGAGGCAAGCATGTTCCTCCTCTTACACACATGTGAATAGGATGGTCTCCTCCGCATACGCCGCATCTTCGCAACATGGGTATTCTCATGGGTGGATGTTGGTAGTTCTGCTGTCCATTAACTCCTAACTTCTTGGCTACCAGCTCCGCCAACTCCTCTACGTTACTAGAGTTGGATGTCACTATACTTCTAGTGTCCTTTGATTTCGTAGGGCTTGGTGTGCTTTGAGATCATCAGCTAGGTTCTCCTCTAGGTCAATACACTCTTGAAGACATTCGCTCAATGTCTGCAGCCGCGTCACATAGAATAAAGTTCTCAAAGTCCCGTTCGTCAACCCGTCTAAGAATAGTGATATCATTTTTTGCTGAGTGCATCTTTCTGTTACTAGGCATCTATAGACATATTGATTGAACCTCCGGGCAGCTATTTTCATAGTTTCATTTGGGTTTTGTTTGAAGCTATGGATTAAAGATGAAGAGTTGTGTTTAATTCCTCTCTTTGTGAATTCCCCAATGAATTCCTAAAAAAATTGTTCAATATTTCCAAATTGATTGGGATCCAATGGATGAAACCAAGTCAAAGCCGTTCCTGTGAGAGAGAGTCCAAAGGACTCATACTACACAAAGAAATCATCCACTTGCTTAGCCCGTAGAACTTGTTTAAATTCAGCTATGTGATTGTAAGGTTCTCCCATCGTTTCATAATGATTTCTCATACACTTAGACACTTGAATTGGTCTTAACCTTCTTATGGGTTCTGGGTGTCTAGGCATTACATGAATTGCTGGTCTAATTGGAGGCATTCCAGGCTGCACTCCTAGTGGTGGTCTTGGCCTCACTAGTGGCCTATGTTGGTTGCCTAGTCCAAGGTGAGTTTGATGGTGTGATTGCAGTTCTGGCATTGTGAATTGTACCTTGGTTTGGTTTGGATTGCTTCATTGACTTCTTTATCCCGACATTGCATTTTCTGACTCTTGATGTGTTCCAAAAGGATTATGAGAGGTAGTTGTCTGCGATCGTGAAGGGAATACTGACAACCCCATATACTTCAATTGAGGCCTATCAACGACATCAACTGGCCAATACCTTCTTTGGTTCTTGTCTAGGTACGTGACTCTAGACTCCTCTTTAGGATCTCTTAACTCATACAAGGTCATTGGGCTTTCCTCCTGTCCTCATGTGAAACTCATTACACACACCTCAGGGATGTGAAGTAACAAGTGCTGAAGTGTCTGACTACTTGCCACTAAATGAATTCACCTCTACAAGTATGATTCATTCACTCCAGAGCTATAACCATCACGAAGGCACCTTGGTCAAGTTCGTTCCCCGCCAACGGTGCCAAAAACGTGTGTACCTAAGTCACGAAATCTTAGGGACTTGTGTCAAAGAGACTAAATCTCATTTTCCCCACAAGTGTGTATAGTGGTGTATTGACACACGTTTAATTATCAATCCGAAGAACCACCTAAACCAAGTGTATGAGGACATGTGCACACATGATGGAAAGTGAAGTGGCTCAGCTACAATGCATGTGAAAAGACTAAGCTACCTCTCCAACTCACTAAATCTCTGGAGATGTCTGCCACTATACCACTTACAATAGTAAGCCCAAATTTGAATGTTTATCCTAGCTTCGAACTCCAAATATGGCCAATACTGGGTTTTTCTTGAAGGCCTCAATGAGACGCATCATTTACTGTATTTTCACTCGAATCTGAGAACCGCTCTTCAAGTTATGGCCAAAATAGTGAATGGTAGGAAACACATACACTCACTCCACAACTCGTATTGGTTCACACACACACTACAATCATTCAAAATTGATGAGGAGGGATAGACAACAGTCCTACACACACATTTCAAGAATCATACACACACAAAAGATCATAGAGAAGATAAAAATCAGCAGGGAAGAAGGGAATCAAAATTTCATTTCTCCCTCTTCACAATGGCAAAAAAGTCTTTACAAAGAGTCACAAAGTGACTTATATACATGTGCCCTAAAAATGGTCCTTTCACACATGAGACCGGCACTTTATTGCTTAATCTCTAACTTCCTATTATTTTACAAGAAGTATGTTACAAGGATTTGGGCTTATGCATCTAGAGCACTCCTCTAGTGCATTTACATAGTTTTGAGGGAATCTCTTAAAATTTTGAAGAAGAAATTTATGCCCATTAATTTGAAAATTTTGGGGCTCCTCTTTTGTGCCTCTTTTCTCTTCAACAAGGATATGCTCTTGTGCCATCACAACAACATCACAAACTTGATGACAAGGCAAAGAAATGCATAATTGTTGGTTATACTATTGATAGTAAGTTATATAGTTTATATCATACATTGAAAAACACAATTATTAAGAGTTGAGATATAATATGTTCTTAAAATTCAGTTTTCCCTCTACTTGAACGCAAAAAACGGCCAACATTATGCTTTCAAGATGTGTTCAATGTTAGATATGCTCAATAGTCCACTCTCAAATGACCACAGATGATCCATGGTGCTTTATGTTTTAAGGCCCCCGTTATGAGGAGAAACCATTGTGAGAGCCCGGACATTTATGGAGCCCTAACTTCTAAGCTAGATGAGGTCTATGTGAGATCATTGATGGTTATAGATGATCTTTGTGACCCTAGCCATTAGGTTAGATAGTCAATCTATCATGTCATAGTGCAACAATGTTCAAGCAGAAGTACTGCTTTTAGTGTTGTTGCAGTGTTGTGAATTGCTACAGAAATGGCAGACCTAGATGGAATGAGTCGACTTATGAGTGATAAGCTAGAGAAGAAAAACTTCCATGCTTGGAGATTCAGAATGATGAATTTACTAATGGGAAAATGCTATTGGAAGTACATCAAAGGAAAGAACAAGAATGCTTTGTAGTTGCTAGAGAGGAATCGGACTGTGGACCACTTAACAACATATGAAGAATGGAATCAAGGAGCATGAAAGGTAATCTATTGGCTATTTGTTAGCATACATAATAGCATGATTGGGCACATATAGGATGCCAAGACTCCGGAAGAGGCTTGGAATAGTTTGTTCATATTGTATGAGACTAATATAAAGGCACAAAAATTGCAACTCAAGAAGGAGATGCATACACTAGAGAAAAAGGGCATGTCACTAAGTGACTACAACTTGAAAATCAAAAGCATATGTAAGTCACTTGAATCTATTGGCATGAATGTAGATGATGATGATAAGGTGGAAGTGTGCCTTCATGGTTTAGGAGCTGCATATAAGCAGTTTAAAAATTCTATTCAGACTAGGGAAAATATTCTGAATTTTGATGATCTGATGTCCATGTTGATTTGTGAAGAAAAGAATCTTGGTGAGGACTGGAACTCCCAAGGAAAACATAATTATGAGAAAGTATTCTACTCTAGGAGAGGAAAAGGTAGAGATAGAGGCTTCAAAAGTGCAATAGGACACAATAACCAAGACCAAGGTCAACAACAAAATCATACAAGAGTAATAGGATAGTTTTCAGGCAAAGGGAACCAAAGAGGCTGCAAAAGTTTCCAAAGAAATGATTCAGTTAATGCCAATAAGGGATGATGGAATTGTGGTAAACCTAGAAACCTTGAATATAATTGCAAGTTGAGGAATCAAAATAAGAGAAGGCAACAAAAAAAACTATGCATCCACAAGTGTAGATGATTCTAAGAAGCTATTCATGGTCTAACATGACTTGATGAATACAATGTCTGCTAATGTTTCAAAATTGAATGGTAATATCTTGTATGATGATTTAGGTGCTTCAAACCACATGACAAGTCATGTAGAATGGTTTAGTAGTTTGCAAACATTCCCATTTCCTAGATATCTTGAAACAGGTGATGACATACCACACCCGATTGAGCATACAGGAAACATGGCACTATTCATGGAGGACGGGAAGGTAAAACATCTTGATGATGTGCTTCATGTGCTGAATATAACAAAGAATCTTGTTTATGTTGGACAAATGATTGAGCAGGGATTAAAAGTGAGGTTTAGTGCTCATGGGTTATATGTAGAAGAGTACAAACAGGATGGAAGATTGATTGCCAAAGGAAGAAAAGTGGTAGGATGTTGAACTTAAATGTTAAAATTCCTAAAATGAATGCAACAATGTTTGCAAATTGTGCAAGACTTATTCGTGATATATAGATCTAGGCAAAATGGATTAGACATGCAAACTTGGAGGGGTGGGTCTTCTTCCATTCCATGCTTCATAAGGTGTCATCCTATCCAATGCTTTTGATGGGAATTTAATGATCACATAGGTGGTTGCAGATACAGCGTTTACCCATAGGTAACTGAGAAACTTCTTTTCATTGAGTATTGATCTTATAGTCTCCACTATAGTTCTATTTCTCCTTTCTCCCACTCCATTTTGCTCCACAATATATGTGGTTTTGATCTCTCTTTTTATTCCTCTCCCTTGGAGATAAGCATCAAAGTCATGGGAGAAATATTATCCCCATCCATCTGACCTTAGCCTCTTTAAAGTCCTTTTTTTTTTAATTTTCAATAAGTGCTAGATATTTCTTGAGACAAGAGAACACTTCATCTTTATGCTTCATAAAGTATAGAATTGTTCTTCACCTACAATCATCAATGAAAGACACATAATACCTCGATCCAAAGATTGAAGGCTCCTTGCATGGGCCCCATACATCTATGGACTAGTTCCAATAGGTATCCATGAATATATCCCTTCTTTGTGAATGGTTTTTTGTCAGACTTGCCAAATTGACAAGCACTATATTTGTAAATCATGTCTTTCTTGGAGATATTTGATAATCCAGGTACATTCTCATCCTTAATGATTTGCTTTAGAGCCCTTTCACCTATATGATCTAACCTCTTGTGTCAAATTTCCAATTTTGATAGTGTTTGACTACCATAGTTGAACAATGCAATGTTCCTAGTATCAGAGCTCAAATGTAAATAGTCTACCCAACTTTTCTCCTCTTTCTATCCTCTTGAATCCCTAATGTGGATCTTCAAGAAATGCTCCATTTTTTGTGAACTTGACCTGCAATCCTTTCTTCACAATCTCACCAACAGTTATGAGATTTTTGGTTATGGTTGGCACATTCAATACCTTGCTCAGTATGTTCATATTACCATCAGAAGTCTTCACATTGCCTATCTTTTCTACTGCCTTGTTTCATGTCTCTTTTCTACTGCCTTGTTTCATCGGGTACATGTATGTGTACATGTATGTGTACATGTATATGTGTATGTATATTTTATATGTATATGTATAAGTCTTCTCCTCTTTGGATTTCATGTCTATTCCTTAGGTCCTCCAAGTCTAAGAGTAGAGCTACATTCATAGAATATATATTCATCAGCTTTTCCTTGCTTCATGGTCATATTCATCAAAAGAGATCAATCCTATTGAGTTTGATTATTTGCATAATTGTTGTAGTCTCGCCTTCCTCTGTATCCTCCTTGATCATTATTGTTTTTGTATAAGGTGTTGTTGTAACCATTGTCATTGTTGAATCTGCCTCTTGAGCTTCCATAGCCACATCTATTGTAAACTCTTCCTCTTTGGTTTCTAGGATTCGTGAAAAAATTCTCAGTGATGTGATTAGTTAAGCCACATATGGCACATGAAGACGAGCTTTGAGATCTCCCCATGCCCTGTCTTCTTCCTCTACTTGTTCCTCTTGAGCCTCTACCTCTACGTGCAAAGTCTGCTTGAGAGGTAGTACCTTCATCATCACACTTTTTACTCTTGCCTTTACCATCTTTATTCTTCTTCTTATCTATATATAGGGCATAGGATTGATTACCTTTTGATTTGTCTCCATTCTTCATAAGCTTTACTTCTGAATAATTGTCCCATGAGAGTGTTGAAATCAGGAACCTACATATCCATGTAGAGGTCCATGGATGTGGTGAAATCTTCTCATTTCTCATTTGCCTTTATTCAATTGATCACTTCCCTTACTATCTGCTCTTCATAAATGTCCTCTCCAATACTCCCAAGTTGATTTTCTATGTCCATTTTGGTGACAAAATCAATCACACTTAGCTTGGGCATCTTCTTGAGTGTAGTGGACTCCATCCATAGTTTGTTTTTTATTGCCTTGGTATTTGATGAGAAGAATGCTTCAAAAGCATTCCAATCTCTTATAAAGTCTTGCAATTCTTGATGTGTGAAAGTAAAAAATCAAAGATTGAGTTAAGACTGTATGACCTGGCCAGAGCATCATTTCACCGCCATGTTGTTAACCTCTCTTGTTCTTCTTGAGTTGGTTGTCCTTTGCTTCTGAGAATTGGCATCATCTCATCTCGAGAAATGTAACCATAGAGATTTCTCCATTGAAGATAAGTTTCCATTCTAAGTGGTCAAGCTGAGAAATTACCTTGATCCAATTTTTCTATTGATGAAGGAAATCCATCTACCATGTTGATTTGTTGTTGTCTAATACCACTATGAGGAGATGGTTTGGGTTAGTCTAGAGATGAATTGGTGTTGCACAAAACTTACACTATACCTACCAATTTGACTCCACGGATTCTTAGTAGACTTCTCTACCTTAAGAATCATGCATTTATGCCCACTAGGTACTTTGGAACATCATTCCCAAAAATTTGTACCAAAACAAATAACTTGCATGTACTAGAAGTGTGAAGAAACCCTCTATTTTGGGAATGCAGGTGCTTAGTATTTTACTTAGAGCTCCCAACCTAGTATGAATTGTCTAGAGAGATTTTTCACATATCTAATTCCAATCTATAGCTAACTAACACAAGTTATTTCATGAATTTAGAGGCACTATACACTGATCAATGAGTTTAATGACTCAATGGGGCCATCTGGTCATTTTAGGAACAAGATGATGTGCATACACAGTGGATTACATCAATTTATATCTCAAGGTTCACTAAATTAAAAAAAAAAAAGAAACTTTTTAAGTAAATAATAGAAACTTCACTCTACCTATACCAAGTTAAACTGCATCCAATGGTTAGTACACACAAAGAAATCACTCCTGGAACATCACAGAAATGATGAAGATGTAACAAAGAACAGTAGAAAGAAATGATCTAGAAGAATTGTATCAAATTATGTATGCTAATGAACATATGATACAAGGGAAATTTAGTGAACTAGTCATACATATGTTGAGCTCAAAGTATGCTCAATGGTGTAGCTCAATAGCTCTTAGTAATGGCTCTATTTCCCCATGAATAGAACGAGCTCTATTTAAACTCATCAAATGAATTTGAATTTTAAATTTCCATCACCTAAAAGTGCCCCTACACTCTAGGGATGATTGATTTGATTCTTCCTACCATATAAATCATGTGTTTAGCTTCCTAACTTCACAAGATTCTTCTCTCTCTCTCTCTCTCTCTTCACTTTTACATTTTCTCCATGGTGACTACAATTAACTTTATAAGTGGAGGTTCATATGTGATCCTCCATGTGAGGTACATAAATCAAGGTTTAGTCCTGAGATAATGGCCAAGCATTTGGGCTTGCTATTTGCACGAACACCATACAAGGAAAGTATGGGTATATTTCATGAAAGAGAAGAGTGAGGTGTTCATTCACTTCTAGAATGTTAAAGCTATGATGGAAACATAGGCAATGGTGTACATTCAGACATTAAGATCTGATGGGCAAGCTGAATACATGTCAAATGAGTTGAGCAACTTTCTTAAAAGTCATGGAATTTGACATCAATTTTACTGTAGGTACACACCACAACAAAATGGTGTTATTGAACACAAAAATAGACATATAGCAAAAATAGCAAGAGCCTTGATGGCTGAAAAGGATATGCCTCATTGTTATTGTGAAGAAGTTGTGCACATTGTTGTATACATCATGAACAGAACTCTGACTACTACTCTACATCAAGTTATGCTTGAGGAGACGTTCACAAGTAAAAAGACAAACTTATCACATATGAAAGTTTTTTGTTGTATTGCGTATGTACATATTTTACATGAGTTATCGAGCAAGCTTGATCCAAAAGTAAAAAAATATATCTTCATTGGGTACTCCCTTGACCAAAAGGGATATAAATGTTATAACTCACTCGCACGATAGGTGAAGGTAAGCAGAGATGTGGTGTTTGATCAAATGTCAAGCTTCTATGGAGATGCCAAATATGGACTTACTCTTGAACCAAATGATAAAGAAAATGCTAAAAAGTCAAGTGAAAATCCTCAACTTTTGAGTGGACCCGATGCGTCACCAAGCAATAGTTCAACTCAAATCCATGGAGTGGAAGATTGCATAGAAATTTTAATCCAACAAATTCATCAAATACATCCAACCAAGGTAAAGAAAAGCTTTCTGCTAGTGGTAAAACATCTACAAGTTTTGAAGACATTGATGGAGATTCAAGCGGTTTAGAAAAGAGCCTTAATGAGGAACTTGGGTTGCGCTTTGTGAAGACTCCAAGAGTAAGAAAGTCACATGCAAATAATACAATGATAAGTGACCCAACTGTAAGACAATAGTTACGCAATATAACACAGGAGCAATAGCAGAGAAGATAACAGATATAGGAGAATCTCAACAATTTTCTACTAGCAGCAAGTACAAAGATGATGGCGTTGTCCACCCGTGCGCTCTCAAGGTAGAGCTTAAATGGTGATCTAGACAACTCTAGATAGGGAGATACAAGGTAGAGGTATGCTGGCTCAACTCAATGTCTTAGGTAGTGCAGAAGTCATGTATATATATAGGATCATGGGTGGCCTGCCATGGACGGCTATACATGGGCGGTAGGGCGTGGGCGGCCACCGCCCGCGTAATTGCCATACACGGCTTAGACTGGTTGAACCGACCTAACAAATATAAATGATTTCTGACTCCGACAGGGAATATTCCATGGAATATTCCCTTTACCGTCGCGCCGGGGGCGCTGCCCCCGGACCCCCACCAGGGGGCCCGCTGGCCCCCTGGGACCCCCCAGCCAGGGGGCCCGCTGGCCCCCTTGGACCCCCCAGCCGGGGCTGCTCACCGCTGCCCCGGACCCCACAATTGGGGACCCTGGTAACTCCCTTTCCTTATAATATCTTACATGGTCCATATATGACCTTCATCCAACATTCAAGTTGGGATTCCCATCAATTGGGTAATGCACGCTTGGCTTCTCCTCATAAAGGGGGCCTTACAAAATGTGCATACAATCATGAGGGGTAGACATTGATCATACTCTAACACCAACACCACGAAGATCAAGGAGGATGCGGAATTCAATGCAATGATTCACCTATGACACTTACAAGGCTCATCATTGTGCCTACACAAACGAGGTAATACAATATGCTAAAACTTCTTGTTTTGAGGATGCAATTGGAAAATTCGGAGAAAGCTATGGATGAGGAGACGGCTGCACTTTATGGAGATGAAACATGGAAGCTAGGTCCATCGCCTCAAGGAGCAAAACCCATATGTTGCAAGTGGGTTTACAAGGTAAAGTATAATGTTGACGGTAGCATAAGCAGGTATAAAGCACGATTGGAAGAAAAAGGATATGCATAAAAATCTAGTATTGATTATGAGGAAACATTTAGCCCTATAGCTAAAATGTTTGTTATCATAGTAGTTGTTGCATTAGCTATAACAAAAGCATGGACTTTTCATCACATGGATGTGAAGAATGCTTTCCTACATGGTGAGTTATAGGAAGAAGTACACATGGACCAACCACAAGGATATGAAGATTCAAAGCATCCAAAGTATGTTTGCTGGTTGCAAAAGGCTTTGTATGGACTTCAACAAGCCCCTCCTGCTTGGCATGCAAGGATTGCTGACTACTTAACCACCATTGGATTTTCTATGTGTGATGCAAATCATTCATTATATGCAAGTAAAGGTGATGATAGCATCATGATTGTGGCTATTTATATTGATGACTTGATTATAGGTGGTGATAATGAAGAAAGCACTTAAGGGGTAAAGCAATTCCTTATGCAGGAATTTGACATGAAAGATCTTGGTGTGTTGTGCTATTTCCTAGGCATTGAGTTTATACACATAGAAACAGGTATATGGATGTCGCAAAGGCAATATGCATTGAGCATGCTCAAAAAGTATGGTATGGATGATTGTAAGCAAACTTTTATGCTATTATATCAAAATTTGAAGTTGGATACTACATCACGTGAAGCATTGGAAAACAATATTATGTACAAGAAAATTATGGGAAGTTTGATATATCTTACAATTACAAGGCCTAATCTAAGCTACACCATTGGACTTGAAAGCCAATTTATGCAGGTTGCCAAGAAGCTGCATTCAGATGTTATGAGGCACACTCTATGTTACTTGAGTGGTACTTTGGATTACACATTGTTTTATGAAACTCGTGAAGATTTGCAAGTTCATGGATACACCGATGTACATTGGGTTGGTGGTATTCCAGATAGAAGATCTACTAGTGGTTTTCTATTCTCACTTGGAAATGCAACTATTACGTGGAGCAGTAAGAAGCAACCCACTGTTGCTTTGTCGAGCACAGAGGTTGAGTATAGAGGTGCTGCAATGGCACCATGTGAAGCATCATGACTAGAGATGCTACTTGAAGATTTAAGTGTGGAAAAGCAAAATCCTATCATCATCTATTGTGATAATATTAGCAACATATAGTTAGCATAGAACCTTGTTTTTCATGCCAGAACAAAGCATATCAAGGTGAATTATCATTTCATCATGGAAAACATATTAGGAGGTTATATTGACCTTGTTTATGTGAGGACAAATGAGCAAGTTCCTGATATTTTCACTAAAGCACTTGGAGCTAAGAAGTTGAAGAAGTTTCAAAAGATGCTTAGATTACAAGACATGACATTGAGCTTGAGGGGGAGTGTTGAGATATCGAGCTCAATATGCGATGATCCAGGATGACACATATCACTTCTTCCTTTCCCTAACATATATAGTGGTCATGTTGGTGTGTGTCGAGGATACTTCATTGAGTTTTACTAGATTTATCTATCCAGAGTGATGGCACATTTGTTTCTTGCCAGCTGAGTCATTTGTAGACAATAGGATTTTTCTTATGTATTTTCTTCATATATTGCACTAGTTGTATTTTTGTTTTTTTAGGTCATTCTTATATATTCATTTTACGTTATAGAAGAAGAAGAATAAGAAGATGATCGTTCTTGCTTCACCTCAATCTATGTGTGTGTGCACTCCTCTTTGAGTGTGAGGGTGTGTGAGTGAGCTCTCTTCCTTATCTCCCTCATCGTGAAAACAGAATCATTTCACTATTCGATTCTTAAGTTGAAAAACTGCCAACCTCCTAGAATAGTCGTCATTACCCATCATAACCGAGTGAGGAAGACCCCAATGCACCACATACATTAGTGCTCACAAGATACTAGTTTTCTTCCTAATATCATCTACCTTTAGTATAAGCATCTTCTACATCTTCATTCATATCCTCTAAGTATGAGTCAAAATACCTAGGGCTAATATCTACCATAAATGGATCTACAAGTATGATAGTTACTCTTTCTGTGTTTTCATCAACCTACCTAATTGGCACAACCTTGAGAGGTGGAGCTGGCCCTTGATTTGAAACAAGCTTTGTAGCCTCTTGATTGATTTGATTGTACCTATGTTGACTGTAGTATGGTTCTTGATAGTGCTAGTGCTCATCTTAGGATCAGTTTTCATATGCATTCTAGGAGGATACATGAACCAAGCTTGATATTATTGTATTTTGTATTGTTGTGGATGTTGATAGTGTTGTTGAGATGGTCTATTGTAATCTACCTACTACTACATGCAAAACATATTTCACATGTATGTGCAGTTATACCCATTACAATTCTTTCATCTCCTCAGAGGTTTAGGTCTTTGATCATAGGGATGAACTAGAGGAAGCTGAAGCTTTGCTCTTGGTAACAGATGGATAAATCTTTAGTTTGCCTACTAGGTTATCTTCTAAGTCCATGCATTCTCTATGGTATTCATTCAAAGTATTTGTCCTTCAATGAATAGTAATGAACATAATTGCCCATTCATTCGTCACTCAAGAAATGGAGAGATTAACTTCTTTTTTGGTGGACTCTTTCTAGGTAGAAATTGATCTACATATTGTTTTAAGCATCAAGCTACAACTCTCATTGTTTCATGAATGAATTTCTTAAAGCTATAAATTAATGATGTCAAATTTTTCTTGAACTTGCGTTTGGAGACATTTCTTATAAAGTCTTTCACCAGAGCTTCTAGATTCACCAACATATCTTTTTTCAATGGATGAAACCATGGCAATGTGTTTCCTACTAGGGTTAACTCGAAAGCCTCCTATTGCATGAAGACGTATCTACTTTTTTTCCACAATTGAGACTAGTTTGAATTTGGCCACATGTTCCTAAGTTTTAAAAGGTTCATCATAACAAATTTTATGCACTTCAACACTTGGCATGGTTGAAACCATTGTCGTGGGCTTGCATTGTAAGCATAGGGTTAGTGATTTCCAAATAGGAATTGCTATGATAGCTTAGATTTTAGGCAATAAATTATTGATTTACATATTTCAATAGGCATACACAAATACTCTCTTTATAGGAGGATTTTTATTGTTGACCCAATAACTCTTTTAAGCACCTCTTTCCAAGTAGATAGCCTTCAGTGAAGATTCAAATTTTAGAAAGTGAAGTATATGCATGCCTACAACCATCATTAGTTCTCATGCTATGGGTTGAATTCGAGGTAAACTAGAATCGTTTTGACCCATGCTAGCTGAAAACACCCTTTTTCCATTCTCATTTGTTTGTTCATGTTCTAAGTATGGTCATGAATGATTATAAAATAAAACTTGCGACCTCCCATAAATGCGGTCTTTTTAGGATCCCAAACATTTTGATGCATTCTATCTAGCACATTCTCACCAATGAGCTTATCATGCAAAAATAATACCTTTTTTTTGTATGAAGTTGAGATGCTTTACATACGTTTTGCATCTCTACAACCATGCAATTTGGTAATCCATTGACAAGCATCTTGGACTACATCAACTTTAACCTCTACAAATTTTCATGTTCAATTCCGTTGTGTCATATCTCTATGTCAACAATAACAGTTGCACCTTTGGTTGCATTTCTTATAGGAATTTTCACCTTCAAGCAAAACATCCTATCCACTTTGTTCCCTTTGGTGATCAACTCTCTATTCTATTTGAGCTCTTCTACATTGAAAACATCAGAATTGAACTTAACTTGTAATCCATCATCAGTCATTTGTCCAATAAAAACTAGGTTTTGTGTTATATTAGGAGCATGTAATACATTAACAATATTTTCTACCTTCCCATACATTTAAATTTTTGCAAACTACTTAGCCATTGTGCATGGTTGGTCACCTAATTTGATGCAACTAAATCAACATACAACACATTACCATTTGATTTTGAAACATTAGTAGACATTGTGTTCATCATATGATGTTGGACCATGAACAACGTCTTAGAATCATTTGCACTTGTAGATACATAGTTGCTTTGTTGCTTCCAATTTAGTTGATTCTTTAACTTGCAATGACATTCAAAATGACCACGTTTACTATGGAGAATGAGTTCTCCTATGTGCAACAAAAACATGTAGTGAACCCTTGTATGTCCAACACTTGGATAAATAGCTACACATTAGATAGCTTTCTGCTCTCAATACAAAACTCAAATGGAGTTGTTCCTTTATTAAACAAGTAGACAAAGAGAGCTTTCTGACAAGCTATAAAAAACTTAATTTTGACAAGTTTTCTTAGGAAACGCAACTGGCGAAGATGAACTACATGTCCACACAAGTATGCTAAAGACTTGAACTTTTCTCTCAGACTAATAATTCCCTGAATATATATCCTTTGGGGAAGATATTTGCAAAAAATAAATGTAATCCAAATAGCTTTCCAACAAGTGAAAAATCAAGTAATTTGGATGTGTTTTGGTCAAGAAACGCGACTAACCAAAGTAGACCACCTCCACACACAAGTATACTAAAAAGCTGGACTTCCCTCTCTGATAGATATCACATAGAATATAAATAGTGTGAATGACATATTTCGGAAAACAAAATTAAACGCCAAAAAGCTTTCCAAAAAGCTAAAAACCAAGTAATTTGGATACATTTTCGTCAAGAAACTTAACCGACCAAAATAGACTACCTATCTACACAGGTATGCTAGAAAACTAGACTTCACTCTTTGACTAATATCTCATAGAATAAAAAAGCTTTGATAACGCTATTTAAGACAAACCAAGTACACAAGATAAGGTTTCCCATGAATGTTTAAACACAAGAAATGCTTACATATACACTGTGGTATGAGCTTCACCACAGAGTTGTGTACAAAATGACGTGCGGCTGGAAGGAGTCTATGGAAAGACAAAATAACAAAATGACCAGATCTGACTATTGGGAGCTCCTGCCTCTTTCTCTCCTTGTTTAGAATGTGATCCCAGTCCACTTTCATAACCCATGGGCATGCAAAGATGTTTGTGCCTCCTTCTTAACTCACCACTGTCATTTGATTGCCCACTACATGCCACTAAATACAAGGTAAATATTGTATCTTTTACTCATCATGAATTCTAACTAGACTTTTTTTTCTTCTCCTTTATCTTTATATTTGGTAAATTTATCGAAGCATAGCTCATGTGAAAATGAGCTTGTACATTTATCTTCAACACTCCCACTCAAGTTCATTTGGGAGCTATCTTCAACCATTACCTGCAAATTTATCACATCCTTGAAACCTCTGAGTTTAGAAGCATCCAAGAACTTTGTAAACATATCTGCAACCTGCTCTTTGGTTCTGATGAACTTTATCACCACATCTTTGCTCAATACCTTCTCCCTTGCATAATGGTATTGGACCTCTATGTGCTTGCTCCTTGCATGAAACATAGGGTTGCTTGCCAAGTAAATACTTGACATGTTATCACAGTATATATGGATGGTTCCAAATTTCACTTAAAGATCAGCCAAAATCTTTCTAATCCACATTGCTTCACATGTGGAAAATTCTAATCCTCCATATTCAGCCTCCATGGATGAAAGTGCAATAGTAGGTTATTTCTTTGAGCTCCATGTGATAGGTTTGGTTCCTATCATGAAGACATAACATGAGCTTGATCTCCTATCTTCCTTTGAACCTGCCCAATCAGCATTGCTAAAGCCATTAACCTTTAATTCTTCATCAAACTTATAAAACAATGCATGATTAACTGTGTGCTTTATGTATCTCAACTCTCTCTTGCCTGAATTCAAATGTTCACTTGTCAAGGATTGCATAAACTAAGAAAGTACACCAACAACCTAAGATAAATAAGGTCTTGTAATGTATAGATTAATGATCCTACAATGCTTCTGTATGTTGTTACATCTTCCAATAGATCTCCATCATTTTAGCAAATCTTTGCATTTGTGTCCATGTGTTAAGTGAGTGGTTTGCATTCACTCATTCCAAATCTAAAAAGAACATCCAACAAGTACTTCCTTTGCATCAAGTAGATGCCACTCTTTCCATAAACGACTTCAATTCCTAAAAAATATTTCAGCTCTCCAAGATTTGAAATTTTAAACCAAGCTTCCTTTTGATATCTTTAATCCCTCTAACATCATTTTGTGTTATGATGAGGTCATTGACGTATATGCAAATATATACCTCTCATTTTTCTTCCTTCTTCATGTACAATGAAGGATCTGCACTACTTGGGTTGTATCCACACTTAGTTAGATATTCTACCAATCTCCGATTCCATGCTCTTGGTGATTGCTTCAAGCCATAAATTGCCTTTCTCAACCCGCAAAAAAAATCTGAATGGTTTTCATCTTCAAATCCAACCGGTTAATTCATGTATACCTCTTCTTGTAGTTCTCCATTGAAAAAAGCATTTTTGATGTCGAGTTGATATAATGGCCATCTCCTTGAACCATCAATTGCTATTAATGTTCTTATCATTCCCATCTTTCCAACAAGGATGAAAACTGCATCATAATCTATGCCTTGTATTTGTTTAAATCCTTTGGCAACTAATCTAGCTTTATATCTAGCTAGTTGCCAAAGAAAGAAGATATGAAGATTGTTTAACCTCAATCTATGTGTGTGTGCACTCCTCTTTGAGTGTGAGGGTGTGTGAGTGAGCTCTCTTCCTTATCTCCCTCATCGTGAAAACAGAATCATTTCACTATTTGATTCTTAAGTTGAAAAACTGCCAACCTCCTAGAATAGTCGTCATTACCCATCATAACCGAGTGAGGAAGACCCCAATGCACCACATACATTAGTGCTCACAAGATACTAGTTTTCTTCCTAATATCATCTACCTTTAGTATAAGCATCTTCTACATCTTCATTCATATCCTCTAAGTATGAGTCAAAATACCTAGGGCTAATATCTACCATAAATGGATCTACAAGTATGATAGTTACTCTTTTTGTGTTTTCATCAACCTACCTAATTGGCACAACCTTGAGAGGTGGAGCTGGCCCTTGATTTGAAACAAGCTTTGTAGCCTCTTGATTGATTTGATTGTACCTATGTTGACTGTAGTATGGTTCTTGATAGTGCTAGTGCTCATCTTAGGATAAGTTTTCATATGCATTCTAGGAGGATACATGAACCAAGCTTGATATTATTGTATTTTGTATTGTTGTGGATGTTGATAGTGTTGTTGAGATGGTCTATTGTAATCTACCTACTACTACATGCAAAACATATTTCACATGTATGTGCAGTTATACCCATTACAATTCTTTCATCTCCTCAGAGGTTTAGGTCTTTGATCATAGGGATGAACTAGAGGAAGCTGAAGCTTTGCTCTTGGTAACAGATGGATAAATCTTTAGTTTGCCTACTAGGTTATCTTCTAAGTCCATGCATTCTCTATGGTATTCATTCAAAGTATTTGTCCTTCAATGAATAGTAATGAACATAATTACCCATTCATTCGTCACTCAAGAAATGGAGAGATTAACTTCTTTTTTGGTGGACTCTTTCTAGGTAGAAATTGACCTACATATTGTTTTAAGCATCAAGCTACAACTCTCATTGTTTCATGAATGAATTTCTTAAAGCTATAAATTAATGATGTCAAATTTTTCTTGAACTTGCGTTTGGAGACATTTCTTATAAAGTCTTTCACCAGAGCTTCTAGATTCACCAACATATCTTTTTTCAATGGATGAAACCATGGCAATGTGTTTCCTACTAGGGTTAACTCGAAAGCCTCCTATTGCATGAAGACGTATCTACTTTTTTTCCACAATTGAGACTAGTTTGAATTTGGCCACATGTTCCTAAGTTTTAAAAGATTCATCATAACAAATTTTATGCACTTCAACACTTGGCATGGTTGAAACCATTGTCGTGGGCTTGCATTGTAAGCATAGGGTTAGTGATTTCCAAATAGGAATTGCTATGATAGCTTAGATTTTAGGCAATAAATTATTGATTTACATATTTCAATAGGCATACACAAATACTCTCTTTATAGGAGGATTTTTATTGTTGACCCAATAACTCTTTTAAGCACCTCTTTCCAAGTAGATAGCCTTCAGTGAAGATTCAAATTTTAGAAAGTGAAGTATATGCATGCCTACAACCATCATTAGTTCTCATGCTATGGGTTGAATTCGAGGTAAACTAGAATCGTTTTGACCCATGCTAGCTGAAAACACCCTTTTTCCATTCTCATTTGTTTGTTCATGTTCTAAGTATGGTCATGAATGATTATAAAATAAAACTTGCGACCTCCCATAAATGCGGTCTTTTTAGGATCCCAAACATTTTGATGCATTCTATCTAGCACATTCTCACCAATGAGCTTATCATGCAAAAATAATACCTTTTTTTTGTATGAAGTTGAGATGCTTTACATACGTTTTGCATCTCTACAACCATGCAATTTGGTAATCCATTGACAAGCATCTTGGACTACATCAACTTTAACCTCTACAAATTTTCATGTTCAATTCCGTTGTGTCATATCTCTATGTCAACAATAACAGTTGCACCTTTGGTTGTATTTCTTATAGGAATTTTCACCTTGAAGCAAAACATCCTATCCACTTTGATCCCTTTGGTGATCAACTCTCTATTCTATTTGAGCTCTTCTACATTGAAAACATCAGAATTGAACTTAACTTGTAATCCATCATCAGTCATTTGTCCAATAAAAACTAGGTTTTGTGTTATATTAGGAGCATGTAATACATTAACAATATTTTCTACCTTCCCATACATTTAAATTTTTGCAAACTACTTAGCCATTGTGCATGGTTGGTCACCTAATTTGATGCAACTAAATCAACATACAACACATTACCATTTGATTTTGAAACATTAGTAGACATTGTGTTCATCATATGATGTTGGACCATGAACAACGTCTTAGAATCATTTGCACTTGTAGATACATAGTTGCTTTGTTGCTTCCAATTTAGTTGATTCTTTAACTTGCAATGACATTCAAAATGACCACGTTTACTATGGAGAATGAGTTCTCCTATGTGCAACAAAAACATGTAGTGAACCCTTGTATGTCCAACACTTGGATAAATAGCTACACATTAGATAGCTTTCTGCTCTCAATACAAAACTCAAATGGAGTTGTTCCTTTATTAAACAAGTAGACAAAGAGAGCTTTCTGACAAGCTATAAAAAACTTAATTTTGACAAGTTTTCTTAGGAAACGCAACTGGCGAAGATGAACTACATGTCCACACAAGTATGCTAAAGACTTGAACTTTTCTCTCAGACTAATAATTCCCTGAATATATATCCTTTGGGGAAGATATTTGCAAAAAATAAATGTAATCCAAATAGCTTTCCAACAAGTGAAAAATCAAGTAATTTGGATGTGTTTTGGTCAAGAAACGCGACTAACCAAAGTAGACCACCTCCACACACAAGTATACTAAAAAGCTGGACTTCCCTCTCTGATAGATATCACATAGAATATAAATAGTGTGAATGACATATTTCGGAAAACAAAATTAAACGCCAAAAGCTTTCCAAAAAGCTAAAAACCAAGTAATTTGGATACATTTTCGTCAAGAAACTTAATCGACCAAAATAGACTACCTATCTACACAGGTATGCTAGAAAACTAGACTTCACTCTTTGACTAATATCTCATAGAATAAAAAAGCTTTGATAACGCTATTTAAGACAAACCAAGTACACAAGATAAGGTTTCCCATGAATGTTTAAACACAAGAAATGCTTACATATACACTGTGGTATGAGCTTCACCACAGAGTTGTGTACAAAATGACGTGCGGCTGGAAGGAGTCTATGGAAAGACAAAATAACAAAATGACCAGATCTGACTATTGGGAGCTCTTGCCTCTTTCTCTCCTTGTTTAGAATGTGATCCCAGTCCACTTTCATAACCCATGGGCGTGCAAAGATGTTTGTGCCTCCTTCTTAACTCACCACTTTCATTTGATTGCCCACTACATGCCACTAAATACAAGGTAAATATTGTATCTTTTACTCATCATGAATTCTAACTAGACTTTTTTTTCTTCTCCTTTATCTTTATATTTGGTAAATTTATCGAAGCATAGCTCATGTGAAAATGAGCTTGTACATTTATCTTCAACACTCCCACTCAAGTTCATTTGGGAGCTATCTTCAACCATTACCTGCAAATTTATCACATCCTTGAAACCTCTGAGTTTAGAAGCATCCAAGAACTTTGTAAACATATCTGCAACCTGCTCTTTGGTTCTGATGAACTTTATCACCACATCTTTGCTCAATACCTTCTCCCTTGCATAATGGTATTGGACCTCTATGTGCTTGCTCCTTGCATGAAACATAGGGTTGCTTGCCAAGTAAATACTTGACATGTTATCACAGTATATATGGATGGTTCCAAATTTCACTTAAAGATTAGCCAAAATCTTTCTAATCCACATTGCTTCACATGTGGAAAATTCTAATCCTCCATATTCAGCCTCCATGGATGAAAGTGCAATAGTAGGTTATTTCTTTGAGCTCCATGTGATACGTATGGTTCCTATCATGAAGACATAACATGAGCTTGATCTCCTATCTTCCTTTGAACCTACCCAATCAGCATTGCTAAAGCCATTGACCTTTAATTCTTCATCAAACTTATAAAACAATGCATGATTAACTGTGTGCTTTATGTATCTCAACTCTCTCTTGCCTGAATTCAAATGTTCACTTGTCAAGGATTGCATAAACTAAGAAAGTACACCAACAACCTAAGATAAATAAGGTCTTGTAATGTATAGATTAATGATCCTACAATGCTTCTGTATGTTGTTACATCTTCCAATAGATCTCCATCATTTTAGCAAATCTTTGCATTTGTGTCCATGTGTTAAGTGAGTGGTTTGCATTCACTCATTCCAAATCTAAAAAGAACATCCAACAAGTACTTCCTTTGCATCAAGTAGATGCCACTCTTTCCATAAACGACTTCAATTCCTAAAAAATATTTCAGCTCTCCAAGATTTGAAATTTTAAACCAAGCTTCCTTTTGATATCTTTAATCCCTCTAACATCATTTTGTGTTATGATGAGGTCATTGACGTATATGCAAATATATACCTCTCATTTTTCTTCCTTCTTCATGTACAATGAAGGATCTGCACTACTTGGGTTGTATCCACACTTAGTTAGATATTCTACCAATCTCCGATTCCATGCTCTTGGTGATTGCTTCAAGCCATAAATTGCCTTTCTCAACCCGCAAAAAAAATCTGAATGGTTTTCATCTTCAAATCCAACCGGTTAATTCATGTATACCTCTTCTTGTAGTTCTCCATTGAAAAAATCATTTTTGATGTCGAGTTGATATAATGGCCATCTCCTTGAACCATCAATTGCTATTAATGTTCTTATCATTCCCATCTTTCCAACAAGGATGAAAACTGCATCATAATCTATGCCTTGTATTTGTTTAAATCCTTTGGCAACTAATCTAGCTTTATATCTAGCTAGTTGCCAAAGAAAGAAGATATGAAGATTGTTTAACCTCAATCTATGTGTGTGTGCACTCCTCTTTGAGTGTGAGGGTGTGTGAGTGAGCTCTCTTCCTTATCTCCCTCATCGTGAAAACAGAATCATTTCACTATTTGATTCTTAAGTTGAAAAACTGCCAACCTCCTAGAATAGTCGTCATTACCCATCATAACCGAGTGAGGAAGACCCCAATGCACCACATACATTAGTGCTCACAAGATACTAGTTTTCTTCCTAATATCATCTACCTTTAGTATAAGCATCTTCTACATCTTCATTCATATCCTCTAAGTATGAGTCAAAATACCTAGGGCTAATATCTACCATAAATGGATCTACAAGTATGATAGTTACTCTTTTTGTGTTTTCATCAACCTACCTAATTGGCACAACCTTGAGAGGTGGAGCTGGCCCTTGATTTGAAACAAGCTTTGTAGCCTCTTGATTGATTTGATTGTACCTATGTTGACTGTAGTATGGTTCTTGATAGTGCTAGTGCTCATCCTAGGATAAGTTTTCATATGCATTCTAGGAGGATACATGAACCAAGCTTGATATTATTGTATTTTGTATTGTTGTGGATGTTGATAGTGTTGTTGAGATGGTCTATTGTAATCTACCTACTACTACATGCAAAACATATTTCACATGTATGTGCAGTTATACCCATTACAATTCTTTCATCTCCTCAGAGGTTTAGGTCTTTGATCATAGGGATGAACTAGAGGAAGCTGAAGCTTTGCTCTTGGTAA
This sequence comes from Ceratopteris richardii, assembly GCA_020310875.1. Taxonomy (NCBI): domain Eukaryota; kingdom Viridiplantae; phylum Streptophyta; class Polypodiopsida; order Polypodiales; family Pteridaceae; genus Ceratopteris; species Ceratopteris richardii. The sequence continues at coordinate 150,640,106 of CM035416.1, read as the reverse complement.
CAGATGGATAAATCTTTAGTTTGCCTACTAGGTTATCTTCTAAGTCCATGCATTCTCTATGGTATTCATTCAAAGTATTTGTCCTTCAATGAATAGTAATGAACATAATTACCCATTCATTCGTCACTCAAGAAATGGAGAGATTAACTTCTTTTTTGGTGGACTCTTTCTAGGTAGAAATTGACCTACATATTGTTTTAAGCATCAAGCTACAACTCTCATTGTTTCATGAATGAATTTCTTAAAGCTATAAATTAATGATGTCAAATTTTTCTTGAACTTGCGTTTGGAGACATTTCTTATAAAGTCTTTCACCAGAGCTTCTAGATTCACCAACATATCTTTTTTCAATGGATGAAACCATGGCAATGTGTTTCCTACTAGGGTTAACTTGAAAGCCTCCTATTGCATGAAGACGTATCTACTTTTTTTCCACAATTGAGACTAGTTTGAATTTGGCCACATGTTCCTAAGTTTTAAAAGATTCATCATAACAAATTTTATGCACTTCAACACTTGGCATGGTTGAAACCATTGTCGTGGGCTTGCATTGTAAGCATAGGGTTAGTGATTTCCAAATAGGAATTGCTATGATAGCTTAGATTTTAGGCAATAAATTATTGATTTACATATTTCAATAGGCATACACAAATACTCTCTTTATAGGAGGATTTTTATTGTTGACCCAATAACTCTTTTAAGCACCTCTTTCCAAGTAGATAGCCTTCAGTGAAGATTCAAATTTTAGAAAGTGAAGTATATGCATGCCTACAACCATCATTAGTTCTCATGCTATGGGTTGAATTCGAGGTAAACTAGAATCGTTTTGACCCATGCTAGCTGAAAACACCCTTTTTCCATTCTCATTTGTTTGTTCATGTTCTAAGTATGGTCATGAATGATTATAAAATAAAACTTGCGACCTCCCATAAATGCGGTCTTTTAGGATCCCAAACATTTTGATGCATTCTATCTAGCACATTCTCACCAATGAGCTTATCATGCAAAAATAATACCTTTTTTTTGTATGAAGTTGAGATGCTTTACATACGTTTTGCATCTCTACAACCATGCAATTTGGTAATCCATTGACAAGCATCTTGGACTACATCAACTTTAACCTCTACAAATTTTCATGTTCAATTCCGTTGTGTCATATCTCTATGTCAACAATAACAGTTGCACCTTTGGTTGCATTTCTTATAGGAATTTTCACCTTCAAGCAAAACATCCTATCCACTTTGTTCCCTTTGGTGATCAACTCTCTATTCTATTTGAGCTCTTCTACATTGAAAACATCAGAATTGAACTTAACTTGTAATCCATCATCAGTCATTTGTCCAATAAAAACTAGGTTTTGTGTTATATTAGGAGCATGTAATACATTAACAATATTTTCTACCTTCCCATACATTTAAATTTTTGCAAACTACTTAGCCATTGTGCATGGTTGGTCACCTAATTTGATGCAACTAAATCAACATACAACACATTACCATTTGATTTTGAAACATTAGTAGACATTGTGTTCATCATATGATGTTGGACCATGAACAACGTCTTAGAATCATTTGCACTTGTAGATACATATTTGCTTTGTTGCTTCCAATTTAGTTGATTCTTTAACTTGCAATGACATTCAAAATGACCACGTTTACTATGGAGAATGAGTTCTCCTATGTGCAACAAAAACATGTAGTGAACCCTTGTATGTCCAACACTTGGATAAATAGCTACACATTAGATAGCTTTCTGCTCTCAATACAAAACTCAAATGGAGTTGTTCCTTTATTAAACAAGTAGACAAAGAGAGCTTTCTGACAAGCTATAAAAAACTTAATTTTGACAAGTTTTCTTAGGAAACGCAACTAGCGAAGATGAACTACATGTCCACACAAGTATGCTAAAGACTTGAACTTTTCTCTCAGACTAATAATTCCCTGAATATATATGCTTTGGGGAAGATATTTGCAAAAAATAAATGTAATCCAAATAGCTTTCCAACAAGTGAAAAATCAAGTAATTTGGATGTGTTTTGGTCAAGAAACGCGACTAACCAAAGTAGACCACCTCCACACACAAGTATACTAAAAAGCTGGACTTCCCTCTCTGATAGATATCACATAGAATATAAATAGTGTGAATGACATATTTCGGAAAACAAAATTAAACGCCAAAAGCTTTCCAAAAAGCTAAAAACCAAGTAATTTGGATACATTTTCGTCAAGAAACTTAACCGACCAAAATAGACTACCTATATGCACAGGTATGCTAGAAAACTAGACTTCACTCTTTGACTAATATCTCATAGAATAAAAAAGCTTTGATAACGCTATTTAAGACAAACCAAGTACACAAGATAAGGTTTCCCATGAATGTTTAAACACAAGAAATGCTTACATATACACTGTGGTATGAGCTTCACCACAGAGTTGTGTACAAAATGACGTGCGGCTGGAAGGAGTCTATGGAAAGACAAAATAACAAAATGACCAGATCTGACTATTGGGAGCTCTTGCCTCTTTCTCTCCTTGTTTAGAATGTGATCCAGTCCACTTTCATAACCCATGGGCATGCAAAGATGTTTGTGCCTCCTTCTTAACTCACCACTTTCATTTGATTGCCCACTACATGCCACTAAATACAAGGTAAATATTGTATCTTTTACTCATCATGAATTCTAACTAGACTTTTTTTTCTTCTCCTTTATCTTTATATTTGGTAAATTTATCGAAGCATAGCTCATGTGAAAATGAGCTTGTACATTTATCTTCAACACTCCCACTCAAGTTCATTTGGGAGCTATCTTCAACCATTACCTGCAAATTTATCACATCCTTGAAACCTCTGAGTTTAGAAGCATCCAAGAACTTTGTAAACATATCTGCAACCTGCTCTTTGGTTCTGATGAACTTTATCACCACATCTTTGCTCAATACCTTCTCCCTTGCATAATGGTATTGGACCTCTATGTGCTTGCTCCTTGCATGAAACATAGGGTTGCTTGCCAAGTAAATACTTGACATGTTATCAGAGTATATATGGATGGTTCCAAATTTCACTTAAAGATCAGCCAAAATCTTTCTAATCCACATTGCTTCACATGTGGAAAATTCTAATCCTCCATATTCAGCCTCCATGGATGAAAGTGCAATAGTAGGTTATTTCTTTGAGCTCCATGTGATACGTTTGGTTCCTATCATGAAGACATAACATGAGCTTGATCTCCTATCTTCCTTTGAACCTGCCCAATCAGCATTGCTAAAGCCATTGACCTTTAATTCTTCATCAAACTTATAAAACAATGCATGATTAACTGTGTGCTTTATGTATCTCAACTCTCTCTTGCCTGAATTCAAATGTTCACTTGTCAAGGATTGCATAAACTAAGAAAGTACACCAACAACCTAAGATAAATAAGGTCTTGTAATGTATAGATTAATGATCCTACAATGCTTCTGTATGTTGTTACATCTTCCAATAGATCTCCATCATTTTAGCAAATCTTTGCATTTGTGTCCATGTGTTAAGTGAGTGGTTTGCATTCACTCATACTTCAATTCCTAAAAAATATTTCAGCTCTCCAAGATTTGAAATTTTAAACCAAGCTTCCTTTTGATATCTTTAATCCCTCTAACATCATTTTGTGTTATGATGAGGTCATTGACGTATATGCAAATATATACCTCTCATTTTTCTTCCTTCTTCATGTACAATGAAGGATCTGCACTACTTGGGTTGTATCCACACTTAGTTAGATATTCTACCAATCTCCGATTCCATGCTCTTGGTGATTGCTTCAAGCCATAAATTGCCTTTCTCAACCCGCAAAAAAAATCTGAATGGTTTTCATCTTCAAATCCAACCGGTTAATTCATGTATACCTCTTCTTGTAGTTCTCCATTGAAAAAATCATTTTTGATGTCGAGTTGATATAATGGCCATCTCCTTGAACCATCAATTGCTATTAATGTTCTTATCATTCCCATCTTTCCAACAAGGATGAAAACTGCATCATAATCTATGCCTTGTATTTGTTTAAATCCTTTGGCAACTAATCTAGCTTTATATCTAGCTAGTTGCCAAAGAAAGAAGATATGAAGATTGTTTAACCTCAATCTATGTGTGTGTGCACTCCTCTTTGAGTGTGAGGGTGTGTGAGTGAGCTCTCTTCCTTATCTCCCTCATCGTGAAAACAGAATCATTTCACTATTTGATTCTTAAGTTGAAAAACTGCCAACCTCCTAGAATAGTCGTCATTACCCATCATAACCGAGTGAGGAAGACCCCAATGCACCACATACATTAGTGCTCACAAGATACTAGTTTTCTTCCTAATATCATCTACCTTTAGTATAAGCATCTTCTACATCTTCATTCATATCCTCTAAGTATGAGTCAAAATACCTAGGGCTAATATCTACCATAAATGGATCTACAAGTATGATAGTTACTCTTTTTGTGTTTTCATCAACCTACCTAATTGGCACAACCTTGAGAGGTGGAGCTGGCCCTTGATTTGAAACAAGCTTTGTAGCCTCTTGATTGATTTGATTGTACCTATGTTGACTGTAGTATGGTTCTTGATAGTGCTAGTGCTCATCTTAGGATAAGTTTTCATATGCATTCTAGGAGGATACATGAACCAAGCTTGATATTATTGTATTTTGTATTGTTGTGGATGTTGATAGTGTTGTTGAGATGGTCTATTGTAATCTACCTACTACTACATGCAAAACATATTTCACATGTATGTGCAGTTATACCCATTACAATTCTTTCATCTCCTCAGAGGTTTAGGTCTTTGATCATAGGGATGAACTAGAGGAAGCTGAAGCTTTGCTCTTGGTAACAGATGGATAAATCTTTAGTTTGCCTACTAGGTTATCTTCTAAGTCCATGCATTCTCTATGGTATTCATTCAAAGTATTTGTCCTTCAATGAATAGTAATGAACATAATTACCCATTCATTCGTCACTCAAGAAATGGAGAGATTAACTTCTTTTTTGGTGGACTCTTTCTAGGTAGAAATTGATCTACATATTGTTTTAAGCATCAAGCTACAACTCTCATTGTTTCATGAATGAATTTCTTAAAGCTATAAATTAATGATGTCAAATTTTTCTTGAACTTGCGTTTGGAGACATTTCTTATAAAGTCTTTCACCAGAGCTTCTAGATTCACCAACATATCTTTTTTCAATGGATGAAACCATGGCAATGTGTTTCCTACTAGGGTTAACTCGAAAGCCTCCTATTGCATGAAGACGTATCTACTTTTTTTCCACAATTGAGACTAGTTTGAATTTGGCCACATGTTCCTAAGTTTTAAAAGATTCATCATAACAAATTTTATGCACTTCAACACTTGGCATGGTTGAAACCATTGTCGTGGGCTTGCATTGTAAGCATAGGGTTAGTGATTTCCAAATAGGAATTGCTATGATAGCTTAGATTTTAGGCAATAAATTATTGATTTACATATTTCAATAGGCATACACAAATACTCTCTTTATAGGAGGATTTTTATTGTTGACCCAATAACTCTTTTAAGCACCTCTTTCCAAGTAGATAGCCTTCAGTGAAGATTCAAATTTTAGAAAGTGAAGTATATGCATGCCTACAACCATCATTAGTTCTCATGCTATGGGTTGAATTCGAGGTAAACTAGAATCGTTTTGACCCATGCTAGCTGAAAACACCCTTTTTCCATTCTCATTTGTTTGTTCATGTTCTAACTATGGTCATGAATGATTATAAAATAAAACTTGTGACCTCCCATAAATGCGGTCTTTTTAGGATCCCAAACACTTTGATGCATTCTATCTAGCACATTCTCACCAATGAGCTTATCATGCAAAAATAATACCTTTTTTTTGTATGAAGTTGAGATGCTTTACATACGTTTTGCATCTCTACAACCATGCAATTTGGTAATCCATTGACAAGCATCTTGGACTACATCAACTTTAACCTCTACAAATTTTCATGTTCAATTCCGTTGTGTCATATCTCTATGTCAACAATAACAGTTGCACCTTTGGTTGCATTTCTTATAGGAATTTTCACCTTCAAGCAAAACATCCTATCCACTTTGTTCCCTTTGGTGATCAACTCTCTATTCTATTTGAGCTCTTCTACATTGAAAACATCAGAATTGAACTTAACTTGTAATCCATCATCAGTCACTTGTCCAATAAAAACTAGGTTTTGTGTTATATTAGGAGCATGTAATACATTAACAATATTTTCTACCTTCCCATACATTTAAATTTTTGCAAACTACTTAGCCATTGTGCATGGTTGGTCACCTAATTTGATGCAACTAAATCAACATACAACACATTACCATTTGATTTTGAAACATTAGTAGACATTGTGTTCATCATATGATGTTGGACCATGAACAACGTCTTAGAATCATTTGCACTTGTAGATACATAGTTGCTTTGTTGCTTCCAATTTAGTTGATTCTTTAACTTGCAATGACATTCAAAATGACCACGTTTACTATGGAGAATGAGTTCTCCTATGTGCAACAAAAACATGTAGTGAACCCTTGTATGTCCAACACTTGGATAAATAGCTACACATTAGATAGCTTTCAGCTCTCAATACAAAACTCAAATGGAGTTGTTCCTTTATTAAACAAGTAGACAAAGAGAGCTTTCTGACAAGCTATAAAAAACTTAATTTTGACAAGTTTTCTTAGGAAACGCAACTGGCGAAGATGAACTACATGTCCACACAAGTATGCTAAAGACTTGAACTTTTCTCTCAGACTAATAATTCCCTGAATATATATCCTTTGGGGAAGATATTTGCAAAAAATAAATGTAATCCAAATAGCTTTCCAACAAGTGAAAAATCAAGTAATTTGGATGTGTTTTGGTCAAGAAACGCGACTAACCAAAGTAGACCACCTCCACACACAAGTATACTAAAAAGCTGGACTTCCCTCTCTGATAGATATCACATAGAATATAAATAGTGTGAATGACATATTTCGGAAAACAAAATTAAACGCCAAAAGCTTTCCAAAAAGCTAAAAACCAAGTAATTTGGATACATTTTCGTCAAGAAACTTAACCGACCAAAATAGACTACCTATCTACACAGGTATGCTAGAAAACTAGACTTCACTCTTTGACTAATATTTCATAGAATAAAAAAGCTTTGATAACGCTATTTAAGACAAACCAAGTACACAAGATAAGGTTTCCCATGAATGTTTAAACACAAGAAATGCTTACATATACACTGTGGTATGAGCTTCACCACAGAGTTGTGTACAAAATGACGTGCAGCTGGAAGGAGTCTATGGAAAGACAAAATAACAAAATGACCAGATCTGACTATTGGGAGCTCTTGCCTCTTTCTCTCCTTGTTTAGAATGTGATCCCAGTCCACTTTCATAACCCATGGGCATGCAAAGATGTTTGTGCCTCCTTCTTAACTCACCACTTTCATTTGATTGCCCACTACGTGCCACTAAATACAAGGTAAATATTGTATCTTTTACTCATCATGAATTCTGACTAGACTTTTTTTTCTTCTCCTTTATCTTTATATTTGGTAAATTTATCGAAGCATAGCTCATGTGAAAATGAGCTTGTACATTTATCTTCAACACTCCCACTCAAGTTCATTTGGGAGCTATCTTCAACCATTACCTGCAAATTTATCACATCCTTGAAACCTCTGAGTTTAGAAGCATCCAAGAACTTTGTAAACATATCTGCAACCTGCTCTTTGGTTCTGATGAACTTTATCACCACATCTTTGCTCAATACCTTCTCCCTTGCATAATGGTATTGGACCTCTATGTGCTTGCTCCTTGCATGAAACATAGGGTTGCTTGCCAAGTAAATACTTGACATGTTATCACAGTATATATGGATGGTTCCAAATTTCACTTAAAGATCAGCCAAAATCTTTCTAATCCACATTGCTTCACATGTGGAAAATTCTAATCCTCCATATTCAGCCTCCATGGATGAAAGTGCAATAGTAGGTTATTTCTTTGAGCTCCATGTGATACGTTTGGTTCCTATCATGAAGACATAACATGAGCTTGATCTCCTATCTTCCTTTGAACCTGCCCAATCAGCATTGCTAAAGCCATTGACCTTTAATTCTTCATCAAACTTATAAAACAATGCATGATTAACTGTGTGCTTTATGTATCTCAACTCTCTCTTGCCTGAATTCAAATGTTCACTTGTCAAGGATTGCATAAACTAAGAAAGTACACCAACAACCTAAGATAAATAAGGTCTTGTAATGTATAGATTAATGATCCTACAATGCTTCTGTATGTTGTTACATCTTCCAATAGATCTCCATCATTTTAGCAAATCTTTGCATTTGTGTCCATGTGTTAAGTGAGTGGTTTGCATTCACTCATTCCAAATCTAAAAAGAACATCCAACAAGTACTTCCTTTGCATCAAGTAGATGCCACTCTTTCCATAAACGACTTCAATTCCTAAAAAATATTTCAGCTCTCCAAGATTTGAAATTTTAAACCAAGCTTCCTTTTGATATCTTTAATCCCTCTAACATCATTTTGTGTTATGATGAGGTCATTGACGTATATGCAAATATATACCTCTCATTTTTCTTCCTTCTTCATGTACAATGAAGGATCTGCACTACTTGGGTTGTATCCACACTTAGTTAGATATTCTACCAATCTCCGATTCCATGCTCTTGGTGATTGCTTCAAGCCATAAATTGCCTTTCTCAACCCGCAAAAAAAATCTGAATGGTTTTCATCTTCAAATCCAACCCGTTAATTCATGTATACCTCTTCTTGTAGTTCTCCATTGAAAAAAGCATTTTTGATGTCGAGTTGATATAATGGCCATCTCCTTGAACCATCAATTGCTATTAATGTTCTTATCATTCCCATCTTTCCAACAAGGATGAAAACTGCATCATAATCTATGCCTTGTATTTGTTTAAATCCTTTGGCAACTAATCTAGCTTTATATCTAGCTAGTTGCCAAAGAAAGAAGATATGAAGATTGTTTAACCTCAATCTATGTGTGTGTGCACTCCTCTTTGAGTGTGAGGGTGTGTGAGTGAGCTCTCTTCCTTATCTCCCTCATCGTGAAAACAGAATCATTTCACTATTTGATTCTTAAGTTGAAAAACTGCCAACCTCCTAGAATAGTCGTCATTACCCATCATAACCGAGTGAGGAAGACCCTAATGCAGCACATACATTAGTGCTCACAAGATACTAGTTTTCTTCCTAATATCATCTACCTTTAGTATAAGCATCTTCTACATCTTCATTCATATCCTCTAAGTATGAGTCAAAATACCTAGGGCTAATATCTACCATAAATGGATCTACAAGTATGATAGTTACTCTTTCTGTGTTTTCATCAACCTACCTAATTGGCACAACCTTGAGAGGTGGAGCTGGCCCTTGATTTGAAACAAGCTTTGTAGCCTCTTGATTGATTTGATTGTACCTATGTTGACTGTAGTATGGTTCTTGATAGTGCTAGTGCTCATCTTAGGATAAGTTTTCATATGCATTCTAGGAGGATACATGAACCAAGCTTGATATTATTGTATTTTGTATTGTTGTGGATGTTGATAGTGTTGTTGAGATGGTCTATTGTAATCTACCTACTACTACATGCAAAACATATTTCACATGTATGTGCAGTTATACCCATTACAATTCTTTCATCTCCTCAGAGGTTTAGGTCTTTGATCATAGGGATGAACTAGAGGAAGCTGAAGCTTTGCTCTTGGTAACAGATGGATAAATCTTTAGTTTGCCTACTAGGTTATCTTCTAAGTCCATGCATTCTCTATGGTATTCATTCAAAGTATTTGTCCTTCAATGAATAGTAATGAACATAATTACCCATTCATTCGTCACTCAAGAAATGGAGAGATTAACTTCTTTTTTGGTGGACTCTTTCTAGGTAGAAATTGATCTACATATTGTTTTAAGCATCAAGCTACAACTCTCATTGTTTCATGAATGAATTTCTTAAAGCTATAAATTAATGATGTCATATTTTTCTTGAACTTGCGTTTGGAGACATTTCTTATAAAGTCTTTCACCAGAGCTTCTAGATTCACCAACATATCTTTTTTCAATGGATGAAACCATGGCAATGTGTTTCCTACTAGGGTTAACTCGAAAGCCTCCTATTGCATGAAGACGTATCTACTTTTTTTCCACAATTGAGACTAGTTTGAATTTGGCCACATGTTCCTAAGTTTTAAAAGATTCATCATAACAAATTTTATGCACTTCAACACTTGGCATGGTTGAAACCATTGTCGTGGGCTTGCATTGTAAGCATAGGGTTAGTGATTTCCAAATAGGAATTGCTATGATAGCTTAGATTTTAGGCAATAAATTATTGATTTACATATTTCAATAGGCATACACAAATACTCTCTTTATAGGAGGATTTTTATTGTTGACCCAATAACTCTTTTAAGCACCTCTTTCCAAGTAGATAGCCTTCAGTGAAGATTCAAATTTTAGAAAGTGAAGTATATGCATGCCTACAACCATCATTAGTTCTCATGCTATGGGTTGAATTCGAGGTAAACTAGAATCGTTTTGACCCATGCTAGCTGAAAACACCCTTTTTCCATTCTCATTTGTTTGTTCATGTTCTAACTATGGTCATGAATGATTATAAAATAAAACTTGTGACCTCCCATAAATGCGGTCTTTTTAGGATCCCAAACATTTTGATGCATTCTATCTAGCACATTCTCACCAATGAGCTTATCATGCAAAAATAATACCTTTTTTTTGTATGAAGTTGAGATGCTTTACATACGTTTTGCATCTCTACAACCATGCAATTTGGTAATCCATTGACAAGCATCTTGGACTACATCAACTTTAACCTCTACAAATTTTCATGTTCAATTCCGTTGTGTCATATCTCTATGTCAACAATAACAGTTGCACCTTTGGTTGCATTTCTTATAGGAATTTTCACCTTCAAGCAAAACATCCTATCCACTTTGTTCCCTTTGGTGATCAACTCTCTATTCTATTTGAGCTCTTCTACATTGAAAACATCAGAATTGAACTTAACTTGTAATCCATCATCAGTCACTTGTCCAATACAAACTAGGTTTTGTGTTATATTAGGAGCATGTAATACATTAACAATATTTTCTACCTTCCCATACATTTAAATTTTTGCAAACTACTTAGCCATTGTGCATGGTTGGTCACCTAATTTGATGCAACTAAATCAACATACAACACATTACCATTTGATTTTGAAACATTAGTAGACATTGTGTTCATCATATGATGTTGGACCATGAACAACGTCTTAGAATCATTTGCACTTGTAGATACATAGTTGCTTTGTTGCTTCCAATTTAGTTGATTCTTTAACTTGCAATGACATTCAAAATGACCACGTTTACTATGGAGAATGAGTTCTCCTATGTGCAACAAAAACATGTAGTGAACCCTTGTATGTCCAACACTTGGATAAATAGCTACACATTAGATAGCTTTCTGCTCTCAATACAAAACTCAAATGGAGTTGTTCCTTTATTAAACAAGTAGACAAAGAGAGCTTTCTGACAAGCTATAAAAAACTTAATTTTGACAAGTTTTCTTAGGAAACGCAACTGGCGAAGATGAACTACATGTCCACACAAGTATGCTAAAGACTTGAACTTTTCTCTCAGACTAATAATTCCCTGAATATATATCCTTTGGGGAAGATATTTGCAAAAAATAAATGTAATCCAAATAGCTTTCCAACAAGTGAAAAATCAAGTAATTTGGATGTGTTTTGGTCAAGAAACGCGACTAACCAAAGTAGACCACCTCCACACACAAGTATACTAAAAAGCTGGACTTCCCTCTCTGATAGATATCACATAGAATATAAATAGTGTGAATGACATATTTCGGAAAACAAAATTAAACGCCAAAAGCTTTCCAAAAAGCTAAAAACCAAGTAATTTGGATACATTTTCGTCAAGAAACTTAACCAACCAAAATAGACTACCTATCTACACAGGTATGCTAGAAAACTAGACTTCACTCTTTGACTAATATCTCATAGAATAAAAAAGCTTTGATAACGCTATTTAAGACAAACCAAGTACACAAGATAAGGTTTCCCATGAATGTTTAAACACAAGAAATGCTTACATATACACTGTGGTATGAGCTTCACCACAGAGTTGTGTACAAAATGACGTGCAGCTGGAAGGAGTCTATGGAAAGACAAAATAACAAAATGACCAGATCTGACTATTGGGAGCTCTTGCCTCTTTCTCTCCTTGTTTAGAATGTGATCCCAGTCCACTTTCATAACCCATGGGCATGCAAAGATGTTTGTGCCTCCTTCTTAACTCACCACTTTCATTTGATTGCCCACTACATGCCACTAAATACAAGGTAAATATTGTATCTTTTACTCATCATGAATTCTGACTAGACTTTTTTTTCTTCTCCTTTATCTTTATATTTGGTAAATTTATCGAAGCATAGCGCATGTGAAAATGAGCTTGTACATTTATCTTCAACACTCCCACTCAAGTTCATTTGGGAGCTATCTTCAACCATTACCTGCACATTTATCACATCCTTGAAACCTCTGAGTTTAGAAGCATCCAAGAACTTTGTAAACATATCTGCAACCTGCTCTTTGGTTCTGATGAACTTTATCTCCACATCTTTGCTCAATACCTTCTCCCTTGCATAATGGTATTGGACCTCTATGTGCTTGCTCCTTGCATGAAACATAGGGTTGCTTGCCAAGTAAATACTTGACATGTTATCACAGTATATATGGATGGTTCCAAATTTCACTTAAAGATCAGCCAAAATCTTTCTAATCCACATTGCTTCACATGTGGAAAATGCTAATCCTCCATATTCAGCCTCCATGGATGAAAGTGCAATAGTAGGTTATTTCTTTGAGCTCCATGTGATACGTTTGGTTCCTATCATGAAGACATAACATGAGGTTGATCTCCTATCTTCCTTTGAACCTGCCCAATCAGCATTGTTAAAGCCATTGACCTTTAATTCTTCATCAAACTTATAAAACAATGCATGATTAACTGTGTGCTTTATGTATCTCAACTCTCTCTTGCCTGAATTCAAATGTTCACTTGTCAAGGATTTCATAAACTAAGAAAGTACACCAACAACCTAAGATAAATAAGGTCTTGTAATGTATAGATTAATGATCCTACAATGCTTCTGTATGTTGTTACATCTTCCAATAGATCTCCATCATTTTAGCAAATCTTTGCATTTGTGTCCATGTGTTAAGTGAGTGGTTTGCATTCACTCATTCCAAATCTAAAAAGAACATCCAACAAGTACTTCCTTTGCATCAAGTAGATGCCACTCTTTCCATAAACGACTCAATTCCTAAAAAATATTTCAGCTCTCCAAGATTTGAAATTTTAAACCAAGCTTCCTTTTGATATCTTTAATCCCTCTAACATCATTTTGTGTTATGATGAGGTCATTGACGTATATGCAAATATATACCTCTCATTTTTCTTCCTTCTTCATGTACAATGAAGGATCTGCACTACTTGGGTTGTATCCACACTTAGTTAGATATTCTACCAATCTCCGATTCCATGCTCTTGGTGATTGCTTCAAGCCATAAATTGCCTTTCTCAACCCGCAAACAAAATCTGAATGGTTTTCATCTTCAAATCCAACCGGTTAATTCATGTATACCTCTTCTTGTAGTTCTCCATTGAAAAAAGCATTTTTGATGTCGAGTTGATATAATGGCCATCTCCTTGAACCATCAATTGCTATTAATGTTCTGATCATTCCCATCTTTCCAACAAGGATGAAAACTACATCATAATGTTTGCCTTGTATTTGTTTAAATCCTTTGGCAACTAATCTAGCTTTATATCTAGCTAGTTGCCAAAGAAAGAAGATATGAAGATTGTTTAACCTCAATCTATGTGTGTGTGCACTCCTCTTTGAGTGTGAGGGTGTGTGAGTGAGCTCTCTTCCTTATCTCCCTCATCGTGAAAACAGAATCATTTCACTATTTGATTCTTAAGTTGAAAAACTGCCAACCTCCTAGAATAGTCGTCATTACCCATCATAACCGAGTGAGGAAGACCCCAATGCACCACATACATTAGTGCTCACAAGATACTAGTTTTCTTCCTAATATCATCTACCTTTAGTATAAGCATCTTCTACATCTTCATTCATATCCTCTAAGTATGAGTCAAAATACCTAGGGCTAATATCTACCATAAATGGATCTACAAGTATGATAGTTACTCTTTCTGTGTTTTCATCAACCTACCTAATTGGCACAACCTTGAGAGGTGGAGCTGGCCCTTGATTTGAAACAAGCTTTGTAGCCTCTTGATTGATTTGATTGTACCTATGTTGACTATAGTATGGTTCTTGATAGTGCTAGTGCTCATCTTAGAATAAGTTTTCATATGCATTCTAGGAGGATACATGAACCAAGCTTGATATTATTGTATTCTGTATTGATGTGGATGTTGATAGTGTTGTTGAGATGGTCTATTGTAATCTACCTACTACTACATGCAAAACATATTTCACATGTATGTGCAGTTATACCCATTACAATTCTTTCATCTCCTCAGAGGTTTAGGTCTTTGATCATAGGGATGAACTAGAGGAAGCTGAAGCTTTGCTCTTGGTAACAGATGGATAAATCTTTAGTTTGCCTACTAGGTTATCTTCTAAGTCCATGCATTCTCTATGGTATTCATTCAAAGTATTTGTCCTTCAATGAATAGTAATGAACATAATTACCCATTCATTCGTCACTCAAGAAATGGAGAGATTAACTTCTTTTTTGGTGGACTCTTTCTAGGTAGAAATTGATCTACATATTGTTTTAAGCATCAAGCTACAACTCTCATTGTTTCATGAATGAATTTCTTAAAGCTATAAATTAATGATGTCAAATTTTTCTTGAACTTGCGTTTGGAGACATTTCTTATAAAGTCTTTCACCAGAGCTTCTAGATTCACCAACATATCTTTTTTCAATGGATGAAATCATGGCAATGTGTTTCCTACTAGGGTTAACTCGAAAGCCTCCTATTGCATGAAGACGTATCTACTTTTTTTCCACAATTGAGACTAGTTTGAATTTGGCCACATGTTCCTAAGTTTTAAAAGATTCATCATAACAAATTTCATGCACTTCAACACTTGGCATGGTTGAAACCATTGTCGTGGGCTTGCATTGTAAGCATAGGGTTAGTGATTTCCAAATAGGAATTGCTATGATAGCTTAGATTTTAGGCAATAAATTATTGATTTACATATTTCAATAAACATACACAAATACTCTCTTTATAGGAGGATTTTTATTGTTGACCCAATAACTCTTTTAAGCACCTCTTTCCAAGTAGATAGCCTTCAGTGAAGATTCAAATTTTAGAAAGTGAAGTATATGCATGCCTACAACCATCATTAGTTCTCATGCTATGGGTTGAATTCGAGGTAAACTAGAATCGTTTTGACCCATGCTAGCTGAAAACACCCTTTTTCCATTCTCATTTGTTTGTTCATGTTCTAAGTATGGTCATGAATGATTATAAAATAAAACTTGCGACCTCCCATAAATGCGGTCTTTTTAGGATCCCAAACATTTTGATGCATTCTATCTTATCATGCAAAAATAATACCTTTTTTTTGTATGAAGTTGAGATGCTTTACATACGTTTTGCATCTCTACAACCATGCAATTTGGTAATCCATTAACAAGCATCTTGGACTACATCAACTTTAACCTCTACAAATTTTCATGTTCAATTCCGTTGTGTCATATCTCTATGTCAACAATAACAGTTGCACCTTTGGTTGCATTTCTTATAGGAATTTTCACCTTCAAGCAAAACATCCTATCCACTTTGTTCCCTTTGGTGATCAACTCTCTATTCTATTTGAGCTCTTCTACATTGAAAACATCAGAATTGAACTTAACTTGTAATCCATCATCAGTCATTTGTCCAATAAAAACTAGGTTTTGTGTTATATTAGGAGCATGTAATACATTAACAATATTTTCTACCTTCCCATACATTTAAATTTTTGCAAACTACTTAGCCATTGTGCATGGTTGGTCACCTAATTTGATGCAACTAAATCAACATACAACACATTACCATTTGATTTTGAAACATTAGTAGACATTGTGTTCATCATATGATGTTGGACCATGAACAACGTCTTAGAATCATTTGCACTTGTAGATACATAGTTGCTTTGTTGCTTCCAATTTAGTTGATTCTTTAACTTGCAATGACATTCAAAATGACCACGTTTACTATGGAGAATGAGTTCTCCTATGTGCAACAAAAACATGTAGTGAACCCTTGTATGTCCAACACTTGGATAAATAGCTACACATTAGATAGCTTTCTGCTCTCAATACAAAACTCAAATGGAGTTGTTCCTTTATTAAACAAGTAGACAAAGAGAGCTTTCTGACAAGCTATAAAAAACTTAATTTTGACAAGTTTTCTTAGGAAACGCAACTGGCGAAGATGAACTACATGTCCACACAAGTATGCTAAAGACTTGAACTTTTCTCTCAGACTAATAATTCCCTGAATATATATCCTTTGGGGAAGATATTTGCAAAAAATAAATGTAATCCAAATAGCTTTCCAACAAGTGAAAAATCAAGTAATTTGGATGTGTTTTGGTCAAGAAACGCGACTAACCAAAGTAGACCACCTCCACACACAAGTATACTAAAAAGCTGGACTTCCCTCTCTGATAGATATCACATAGAATATAAATAGTGTGAATGACATATTTCGGAAAACAAAATTCAACGCCAAAAGCTTTCCAAAAAGCTAAAAACCAAGTAATTTGGATACATTTTCGTCAAGAAACTTATCTGACCAAAATAGACTACCTATCTACACAAGTATGCTAGAAAACTAGACTTCACTCTTTGAGTAATATCTCATAGAATAAAAAAGCTTTGATAACGATATTTAAGACAAACCAAGTACACAAGATAAGGTTTCCCATGAATGTTTAAACACAAGAAATGCTTACATATACACTGTGGTATGAGCTTCACCACAGAGTTGTGTACAAAATGACATGCGACTGGAAGGAGTCTATGGAAATACAAAATAACAAAATGAGCAGATCTGACTATTGGGAGCTCTTGCCTCTTTCTCTCCTTGTTTAGAATGTGATCCCAGTCCACTTTCATAACCCATGGGCATGCAAAGATGTTTGTGCCTCCTTCTTAACTCACCACTTTCATTTGATTGCCCACTACATGCCACTAAATACAAGGTAAATATTGTATCTTTTACTCATCATGAATTCTGACTAGACTTTTTTTTCTTCTCCTTTATCTTTATATTTGGTAAATTTATCGAAGCATAGCTCATGTGAAAATGAGCTTGTACATTTATCTTCAACACTCCCACTCAAGTTCATTTGGGAGCTATCTTCAACCATTACCTGCAAATTTATCACATCCTTGAAACCTCTGAGTTTAGAAGCATCCAAGAACTTTGTAAACATATCTGCAACCTGCTCTTTGGTTCTGATGAACTTTATCTCCACATCTTTGCTCAATACCTTCTCCCTTGCATAATGGTATTGGACCTCTATGTGCTTGCTCCTTGCATGAAACATAGGGTTGCTTGCCAAGTAAATACTTGACATGTTATCACAGTATATATGGATGGTTCCAAATTTCACTTAAAGATCAGCCAAAATCTTTCTAATCCACATTGCTTCACATGTGGAAAATGCTAATCCTCCATATTCAGCCTCCATGGATGAAAGTGCAATAGTAGGTTATTTCTTTGAGCTCCATGTGATACGTTTGGTTCCTATCATGAAGACATAACATGAGCTTGATCTCCTATCTTCCTTTGAACCTGCCCAATCAGCATTGCTAAAGCCATTGACCTTTAATTCTTCATCAAACTTATAAAACAATGCATGATTAACTGTGTGCTTTATGTATCTCAACTCTCTCTTGCCTGAATTCAAATGTTCACTTGTCAAGGATTGCATAAACTAAGAAAGTACACCAACAACCTAAGATAAATAAGGTCTTGTAATGTATAGATTAATGATCCTACAATGCTTCTGTATGTTGTTACATCTTCCAATAGATCTCCATCATTTTAGCAAATCTTTGCATTTGTGTCCATGTGTTAAGTGAGTGGTTTGCATTCACTCATTCCAAATCTAAAAAGAACATCCAACAAGTACTTCCTTTGCATCAAGTAGATGCCACTCTTTCCATAAACGACTTCAATTCCTAAAAAATATTTCAGCTCTCCAAGATTTGAAATTTTAAACCAAGCTTCCTTTTGATATCTTTAATCCCTCTAACATGATTTTGTGTTATGATGAGGTCATTGACGTATATGCAAATATATACCTCTCATTTTTCTTCCTTCTTCATGTACAATGAGGGATCTGCACTACTCGGGTTGTATCCACACTTAGTTAGATATTCTACCAATCTCCGATTCCATGCTCTTGGTGATTGCTTCAAGCCATAAATTGCCTTTCTCAACCCGCAAACAAAATCTGAATGGTTTTCATCTTCAAATCCAACCGGTTAATTCATGTATACCTCTTCTTGTAGTTGTCCATTGAAAAAAGCATTTTTGATGTCGAGTTGATATAATGGCCATCTCCTTGAACCATCAATTGCTATTAATGTTCTGATCATTCCCATCTTTCCAACAAGGATGAAAACTACATCATAATGTATGCCTTGTATTTGTTTAAATCCTTTGGCAACTAATCTAGCTTTATATCTAGCTTTAAATCCATCAGCATTCCTCTTTACTTTAAACACCCATTTGTTTGAAACAATCTTCATACCTTCTTTCTTTGGCACTAGCTCCCATGTGTGATCACCTTTGAGAGTTTTGATCTCCTCTTTCATAGCTTGCTTCCATTCCTTTTTTGTGCAATCTTCTTCATATGCAAGAGGCTCTTTGACTTTGATAACCTGCATCATGTATGCAAGATGTTTCGCCATGAAACTATCATAATTTAGCTTTTGAGTTGGATACCTTGTGCTTGAAGATCTTCTTTCATTGCCTTTAGAAAGTTGCTTCTTTAACCTATTTAGCTTTACCTTTGAAGTGATTACCTCTTCATATTCTTCTTCACTTGCATCTATCTCACTGTTTGGAGTAGCACTTTCTTCTTGAGCTCTACTATGAGCTGAATTTGGAGACAAAAAATGACTTCCCTTCCATGTTGAACATTCTTCATTTGATGTAGATGCCTCTGGACCTGAAACCTTTGTGCTTGATTGTTGAACTTCTCTTTGATTTTTTCCTACATAATCATCACAATCTTCTTCAAGAACCTTTTCCTTTCCTTTATCTTCATACCATGGTCTTAGTTCATCAAAGATCACATCTCATGAGACTCTTACTTCCTTTGTTCTAGGGTTGTAACACTTGTATCCTTTTTGCCCCGTCGAGTAGCCGATGAAAATGCATCTTTTTTACCTTGGTTCCATCTTTGTTCTAACTTCTTGTGGAATGTGGACAAAGAAAACACATCCAAACACTTTGAGGTGTGTAAGATGAGGTTTCTTACCAGAATATACCTCCTCTACAGTCAAGTAATGTATTCTCGATGTTTTGCACTTATTCCTCAAGTAAATGGCCATTGTGGTAGCTTCAACCCAATAGTACAATGGTACCTTCATCTCATTGAGCATGCATCTTGCAATTTCAGAAATTTGCCTATTATTCCTCTCAACTACTCCATTTTGTTGTGGTATATACCTACAAGTAAACTGACTTTTGACCCCATTCTCTTGTAGAAAATCTGAAAATTCTCTAGAGGTATTATCCTCCACCATCAGACCTTAAGGTTTTGATAGGCCATCTCATTTCTTTTTCAACTTCAACTTTGAATCTTTTGAATATAGAAAACACCTCTAATTTTTGCTTCATACGAAACAACCATACCTTTCTTGAGTGATCATCAATGAAGGTGATAAAACATCTATTACCAGCCATTGATGCCTCTTGGGTTGGTCCCCATACATTCGTATGTATCAAGTCCAAGACATTTGGAACCACATAATTGCTCCTCTTGAATGGGTGCCTCGTTTGCCTTCCTAGTTGACAAGCTTCATATAACTCATGTAGTCCAATGCTATTACATTTTGGAAGACCTCTTACCACTTCATGTTTGCTCATGCCCTTCAGCTTTGGAATGTTGATGTGTCCTATCCTTTGGTGCCATAAGTCAAGCTCTGAAATCTTCTTTTTCC
Organism: Ceratopteris richardii; assembly: GCA_020310875.1. Classification (NCBI taxonomy): domain Eukaryota; kingdom Viridiplantae; phylum Streptophyta; class Polypodiopsida; order Polypodiales; family Pteridaceae; genus Ceratopteris; species Ceratopteris richardii. The sequence goes on along the minus strand of CM035416.1, from coordinate 150,619,802 downwards.
CACATTGAATGTACATGACCTTTCCCTATGGATGTTGGATGTCCAAAGTGAACATCCTTCCTTCTCTTCTACCTCAAGAAATGACGTTGAAGCCTTCCTTTGGATTCTTTATGAAGCACCCATTCTCATTGAATATGACATGATAACCCTTCTCTACCATTTGTCCTACTTAAATCAAGTTCTTTGAAATTGTGGGAACATGAAGAACATTAGATAGTACCTTTGCTCTGCTTGTATCTCCAAGCCTTATATCTCCAATATGTTCAATCATGTGTTGAGTATCATCACCTACTTCAACATATCCTTTTCCACTTGGTACCTATAGATTAGTGAACAAACTTCCTTGGCATGACATATGGTTACTACAACCTGAATCAATGTACCATTGTTTGTCATCTTCACAAGAGCTTCTATACTCATGTCTCATTGCAAGTAGTGCATCCTTGCTTCCTTCACTTTAGGTGCTTGCATAGTTGCTTTGGCTCCTTTGATTGCCTCCATTTGGTCTTCCATTCTTCAGCCAGGAATCACTAGCATAGTGTCATACTTTACCACAATGATAGCATGTTATACCTTTATGAGAATTGTAGGAGCCTCAGCCTCTTCCTCTACTTCTATCTCGATCTCTTCCTTGTGTGTTGGCATTTGATGCATCCTTGTTGTCTTCCAAATTGTTTTGATTGTAGTTGGAGTTGTTATGACCTCGTCATTTTCCTCTTCAGCCTCCTCTTGATTTCCTTCCTTTACCTCGACCTGCATATAACATTTGGTTGTGGTTGTCCTTTCCTTTGGGGCCACCAAAGCTAAGCTCTTCTGTGACAAAATGAGGGATTAGTTGTTCAAAACCTGGATATGCATCTTTCAAGTTAATGGAAGTTATAAAAGGCTTCCATCTTTCATCTTCTGTCAATCCATTGAGAGTATAACACACAAGATCTTTGTCTTCAACCGTTGTGCCAATAGAAGCTAAAGCATCACTTAGCTATCTTCAAACTATAATGAGCTATTGATTGACTTGAACGTTTCTTGATTCTGTTCAACTCATTCTTGAGTTGAAGTTTCCTAGCTTTGGTATTTGTTGAATACATGCTTTCTAGAGCTTCCCAAGCATCCTTAGCTTTCTGTAGATGTTGAATATGCCCTACCATGGCATTAGTAACGACTTGTGAAATGAAGAACATGACTCTCCTATTCCTCTCTTTCCATTCTTTTGCTTGCCTCCTTTGAACTTCGGTGGTGGTAGCTTGATTGATTTGAGGTTGAGCATCATCGTCGCTCGCAATACCCCACAAGCCTTTGCCCATTAGGTAGTTGGTCATTCTAAACTTCCACATGGGATAGTTATCCTTATCCAATTTCCCTATTTGTTGACCCACGTCAGCCATTGAAGACTATCAAAAACTTTGAGATTTACCTCGAATAGTTATATTGTCCTTTGCTCTTACGTTTGTGAAGCTCCCCCTTGTTTTGTAGATCCTCTTTTGCTTTGCTTTAATTCCAACTTTGTTGATGAAGCTTCAGCATCAAGTTTTCTCTGATACCAACTCTAGAGAATGAGTTCTCTTATGTGCAACAAAAATGTGTAGTGAACCCTTGTATGTCGAGCACTTAGACAAATAGCTGCACTTAGATAACTTGTTGCTCTCAATACAAAACTCAAATGGACCTCTGCTTTAATTCAATCAAAGTAGACAAAGAGAGCTTTTCAAGAAGCTATAAATAACTTAATTTGGACAATCTTTTATTAGGGAACACAATTGACAAAGATGAACCACTTGTCCACACAAGTATGCGGAAGAATTGAACTTCACTCTCGAACTGATAACTCCCTAAATATTTATCCTTTGAGGAAGATATTTGCAACATAGAAAATATGCACAAATAGCTTTCCCATAAGATAAATATCAAGTAATTGGGATGATTTTTCATCAGGAAAAGCAAGTGACCAAAATAGAACACCTTTGCATACAAGTATATTGTAAAACTAGACTTCACTCTCTCATAGATATCTCACAAAATATAAATGCTTTCATTGCCATAATTGGGATAGCCATATTACATGCCAAGAGCTTTCCAATAAGCTACAAACCAAGCAATTTGCGTATGTTTTGGTCAAGAAACTTAACCAACCAAAGTAGACTACCTGTCTAGACAGGTATGCTGAAAAATTGGCACTTCACTCTTTGACAGATATCTCATAAAATATAAGAGCTTTGGAGAAGATATTTAAGGTAGAAAAATAACATGCAATATGCTTTCAAATGATTGTTTAAATGCAATAATTGGCTACATATACATTGAGATATGATCTTCACAATAGAGCTATGTACAAAATGATATGCAACTGAGAGGAGTCTATGGGAAGACAAAATGACAAAATGATTAGATGTGACTATTGGGAACTCTTGCCTCTTTCTCTTCTTGTTTAGAAGGTGCTCCCACTCTAGGTTTATAACCAATGAGCATGTGAAGAAGTTTGTGCCTCCTTCTTAACTCACCACTTTCATTTGATTGCCCACTACATGCCACTTACTACAAGGCACATATTGTATCTTTTACTCATTATGAATGTTTACTAGACTTTCTTCCTTTTTTTTCTTCTCTCTTCTTTTCCTTTATCTTTATATTTGGTAAATTTATCCAAGCATAGCTCATGTGAAAATGAGCTTGTACATGTATCTTCAACATTTACCACTATTGTAACATCCTTTACTCCCATTATCTAAATCATTTATTTGAAAATTGTTGTGGCCTCTTTGGCTGCCCCTACCTCGAAACTCTCCTGTACCTCTTGTATTAGTTTGCTATTGACCTTATTCCTAGTTATTGTTTCCTCTTCCAGTGTTGAAGCCCCTACCTCAGCCTCTTCCTCTAATAGAGTAGAATAACTTCTTACAACTACCTTTTCCTTGGGATTTTGAGTCCTTACCAATGTTTTTCTCTTCCATTATTAGCATGGACACAAGATCCACAAAATTTGGGACATTCTCGCTAGTCTGTATAGAAGTTTTGAACTACTTATACCTAAACCACAAAGACACACTTTGACTTTATCATCATAATCTACATTGAGGTCAATCGATGCAAGTGACTCATATATGATTTTGAATTTCGAGGTGCAGTCACAGGCATTCTCTTTTTGTCAATTGTATTCAGCTTATTCTTGAGTTGCAATTTATGTGTCTTTGTATTGGTCTCATAAAATGTGACCAAATTATTCCAAGCATCTCTCAAAGTTTTGGCATCCTATATGTGCCCAATCATGCTATCTTGTATGATAGTAGAAAGCTAGTACATTATATTATGTGCTCCTTAATTCCAGTCTCCATATGCTCTTAAATGGTCCATAGTCTCATTTCTCTCTAGTAACTATGGAGAATTTTCATGCTCTTCTTCGATGTACTTCCAACAACCTTTTCCCCTAGGAAAATTCATCATTCAAAATCTGCAAGCATGAAATTTGTTCTTGTCCAACGTATTACTCATACATTGACTCATTCCATCAATATTTTCCATTTCTAAATCAAGTTAGCAAACTACAAAAACAATAGAAGTAGTAACTCTATTTGGACACTATGAAAATCTCTATTGACAATCCAATCTATAAAAAAACATAGTTTTTATGTATGGATAGTACAAAGAATCAATTGAAATATAGATCTAAAATATCTAGGTGATTTCAAATACAAAACAATCTATACTTTTTCAAAATGACGTATTTTTTCGATAAATCTAGTGAAGCTTACTAAAGGTATCCTTGATATATATAAGAATAACCAATATATAGGCCAGAAGCAAAACATAGCACATTTCTGTCACGAGGAAGGAGATAAGGATGAGAGCTCACACACACACTCTCACAATAAAAAAGAAGCACACACTCAGATTCAGGCAAGGAAGACTGATCTTCTTCTTCTTCTATTACATAAAAAGGAATGTACAAGAATGACCTAAAACAAGAATACAACTACTGCAACATATAAAGACCAATACATAAGGAAAAACATAATGCCCGAGAATGAGTGAGCTGGCAAGAAACAAATGTGCCATCACTCTCGATAGATAAATCTAATAAAGTTCAATGAAGTGTCCTTGACATATATCAGCATGACCACTATACATGTCAGAGAAATGAAATAGTAATATGTGTCGTCGTGGATCATCACATGTTGAGCATGATATCTCAACACCCCCTCAAGCTCAATGCCATGTCCTCTAATCCAAGCATCTTCCAAAACTTCTTCAGCTTCTCTTCTCCAAGTGCTTTAGTGAAGATATCAGCAACCTCTATATGCTTTGTTCTAGCAGGAAAAATAGGATTCGGTGCTAGTTGTATGCTGCTAAGATTATCATAATAGATGGTGATAGGCTTTTGTACTTCCACACCTTAATTTGCAAGTAGCATCTCTAGCCATGATTCCTCATATGCTGCCATTGCAGCTCCTCTATACTCAGCCTCTGTACTTGATAAAGCAATAGTGGGTTGCTTCTTGCTACTCCATGTAATAGCTGCACCTCCAAGTGAGAATAGAAAGCCACTAGTAGATCTTCTATCTAGAATACTACCAGCCCAATCTACATTGGTGTATCCATGAACCTGCAAATCTACACTAGCTTCATAAAACAATGCATAATCCAAAGTAGCACTCACATAACATAGAGTGCACCTCAGATCATCCAAGTGTGGCTTCATGGGAACCTGCATAAACTGACTCTCAAGTCTAATAGTATAGCTTAGATTAGGCCTTGTAATTGTCAGATAAGACTTCCCACAATTTTCCTATACATAGTAGCATTTTCCAATGCTTGACCTGATGTAGTATCCAACTTCAAATTCTGATCTAATGGCATAGAAATTGGCTTACAATTAGCCATACCATACTTTTGCAGCATATTCAAGGCATATTGCCTTTGCAACATTCATATACCTGTTTCTGTATGTATGAACTCAATGCCCAAGAAGTAGCGCAACACACCAAAATCCTTCATGTCAAATTCCTACATAAGAAGTTGCTTTACCTCTCCTTCCTTGCATATATTGAATGATCTGCATCACACATAGAAAACCCAATGGTGGTTAAGTAATCAGCAATCCTTGCATGCCATCCACGAGGAGCTTGCTTCAACCCATACAAAGCCTTTTGCAACCTGCAAACATATTCTGGATGCTATGAATCTTCATATCCTTGTGGCTGGTCCATGTATACTTCTTCTTGTAACTCACCATGTAGAAAAGCATTCTTCACATCCATCTAATCCAAAGTCCACCCGTTTGTTGTAGCTAATGCAACAAGTGTTCTAACAGTAGACATTTTAGCTATAGAGCTGAATGTTTCCTCATAATCAATGCCATAAGTTTGAGCATATCAGTTTCCTACCAAATGTGCTTTATACCTACTTATGCTACCATCAACATTGTGCTTTACCTTGTAAACCCACTTGCAGCCTATCTTTCCTTGTGGCAATGGAACTAGCTTCCTGGTTTTGTTTCCATAAAGTGCATCCATCTCCTCATCCATAACTTTTTCCCAATCTTCATTTCCAATTGCATCTTCAAAACAAGAAGGTTCAGCATCTTTTATTAACTTTGTCATGTAGGCATAATGACGAGCCATGTAGCTATCATATGTCAATCGTTGCACTGAATTTTGTATCCTCCCAGATCTTCTTGGTCCTGGGTCACTTCTCCTTGTATCATCTACATGTGCCTTTATTACTCCTGGAGTCTATATAGAGGGCAATCCAAGTTCCTCATCAAGACACTTTTTTGAACCACTTGAATCTCCATCAACGTCTTCAAAACTTGCACATGTTTTATGACCCGCAGAAAGCTTTTCTTTACCTTTCTTGGACGTATTTGATGAATATCTTGGACTGAAATTTCCATGCAATCTTCCACTCCATGGATTTGAGTTGGAACTATTGCTTGGTGACGCATCCGGCCCACTCAAAGCTTGAGATTCTGCACTTGATTTTTCAGCATTTTCTTTTTTTGGTTCAAGATTCAGTTCTTCTTTGGCATCTGCATAGAAGCTTGATGTTTCATCAAATACCACATCTCTGCTCACCTTCACCTGTCCTGTGAGTGGGTTATGTTGGTGCAATTGCCAAGCCTACACACTTGGCTAGGCATGAGAAGACTTCATATGAAATTGTTTGAAGACCCATGAGAACCATTGCTATGGATTCTTTACCTTTTACCATTTGTAAAAGTCTATTTGACTTGAAGGAATATTTGTAAAAGCCACTAAACTCGTGGAGTTAGTTGGATAGAAAAGATACGAGTTTCTTAGAGAGAGTATCTTCTAGATTAGTGGATCACCTTTTAGTGAGAGCCAAATTTGAATTCAAATTCAATTTTTGAATGAAGCATCTATAAAAGATGAATGTAAAATCGCATGGTTAAATTACTCCAATTCAAAGCCTTTAGTTGATCATATTGTTAGAGAGTGAGGCTCACTTCATAGCCTGCAATTCTCACCATCATTGGGCATTGATTATCATGCCAATGATCATGTACAACATTGTCATATAATACAATATATCATTGCTTACATCTGTTGATCTCTCTCTCATAATCACTCAGAATAGTCATTTTATATTACTCATATCACAGTCATGTCTCCACCATTTGCAATGTTCTATGGCTTGTTTGAATCATATCTAAGTCTAATACATGCTGACAGACTTTGAAGACATTCCATTTCGTGGATTGAAAGAAAAGCTTGTCAAAGTGGTCACTGGTCATTCTCTATAGAGGTCCTAAAAAATCAGGGGTAAAGCTACACTTGCTAAATTGATTGCTCTATGTAGAGTCAATCATTTTAAGTGATTCCAATTGGAATCATTATGTTTTTAAGCTAACGTAATATCTCCAAAAGGAATTTTTCTAATTCCTACTATACTCGAAGCACTGAGCTTAAGAAGTAGTAGGTGTGTGAACCAAAATAGAAGGTTTTCATTGGATTGTGAATTAGGAAGTAGTCTGTTTTGAATTAATCATTACTTGCATCATTTCCAAAGTACATAGGCAGTTGTTTAGTGTCATTGGAAAGCTAAGAGGGCCTACAACTAAACTCTGAAGTGGAAGAGGGCTGGTACAAAGCAGGAGGTTGTAGTACCTACTTATTTCTTGGAGTGTCCATCCATCTTTCCCAACACTGGTATCCGAGCAAAGCTAAGGTAAAATGGGAGATGATTTTCCTTCTTTCATTGATAAATTGGACAGGGACAACTATCAAGTGTTAAAAGTCAAGCTTCAAGCTAAAAAATTCGTGGGGAATCTTTTATGGACATGTGGAGCAATCAAAGGAAGCCAAAAGCCACGAGATTCCATCAAGAAAAGTCACTCAACCACTCCCCAAGTCATCTCAACTAATTCCTCCAAGTTAGGAGGCTGATTTGGAAAGGTAGTTCCTAGATTTTAGGGGCACACCTCTCACTATAAAAGGAGCATGTATCCCGACTTCTTTTGGGCCATCTTCTTGGAGTTTTAGCTCATGTAAAGTGAGCACTAAGTGCTGGAGTTGTGATAAGCAAGCCCCTTGCTTAACCAACCCCCTTGCTTGCTTGTTTGTTTTCTTTTAGTAGGCATATCTATGTGTGTGCGCAGGCAGTGTTGCAACTCTCTACCCCTGAGTTGTTAGCATTGGTTCTCCCTCATATGGTATCCATTTGGTGTAATTCTTGTCTCATTGGATAGCTATAAGAGTCTATTTTATGCTTACCAATTCTCTGGAGCATTCGCTGAGTAAGCTGGGAGCAACATTCATTTTAGTGAAGTTGTGTGATTGATATCTCTCTCTTTGTGTAGGCTCTGTTGGAAATATTTTGCTCTCTGTTGTAAGGGCTGGTTCTCCTTCTCTATGTATCCATTTGCTATGATTTTGGTGTCATTGGGTAGCTATTAGAGTGCTCTAAAGTTGACCCAAGTTTGAGATTCATTCTCTGTATAATCTCTGAGAAAAGCTTGCTGGAGTGAAGTGAAGTCTCTGCTTGACTAGCAGTTGTGAGCATTCAACTAGCTCATGTTGTAGACATTGTTTCTCCTTGTGTAGGCATCCATTTGAAGTAAAATTTGGTTTGTTGGAAAGCTCTTGGTGTCTACTACAGGTCTACAAAAGCTCACTGGAGTTCTCTGCATATGCTCTGAGTAAGAGCATTTTTGGTGTGCAGAGGTCAAAGAAGGATACCTGTGGAGGTCATTCACGCTTCGTCGTTGTTTAGGGGTTGAGATACTTCCCCCATCAGTGGTATCAGAGCATTTGGGCATCTTGGAGGTATCACATACAAGCAAGAAGACCTCTTGGAGTTGGTGGTTGAAGAGTTGCATCAACAAAAGCTTCTTGGAGGTAGCTCACATCAAGGGGGAGCTATTCTACTCAAATTTGCAAGAGCACAAGGTGTCCATCTAAGGAAAGCTTTGGATTGAGGTAACCTCAGAGCCTCATTTTCATTTTACACACATTAGCCAAGGGCTAGGTCAAGTATCAAAGACTAGATATGGGAGACTTCAACTCTCAAATTGAAAAGCTAGACAAAGGTAACTATCAACCATGGAGATTTAGGGTCTCCAACTATCTTATGGGCAAGGGCCTTTGGGGATTGATTAGTGGAAGTGAACCAAGACCTAGGTTGGATGAGAATCCAACCAATGACCAGAGAAGGGCCTTTAGGGAATGGAATGAAAGAGACAAGAGGGTTATCTTTATTCTTTCCCAACACATTAGCAATAGCATGATCGGCCATATCCAAGACCTGGATTCAAGCATGAAGGTATGGGAGACACTTGAAAGGCTTTATTCAACAAGCACCAAAGCAAGGAAGATCCAACTCAAGAATGAGCTCAACAACCTTAGGAAGAGCTCAGGGAGTAGCATAAATGACTACATACTTAAGGTCAAGGAGTTATCAGATGCATTGGGATCCATTGGAAGCCACGTAGACGATGACGATCTTGTGGCTTATACTCTCAATGGTTTGAGAGATGATGAGAAGTGGAAACCCTTTACCAATTCAGTTTATGTAAGGGATAATCTTCCCGATTTTGAGCAATTGGTTGCTCTCATGGTCACCGAAGAAATGAACATAGGTGGAAGTTCAACTAAAAGTAAAGATGCACAAGTTTTCTATGCAGGTAATCAAAGGGGCAAAGGAAGACAAGGACAAGGAAGGGGCAAAGGAAGGTTTGGAGGAAGGCAAGGCCACTCAAGAAATCAAGGACATGACCAAGGCACCTCATCACAAACAGGGAGAGGAAGATCAAGAGGAAGAGGAGGACGACATCAACAAAACAGGAATCAAGATGGTGAAGGATGTTACATATGTGGCAAGTTTGGCCACTATGCTAGAGATTGCTACCAAGGAGGAAACCAAAGGAGCTATAATCAAGGTTCTTCATACAAAGGCCAAGGTAATTATGCTTCTACAAGTTCAGAAAATGACAATCTCTTGATGATGCACATGAATGGGAATTCAAGCAAAGTAGATAACACTTGGTATATTGATAGTGGATGTAGCAACCATATGAGTTGCAATGCTTCTTGGTTTACTAATCTACATGTTCCCAAAGGTAAAGGACATGTAGAAACAGGTGATGATACAGCCCATGAGATCTCCCATGTTGGAGATGTAGCTTTGGATGACAAGGAGGAAGGAAGATGTCTCAAGGATGTCTTGCATGTACCTACTATCACAAAGAACTTGGTGTCCGTTGGGCAAATGGTTGAAAGAGGCTATCAAGTAAAGTTCAACAAAGGTGGATGCTTTGTGGAGAACCCTAAGCAAGGTTACAAGGTCATAGCAAGAGGAAAGAAGCAAGGGAGACTCTTCACTTTGGAGGTAAATTCTCATTCCACTCAACATGTCTACTTCACATATGGAAACAAGAGGATTTCGGAGTTGGACTTGTGGCACAAGAGGATAGGTCACATCAACATACAAAGAATGAAGGAAATGCAATTCAAGAGGCTGGTTGAAGGTCTTCCCAACTTCCAAGGACAAGGTATGAAGCATTTATGTGAATCTTGTCAACTAGGGAAGCAAGTGAGACTTCCATTCAAGAAGAGTGGCTACATAAGCCAACATCCATTGGAGTTGATACATACAGATGTGTGGGGGCCAAGCAAAGAGCAATCCATTGGAGGTAACAAGTACTTTGTCACTTTTATAGATGATTGCACAAGGATGGTTTGGGTTTATTTCATCAAAAACAAATCAGATGTGTTTACATGTTTCAAAGCATTCAAGGCAATGGTAGAGAAGGAAACAGGTACATATATCAAGAAGCTAAGGTCCGATGGAGGGGGAGAATATTTCTCCAATGAGTTTTCTGATTTTTTAATGGATCAAGGCATCAAGAGGCAAGTAACATGCAGGTACACCCCCCAACAAAATGGAGTAGCAGAGAGAAAAAATAGATACATTGCCGAGATCGCTAGAGCAATGCTTAATGAGATGAATGTACCTAACATGTTTTGGAGTGATGCAGCAAATACCACCGTGTATCTTATGAATAGGGCTCCTACCTCAGGGATCCATGGCTTGACACCATATCAAGCCTATTATGGTAAGAAACCTGATCTTTCCCACTTGAAGGTATTTGGATGTACTTGTTATGTACATGTGCCAAGTGAATTGAGGCACAAGCTACAACCAAAGGCAGAAAAGTGTGTGTTTCTAGGATATTCAAATGATCATAAAGGTTACAGGTGCTTCAACCCAAACACAAAGGACTTGAGGATATCAAGGGATGTAGCATTTGATGAGCTACTCCCTTGGTATAAGAAGTATGATTGTATGCAGGACTATGAAGAAGAAAAGCATGGACATGATGAAGAACAAATCGACCTAGAGCTAAGCGGCCCAAGGTGTTCCATCAATGAAGATAGTTCAAGCATGAACTCACCATGGAGGGGGAGATCTTCATCAAGCTATGAAGCACAATCAATCAACAAAGGCAAAGCAACATTGGTGGAGTTGGATGAAGAAGGTAATGAAGTTGAAGATGATGAAGGACACATGATGGAGAAAGAAGCCATGTCAAAGAAAGAGATCAAGTTCCCAAGGCAAAGGAGGTTTATTCCTCCAAAAGGTGAAGAAAGGAAGTCTTCTAGAGTTAAGTATCCAACTCAAAGGTTTACTTATGATTCATACATGGCAACTCATTATGCATATATGAACAAAGTAGTAGAAGATCATGAGCCCGATTGCTATGAAGATGCAAGCAGGTACACCGAATGGAAAGAGGCAATGCAAGAAGAGATCGACGCACTTGAGGAAAATCAAACATGGACTCTAGTGCCCAAGAAGGAGAACATGAAGGTAATAGGTAATAAGTGGGTGTATAAAGTAAAGAGGAATTCAGATGGATCTATTTCTAGGTTCAAAGCAAGATTGGTGGCCAAGGGTTTTGCACAAACCTATGGAGTGGACTTTGAAGAGACATTCAGCCCCGTGGCAAAGATGAGCACCATTAGGACACTCATTGCAATGGCTGCTAGCAAAGGATGGAAGCTCTTCCAATTGGATATCAAGAATGCCTTTCTCAATGGAGACTTGGAAGAAGAGGTATACATGGAGCAACCACTAGGTTTTGTTCATAAAGAGTTTCCACATCATGTTTGTAGGTTGAAGAAGGCACTTTATGGCCTAAAGCAAGCTCCAAGGGCTTGGAACCAAAGATTGGTGGACTATTTGATCAAATGTGGTTACAATCAATGCAAGGCGGATCCATCTCTCTTCATCAAACAAAGAGGAGAACTTGTGGTCTACATGTGTGTGTATGTAGATGATCTTATCATTACAGGTAATGATACAAAGGGCATTGAGGAGATCAAGGCAAAGCTTGGAAAGGAGTTTAGGATCTCTGATCTTGGAGATCTTAGGTATTTTCTTGGCATTGAAGTTGTATACAAAGAAGAAGGTATTATGCTCATACAAAGGAAGTATATTCTAGACCTACTTGAGAGGTTTGGGATGCTACATTGCAAGCTTATTTCAAATCCCATGGAAGTTAATGTAAAGCTAAGCTCCATTGATGGAGAGCCATTAGAGGATTTAACTTTGTATCGATCTATTGTAGGCTCTTTCAATTATGCCACAATAACCAGGCCCGACATAGCATATGGAGTTGGAGTGTTATCACAATTTATGCATAGTCCAAGGACTACACACTTGCAAGCTGCAAGAAGAATGTTGCGATATCTCAAAGCCACTATAAATGAAGGATTGTTCTACTCATTTGATGATGATATGCAGGTCAAAGCTTATTCCGATGCCGATTGGGCCGGTTCGAAGGAAGATAGAAGGAGTACAAGTGGTTACCTAGTCATGCTAGGTAGCAAGATCATCTCATGGATTTCAAAGAAGCAACCCACGGTGGCATTATCTTCCACCGAGGCTGAGTATAGAGCTTTGGCTCAAGTCACATGTGAGCTAATGTGGATTAAGAAGTTATTTATGGAGCTTAATTTGCAGGTTGACACATATCCAATTTTTTGTGACAACATGAGTAGCATTCATCTAGCATCGAACCCTGTCTATCATGCTAGAACCAAGCATATTGAAGTGCACTATCACTTCATAAGGGAAAAGGTGATATCCAAGGAAGTTTCAGTACATCATATTGGTACCAAGGACCAAGTTGCGGACATGTTTACAAAGGCTTTGGATGGGATGAAGATTTCAAAATTCAAGCAATGCATCAACATGAAGGAGCTTGGATGAGGATGAAGAATTGAAGCTTGAGGGGGAGTGTTAAAAGTCAAGGTTCAAGCTAAAAAATTCGTGGGGAATCTTTTATGGACATGTGGAGCAATCAAAGGAAGCCAAAAGCCACGAGATTCCATCAAGAAAAGTCAGTCAACCACTCCCCAAGTCATCTCAACTAATTCCTCCAAGTTAGGAGGCTGATTTGGAAAGGTAGTTCCTAGATTTTAGGGGCACACCTCTCACTATAAAAGGAGCATGTATCCCGACTTCTTTTGGGCCATCTTCTTGGATTTTTAGCTCATGTAAAGTGAGCACTAAGTGCTGGAGTTGTGATAAGCAAGCCCCTTGCTTAAGCAACCCCCTTGCTTGTTTGTTTGTTTTCTTTTAGTAGGCATATCTATGTGTGTGTGCAAGCAGTGTTGCAACTCTCTACCCCTGAGTTGTTAGCATTGGTTCTCCCTCATATGGTATCCATTTGATGTAATTCTTGTCTCATTGGATAGCTATAAGAGTCTAGTTTATGCTTACCAATTCTCTGGATCATTCTCTGAGTAAGCTGGGAGCAACATTCATTTTAGTGAAGTTGTGTGATTGATATCTCTCTCTTTGTGTAGGCTCTGTTGGAAATATTTTGCTCTCTGTTGTAAGGGCTGGTTCTCCTTCTCTATGTATCCATTTGCTATGATTTTGGTGTCATTGGGTAGCTATTAGAGTGCTCTAAAGTTGACTCAAGTTTGAGATTCATTCTCTGTATAATCTCTGAGAAAAGCTTGCTGGAGTGAAGTGAAGTCTCTGCTTGACTAGCAGTTGTGAGCATTCAACTAGCTCATGTTGTAGACATTGTTTCTCCTTGTGTAGGCATCCATTTGAAGTAAAATTTGGTTTGTTGGAAAGCTCTTGGTGTCTACTACAGGTCTACAAAAGCTCACTAGAGTTCTCTGCATATGCTCTGAGTAAGAGCATTTTTGGTGTGCAGAGGTCAAAGAAGGATACCTGTGGAGGTCATTCACGCTTCGTCGTTGTTTAGGGGTTGAGATACTTCCCCCATCAGTGGTATCAGAGCATTTGGGCATCTTGGAGGTATCACATACAAGCAAGAAGACCTCTTGGAGTTGGTGGTTGAAGAGTTGCATCAACAAAAGCTTCTTGGAGGTAGCTCACATCAAGGGGGAGCTATTCTACTCAAATTTGCAAGAGCACAAGGTGTCCATCTAAGGAAAGCTTTGGATTGAGGTAACCTCAGAGCCTCATTTTCATTTTACACACATTAGCCAAGGGCTAGGTCAAGTATCAAAGACTAGATATGGGAGACTTCAACTCTCAAATTGAAAAGCTAGACAAAGGTAACTATCAACCATGGAGATTTAGGGTCTCCAACTATCTTATGGGCAAGGGCCTTTGGGGATTGATTAGTGGAAGTGAACCAAGACCTAGGTTGGATGAGAATCCAACCAATGACCAGAGAAGGGCCTTTAGGGAATGGAATGAAAGAGACAAGAGGGTTATCTTTATTCTTTCCCAACACATTAGCAATAGCATGATCGGCCATATCCAAGACCTGGATTCAAGCATGAAGGTATGGGAGACACTTGAAAGGCTTTATTCAACAAGCACCAAAGCAAGGAAGATCCAACTCAAGAATGAGCTCAACAACCTTAGGAAGAGCTCAGGGAGTAGCATAAATGACTACATACTTAAGGTCAAGGAGTTATCAGATGCATTGGGATCCATTGGAAGCCACGTAGACGATGACGATCTTGTGGCTTATACTCTCAATGGTTTGAGAGATGATGAGAAGTGGAAACCCTTTACCAATTCAGTTTATGTAAGGGATAATCTTCCCGATTTTGAGCAATTGGTTGCTCACATGGTCACCGACGAAATGAACATAGGTGGAAGTTCAACTAAAAGTAAAGATGCACAAGTTTTCTATGCAGGTAATCAAAGGGGCAAAGGAAGACAAGGACAAGGAAGGGGCAAAGGAAGGTTTGGAGGAAGGCAAGGCCACTCAAGAAATCAAGGACATGACCAAGGCACCTCATCACAAACAGGGAGAGGAAGATCAAGAGGAAGAGGAGGACGACATCAACAAAACAGGAATCAAGATGGTGAAGGATGTTACATATGTGGCAAGTTTGGCCACTATGCTAGAGATTGCTACCAAGGAGGAAACCAAAGGAGCTATAATCAAGGTTCTTCATACAAAGGCCAAGGTAATTATGCTTCTACAAGTTCAGAAAATGACAATCTCTTGATGATGCACATGAATGGGAATTCAAGCAAAGTAGATAACACTTGGTATATTGATAGTGGATGTAGCAACCATATGAGTTGCAATGCTTCTTGGTTTACTAATCTACATGTTCCCAAAGGTAAAGGACATGTAGAAACAGGTGATGATACAGCCCATGAGATCTCCCATGTTGGAGATGTAGCTTTGGATGACAAGGAGGAAGGAAGATGTCTCAAGGATGTCTTGCATGTACCTACTATCACAAAGAACTTGGTGTCCGTTGGGCAAATGGTTGAAAGAGGCTATCAAGTAAAGTTCAACAAAGGTGGATGCTTTGTGGAGAACCCTAAGCAAGGTTACAAGGTCATAGCAAGAGGAAAGAAGCAAGGGAGACTCTTCACTTTGGAGGTAAATTCTCATTCCACTCAACATGTCTACTTCACATATGGAAACAAGAGGATTTCGGAGTTGGACTTGTGGCACAAGAGGATAGGTCACATCAACATACAAAGAATGAAGGAAATGCAATTCAAGAGGCTGGTTGAAGGTCTTCCCAACTTCCAAGGACAAGGTATGAAGCATTTATGTGAATCTTGTCAACTAGGGAAGCAAGCGAGACTTCCATTCAAGAAGAGTGGCTACATAAGCCAACATCCATTGGAGTTGATACATACAGATGTGTGGGGGCCAACCAAAGAGCAATCCATTGGAGGTAACAAGTACTTTGTAACTTTTATAGATGATTGCACAAGGATGGTTTGGGTTTATTTCATCAAAAACAAATCAGATGTGTTTACATGTTTCAAAGCATTCAAGGCAATGGTAGAGAAGGAAACAGGTACATATATCAAGAAGCTAAGGTCCGATGGAGGGGGAGAATATTTCTCCAATGAGTTTTCTGATTTTTTAATGGATCAAGGCATCAAGAGGCAAGTAACATGCAGGTACACCCCCCAACAAAATGGAGTAGCAGAGAGAAAAAATAGATACATTGCCGAGATCGCTAGAGCAATGCTTAATGAGATGAATGTACCTAACATGTTTTGGAGTGATGCAGCAAATACCGCCGTGTATCTTATGAATAGGGCTCCTACCTCAGGGATCCATGGCTTGACACCATATCAAGCCTATTATGGTAAGAAACCTGATCTTTCCCACTTGAAGATATTTGGATGTACTTGTTATGTACATGTGCCAAGTGAATTGAGGCACAAGCTACAACCAAAGGCAGAAAAGTGTGTGTTTCTAGGATATTCAAATGATCATAAAGGTTACAGGTGCTTCAACCCAAACACAAAGGACTTGAGGATATCAAGGGATGTAGCATTTGATGAGCTACTCCCTTGGTATAAGAAGTATGATTGTATGCAGGACTATGAAGAAGAAAAGCATGGACATGATGAAGAACAAATCGACCTAGAGCTAAGCGGCCCAAGGTGTTCCATCAATGAAGATAGTTCAAGCATGAACTCACCATGGAGGGGGAGATCTTCATCAAGCTATGAAGCACAATCAATCAACAAAGGCAAAGCAACATTGGTGGAGTTGGATGAAGAAGGTAATGAAGTTGAAGATGATGAAGGACACATGATGGAGAAAGAAGCCATGTCAAAGAAAGAGATCAAGTTCCCAAGGCAAAGGAGGTTTATTCCTCCAAAAGGTGAAGAAAGGAAGTCTTCTAGAGTTAAGTATCCAACTCAAAGGTTTACTTATGATTCATGCATGGCAACTCATTATGCATATATGAACAAAGTAGTAGAAGATCATGAGCCCGATTGCTATGAAGATGCAAGCAGGTACACCGAATGGAAAGAGGCAATGCAAGAAGAGATCGACGCACTTGAGGAAAATCAAACATGGACTCTAGTGCCCAAGAAGGAGAACATGAAGGTAATAGGTAATAAGTGGGTGTATAAAGTAAAGAGGAATTCAGATGGATCTATTTCTAGGTTCAAAGCAAGATTGGTGGCCAAGGGTTTTGCACAAACCTATGGAGTGGACTTTGAAGAGACATTCAGCCACGTAGCAAAGATGAGCACCATTAAGACACTCATTGCAATGGCTGCTAGCAAAGGATGGAAGCTCTTCCAATTGGATATCAAGAATGCCTTTCTCAATGGAGACTTGGAAGAAGAGCTATACATGGAGCAACCACTAGGTTTTGTTCATAAAGAGTTTCCACATCATGTTTGTAGGTTGAAGAAGGCACTTTATGGCCTAAAGCAAGCTCCAAGGGCTTGGAACCAAAGATTGGTGGACTATTTGATCAAATGTGGTTACAATCAATGCAAGGCGGATCCATCTCTCTTCATCAAACAAAGAGGAGAACTTGTGGTCTACATGTGTGTGTATGTAGATGATCTTATCATTACAGGTAATGATACAAAGGGCATTGAGGAGATCAAGGCAAAGCTTGGAAAGGAGTTTAGGATCTCTGATCTTGGAGATCTTAGGTATTTTCTTGGCATTGAAGTTGTATACAAAGAAGAAGGTATTATGCTCATACAAAGGAAGTATATTCTAGACCTACTTGAGAGGTTTGGGATGCTACATTGCAAGCCTATTTCAAATCCCATGGAAGTTAATGTAAAGCTAAGCTCCATTAATGGAGAGCTATTAGAGGATGTAACTTTGTATCGATCTATTGTAGGCTCTTTCAATTATGCCACAATAACCAGGCCCGACATAGCATATGGAGTTGGAGTGTTATCACAATTTATGCATAGTCCAAGGACTACACACTTGCAAGCTGCAAGAAGAATGTTGCGATATCTCAAAGCCACTATAAATGAAGGATTGTTCTACTCATTTGATGATGATATGCAGGTCAAAGCTTATTCCGATTCCGATTGGGCCGGTTCGAAGGAAGATAGAAGGAGTACAAGTGGTTACCTAGTCATGCTAGGTAGCAAGATCATCTCATGGATTTCAAAGAAGCAACCCACGGTGGCATTATCTTCCACCGAGGCTGAGTATAGAGCTTTGGCTCAAGTCACATGTGAGCTAATGTGGATTAAGAAGTTATTTATGGAGCTTAATTTGCAGGTTGACACATATCCAATTTTTTGTGACAACATGAGTAGCATTCATCTAGCATCGAACCCTGTCTATCATGCTAGAACCAAGCATATTGAAGTGCACTATCACTTCATAAGGGAAAAGGTGATATCCAAGGAAGTTTCAGTACATCATATTGGTACCAAGGACCAAGTTGCGGACATGTTTACAAAGGCTTTGGATGGGATGAAGATTTCAAAATTCAAGCAATGCATCAACATGAAGGAGCTTGGATGAGGATGAAGAATTGAAGCTTGAGGGGGAGTGTTAAAAGTCAAGCTTCAAGCTAAAACATTCGTGGGGAATCTTTTATGGACATGTGGAGCAATCAAAGGAAGCCAAAAGCCACGAGATTCCATCAAGAAAAGTCACTCAACCACTCCCCAAGTCATCTCAACTAATTCCTCCAAGTTATGAGGCTGATTTGGAAAGGTAGTTCCTAGATTTTAGGGGCACACCTCTCACTATAAAAGGAGCATGTATCCCGACTTCTTTTGGGCATCCTTCTTGGAGTTTTAGCTCATGTAAAGTGAGCACTAAGTGCTGGAGTTGTGATAAGCAAGCCCCTTGCTTAAGCAACCCCCTTGCTTGCTTGTTTGTTTTCTTTTAGTAGGCATATCTATGTGTGTGCGCAGGCAGTGTTGCAACTCTCTACCCCTGAGTTGTTAGCATTGGTTCTCCCTCATATGGTATCCATTTGATGTAATTCTTGTCTCATTGGATAGCTATAAGAGTCTATTTTATGCTTACCAATTCTCTGGTGCATTCTCTGAGTAAGCTGGGAGAAACATTCATTTTAGTGAAGTTGTGTGATTGATATCTCTCTCTTTGTGTAGGCTCTGTTGGAAATATTTTGCTCTCTGTTGTAAGGGCAGGTTCTCCTTCTCTATGTATCCATTTGCTATGATTTTGGTGTCATTGGGTAGCTATTAGAGTGCTTTAAAGTTGACCCAAGTTTAAGATTCATTCTCTGTATAATCTCTGAGAAAAGCTTGCTGGAGTGAAGTGAGGTCTCTGCTTGACTAGCAGTTGTGAGCATTCAACTAGCTCATGTTGTAGACATTGTTTCTCCTTGTGTAGGCATCCATTTGAAGTGAAATCTGGTTTGTTGGAAAGCTCTTGGTGTCTACTACAGGTCTACAAAAGCTCACTGGAGTGCTCTGCATATGCTCTGAGTAAGAGCATTTTTGGTGTGCAGAGGTCAAAGAAGGATACCTGTGGAGGTCATTCACGCTTCGTCGTTGCTTAGGGGTTGAGATACTTCCCCCATCATCAAGCATGGTCCTTGAGGATGAATACATAATGGCAAGGAAGGCTTCTTTATGGATACATCTCAGGAGATGAGGAGATGCCCATTTTCAAAAGCAAAGGACAACCTACAAGAGAGGAGCATGAAAGACTCAATTCATGGTCTGCCAAAGATGCATTAGCAAGGTCATACTTACTTAACGCAATCTCTAATTTTCTTCTTCCACACATTAGGAACCGTAAGACATCCCAAGAGACTTGGGAAACATTGTCTTCATATTTTTCTTCCAACACAAGGCCTAGAAAGAACCAATTGTGGATTGAGTTTACCACTCAAAGCGAGCAACCCAAGCAAGGCATCTAAGAGTATGTGGCCAAAGTCAAGGATGTGGCTGACCAATTGGCAAGCATAGGAGAGGAGATTGAAGAGGAGCAAATTTTGAGACAAGTGATCAATGGTATTAAGGCAGATGACAAATGGGAGAGGTTCACAAATGCTATGGACTTGTACATGGACATGCAAATTCCATATCTTACCACACTCATGGGGCAACTCTTTACCCATGAAGCTAAGCTCAACAAGAATGGAGATTCATCAAGAGGTAATAGCTCTTCTGCCCTATACACAGATAAAGGCAAATCTAAAGAGAAAGGGAAAAGCAAGAAGATTGAGGATGAAGGTACAACCTCTCAAGCCAACTATGCACGGAGAGGTAGAAACTCAAGAGGTAGTTGCAGAGGAGGTAAGCAAAGTACGGGAATCTTATATCATTTTCTATTCTAGTATCTTGTCCCTAAGATGCTTCAGTATCATCATGTGCTTGTTTAGGACTATGTTCTATCATAACATATTGCATCAATATATTTAAAGAATGCATTAGATTTAAATCCAATACAATCAATGACAACATCAAATGTCCTCTCTTGATGGTATGCCATGGTGAAATGTTGTAAAGGCATTCCATCGAACTATTTTACAGATACTTCAAAACATATTCGTTATTCTAGGAAACTCAAGTAGCACTTTTATCGGCACAACCTATCCAAGTGGATCTTTTTTGGATCACTTTCTTTTTTGGATTTGAAATATTATTTATGATCTAGGAACTCCTCTCTATAAACATGCAATCATTTAGATATTCATGGACCTTATTGTAGTCTGTACATACTCATCTGAACAACATTCTTGCATCCACTTTAGATGATGGCATTTCATTTCCTATTGGTAATACTCTTTCTTTAAATAATCTAAAAAGAGCAAGAATACGTGCATCTGACCACCCATACAGTATTTGGAATATCATAAATGAAAGATATGTGTGAAAGATAAAGATACTTGCACATTTATATGATAAATTATGAGTCTTTCGATATCAGTAGTATGTTCATGATGAGCATGCTCAAAAACATATTCATCTACATTAATACTATAATTTAAAAATGCATCAATCATGTCTTCCATTCCTTCATTTCGTATTTTATTCTTGATATCAACATAATCTTGGGTCACTACTCTTAGTATATTCTTTGGATCATGAATTGGCTCCATGTCACTTGAGTCGACTAAGCGTCTTCCAAATGATTCATCTTTTTCAGGCAATAAAATATTAGGATCAAACTCTACATATGTTCACACATGCGCTTTAGCCATTCTTCTCTTCCTTGCAATTTAATGCTTAAAAATATTATAAGGAAATGATATTTTTCCTCCAAATTAGAAGTCCAAGGATCACTATTGGTAGATGCCATAAACAATTGAAATATTAAAAAACAAGAACTATTTAATTACAAAACAATCTTAATTGTAAAACATAGTAAATAATTAGAATATTCAACCTCCTAAA
The DNA here is from genome assembly GCA_020310875.1 of Ceratopteris richardii. NCBI lineage: Eukaryota > Viridiplantae > Streptophyta > Polypodiopsida > Polypodiales > Pteridaceae > Ceratopteris > Ceratopteris richardii. The sequence continues at coordinate 150,598,709 of CM035416.1, read as the reverse complement.
TCTTGAATTCTAAACATAGTAAATAGTTAGAATATTCAACCTCCTAAATCCTGAATTCTAAATCTCAATGTGTTTAGGTATGTATGATTGTTTCAATTTCTAAACCCTTATTCTTCATGTGTTTAGATATGTAGCTTGTTTAAGTCCCTAAACCTTGGTTCTTTATGTGTCTAGAGATGTATGCTTGTATAAATTCCTAAAACCTAATTATTTATGTGGTTCCATATGTATGCTTATATAAATCCATAAACCCTAACTCTAGATGTGTTTAAGTATATTTATGGTTATTTAAATTCCTAAGCCCTAATTCGTTATGTTTTTATGTATGTTTTGATTTTCTTAACTCCTAAATCCTATTTTTTATGTATTTAGGTATGTATGCTTGTAAAAATCCTTATATCAAAAATCTCATTTGCTTTGGTATATATACTTATTTGAATTCCTTAACCTTAATCTTTTGTATATTTAAGTATATATGCTTGTATAAATCCCTAACCCATAAGTATTTATGTATTTATCTATATATGTTTCTTTTAATCCCTAAATCCTATGCTCATATAAATATACAAATCCTTTTTGTTTGTGTATTTAGGTATATATGTTGGTTTAAACACTTGAACCCTAAATTTTTATGTATTTAAGTATTTATGCTTTTAAAATTTCCTAAATCCTAATTCTTTATGTGCTTATCTATATATGTTTATTTAAAACCTTCAATCCTATTTTTTTACGTCTTTAGGTGTGTATGCTTGTATAAAACCCTAAATGCTAACACTTTATGTGTTTAGGTATGTATGCTTGTTTTAATCTTCTAAACCCTAATTTCTATGTACTTAGGTATTTAGAGTCATATAAATCACTAAATCCTAACTCTTTATGTGTTTAGACTTATGGCATGTGTAAACCCCTAAACCCTTATTTTATAATGTATTTGAGTATGCATGCGTGTATGAATCCCTAAAATAACTCTTTGTGTGTTTAGCTATATATGCTTGTTTAAATCCCTAAATCCTAATTTTTTATGGGTTTAGGTAAGCATGCTTGAATAAATCCCTAAACCCTAATTCTTTATGTGTTTAGGCATATGGTGTAGCTCAGTGATGAGTAACACCTCCTTTAATGTCAATCCGGGAAGATGTGAGGATGGTATGAAGACCTCGAACAAGTGATGGCACAAGTGTGTGAGTGAGAAGCACACTAACATGCACACACATACACACACACACACGCACACAAGGCAAGAACAAAGAGAGAGAGAAAGACAATGGAGTTCTTTAGATTACTCAAAAGTGCTCTTACAAGTTCAATTCTACAACATGCTAACCTCAAAAATGAGCTCTCTAGCTCTTTTTATAGTTTTTGACTAGCTTTGGCCCTGTCTAGACCTAGTGTCCAGCCTAGTTAAAAAATAGGTTCTAGGGCCTATTCAAGGGCTCAAACGGAGTCTACAAAATATGAAAATTGATAGGTAGGTACTTCTATTGCTCTTCAAGCTCAAGGACTCCTTGTCTTGCACAAAATGGAGCTACAAAAATATGAAATGGTATTTACAATGGCTTTTAGTGATGAAAATCACTATTTTTGTAGGGATTTCTTCTGAAGATTTGACATATACTTCTTAGAGCTCCCTACTTGCTCCTTCTTCTGGTGTGTCCACCTCTTTGATGTGCTCCTATGCTTTGTCATTGACCTTCAGCTTCATGAAAAATGATAGGCCTATTTGCCAGATCTGCGTTGACTGCTTTGCCTGCTTGTTCCTTGCTCTGACTCCCGTCTTTGGCTTCCTTGTCTCATAAGTCCTTGACTACCCTGACCATCGCCAACACTCCCCCCTCTCTTGCGTCTGTCATCTCTGACAGACCCTTGTTTGGCTGAGTATTTCACATAGTATTCAACCACGTCAGTGGCTAAGTGGTGCTCTGCTAGCCTCAACCCCTTTGCTAAATCTGTTAGGAGGGCATCCCAATCCACTGGACCTGGAACATCCGGGTGTGGCAAACGCAATTGTTCCGAATGTAAGGCTTGCTCCGTTACAAAGAGGTGGAGGAGATGGAAGGGTCTGGGAACAGAGATTTCATAGTGGTATTCCAAGAATCCTGTGATGAACATCTCTTCAAATGTTTATTTCTAGCAGGCTGGGAGGTATTTAATTTGTGTGTGCCAAGCATATAGCACGTGAATGGAGGGGGTTGTACTCATATCATAGACCAGGTTGAGGTTACCTGCTGTAAATCCAACTCCTGAGAAATGTGGATCTTTAATATTTTTGAAGGTTCTGAAGGTTACCAGCATCAATTTGAATATTTTCATGCACATCTGTGCCATTACATTTGGGATGTTTTGCAGTCTGACTCCCTAGTGGCGGATGGTAGAGATCATGTATGCCACCATAGCTTGTCCCCGCGGCAGTTCCAGGTATACATAATTGAGCCACTTTGCACAACCTTTAGCATTCTTCATAGTGATGGCAAAGTCAGGCCATGTGCATCTTTTGAGGATGTGAGCATAACAGGGATTATACTTGATGAATAGTGGCATATTATTCTTGAACCATCTCGGGGTAAGTTTCTAGGAGTCGTAGCCCCCAGGTAGGTTGAAAAATGGATCCTTGTGTCGCACTTTCAGGTATATCATCGGGGCCGAATTGAGTGGCAAAGGTTGGGGCCTTGCCACATCATCGTTGAATTTCTACGTTGTAGTCTGCTAAGAGCACACAATAGGGCACAAATGGATCGTCATTACTGCCTATCCATCGGTGATGAGACATACTTTGGAAATATTCTGATTTGATAATAGTGTCCTCAATCTTAGACATTGACTCAATCTGGACCACTACTCGATTATCGTGCATACTGGTCGTTTTCTCAAGTGTCTGCATCCATTCTGGGGCTTCTACCTCTAGTCTGTCCCATCCCTTAGAGGTTTGTTGGCCACGCAGCATTGGCATAGGAACATATGGCTCCTCATAAGACTCGTCTACCTCTATGGGTACCAATTCTTCCGCTTTTGGTTCGTGAGTGGGAAAGGTTGTCGTTCATACTGAAGGAGCTTCCTTTGCAATTCCTCTACCTACTCTTTGAGTTGTTTTACCTCCTTTGTAGGTGATGTCGACTCTGTGATCCTTGGTTGTTCTCATTGTTCCTTTAGTTGTTGGCATAGTGTGTCTCGTTCTTTTTCTACATCATCATGTGCTTCCAGAAGATCGGCATAGCTCTCAAGAACGGTCTTCATAGTCTCTGAAGGAACAGCTTTGAATCTTTCGACGTCGATATCCTGGGGGGAACTCTCCATGGCTACCTCTAAATTTTCTTCGTTCTGCTTTTGCAAGCGCTTGTTCTCTTTGAGGGCAGTGGCCATGTGCTTTCTGAGTAAGGTCAGGTTGCGATGGACTTTGAAATTTTCTGACTGATAAAGTTCAAGTAGAGGTGTTAGTTTTTTAACTTCAGAGGATTTGGATGGCTGGGGAGCTTCCAAAGGGTCTAGTGGGCCTGTTCAAGTGTCGTGTAGCGTTGATTGAGGTCAGTCTTTTCTTCTTCTATATGTGTAAGCCATCTTTGTAGTTGTTGGTGGTCCGTAGTTAGTTGACGATGGCGATCTTCGAGAGTATGATATTCACTCTGTAGTTGATATACACATTGATCTAAAGTAGAAAACACATTATTTACATTTAAGAATGTTGGGAAAGGAGATGATGCAGGGGGGAATGGGGAAGGGAAAGGGAATTGTAAATGAGGTGGAATCAATTGGTGATGTGGGTGGAGGGGGTATGGGAGATTTGTTGGTGTAAATCACAAGCCTACACATTTGGCTTGGAAGATATCATGAAGACTCTACATACATGAAGAATCATAGCAACATATGCTAGTGGTTAATTACCACTTTATCTCATTGTAAAAGTCAAATTAACTTAGAATCTTTTGTAATCACCTACCTAAATGATTCGTGGAAAAAGTAACTCACTTGATTGAGAGAATATCTCCAAGCATTTAGGATCTTGATCATAGGGAGCCAAAAGTTTGAATTTGAATTCAAATTTTTAGTCATTTCCTATAAAAATGGATATGAAAAGTCGCGGGTAGATCACTTCACTCCCGAGCTTCATTCTACTATAATTGAGTGTGTGTAAGAACTATACCATAGCCTACACCTCTCTATACCATTAGGCAATGTTATTCATGCCAATGGGATTGTACACAAGTGTTAATTTATAGATACATTTACATCATTCATCTCTGTGTTCTCTGCTAGTCTACTCAAAAGTTTGTCAACTTGTCAAGCGCATATCTCGGTCAATACGCCACCAAAGTCAGTGATTCAATGCTTGTTGGATTCAGCTTGAAGTCTACTACATGCTATCAAAATTTTAAGATAATCTATTCAGCCAATTCAGAGAACTCTGCGTCGAGGTGCTCACTGGTCTATTTCTGCTACAGTCCTAAAAAGTCAGGGGTATAGCTAATCTTGCTAAATTGATTTCTCTTAGCATAGTTTATCTTTTAACATGATTCCACTTGCAAATGGTAGCTTACTAAGATAATTAAAAACCCCTAGAAGGAATTTTATCAATTGCAACTGTGCTGGTCACACTGAGCAAAACATCCAACAGGTATCAAGACCAAAATAGAAGGTTTTCTTGAGTTTGTGATTTTCAAAGTTATCTGTTTTGATTCAATCATTGGGCACATCATTTCCAAAGGACATAGGCCATTTCTTGGTGTCATTGGAATGCTAAGGAAGTCTATTAATCAAGTCTTAAGCAATAGAGGGATGGTACAAAGCAGGTTTAGCAGTACCTACTCAGTCTCTTGGATCAGCCATCCATCTTTCCCAATAGTGGTATCAGAGCAAATAAGGTAAAATGGGAGATGGTTTTCCTTCATTTATTGATAAATTGGACAGGAACAACTACCAAGCTTGGTCTCTAAGAATGAAGACCTAACTACAAGGAAGGAGTCTCTATGGATACATCTCAGGAGATGAGGAATTGCCCTCATTCAAAGCAAGAGGATTGCCAACCAAGGAAGAACAAGAAAAGCTCAACACATGGTGTGCAAAGGATGCATTGGCAAGGTCTTATTTACTCAACTCTATATCTGATTTTCTTTTGCCACATATCAGAAATTGCAAGAATTCCCAAGAGACTTGGGAAACTCTGTCATCATATTTTTCCTCCAATACAAGAGCTAGGAAAAATCAGTTGTGGATTGAATTCACAACACTAAGGAAGCAATCTAAGCAAGCTGTTTCAGAATTTGTGACCAAGATCAAAGATGTTGCAGATCAGTTAGCAAGCATAGGAGAAGAGATTGAAGAAGAACAAATTGTGAGGCAGGTAATCAATGGAATCAAGGCTGATGACAACTGGGAAAGCTTCACCACTGCAATGGATCTCTACATGGACATGCACACTCCATGCACTCCAGATCTTCCAACTCTCATGGGTCAACTATTAACACATGAAGCAAAGCTCACCAAGAGTGGAGATACATCCAAAGGTAACAACTCTTCTGCCTTATACACTGATAAGAAATCTAAGGATAAAGACAAGAGTAAGAAGTTGGAAGATGAAGGCTCTACCTCCCAAGCCAACTATGTAGGGAGAGGTAGATCTTCAAGAGGAAGTGGCAGAGGAGGTAAGCAAGGTAGGGGGAGACCCTATAATTCATCACCATGTAACATTTGTGGTTTATCAAATCATACCACAGATAAGTGTTTTAGGAATTACAAAAATCAGAGAGGAAGAGGCTACCAAAGAGGTGGATACTCACAATCAAGAGGAAGGTTCAACAATCACCAAGGCCACAACAACAATTACAACAACAACTACAACAACAACTACAACAAAAATTACAATGGCAACTACCAAGGAGGATTCAAAACTAGAAGGGACTACAACAACTACACAGAAGAGGTTGATTCAGGGTGTTCAAATCATGTGGCTGGTAATGTGGCACTACTCTCTGATCTTGAGGAACCAAAAGGTAAACACCAAGTCCAAATAGGTGATGATACAAAGCATTCTGTGGTTAAAGTTGGAAATGTGAAGACTTGTGATGGTAATCAGAATTTGTTGAGCAGGGTAATTTATGTACCAACAATTACAAAGAACTTAATGAGTATTGGTCAAATTGTAGAGAAAGGTTTGCAGGTCAGATTCAATCAATATGGAGCATTTGTGGAGGACCCAAGACATGGATTCAAAAAGATAGCTAAAGGAGAAAAATCAGGTAGACTTTTCACTTTTGAGCTAGAAGACACAAAGAATATTGCACTATACAGTTATAAGGATCAAACACTTTCAGAGCTTGAGATTTGGCACAAAAGGTTAGGACATATAGGAGAAAGGACCTTGAAGCAAATGTGTAGGGACCAATGTGTGCTTGGGATACCTAATGTATCCAAGCAACATATGATTTACAAGTGTGGTGCTTGTCAATTTGGTAAGTCTCACAGATTACCCTTCTCAAGGAAAGGATATATGCATGAAGACTACCTAGAGCTGGTACACACAGATGTATGGGGACCTAGCAAAGACCCCTCAGTCTCAGGTTCAAGGTACTATGTGTCTTTCATTGATGATTATAGCAGATGGATTGTATTATACTTCATGAAGCACAAGGATGAGGTATTTAATTGTTTTAAGAAATATCTTGCATTAGTTGAAAATCAGACAAGAAGGAATTTGAAGAGGCTAAGGTCAGATGGAGGAGGTGAGTACTTCTCCAATGAATTTGAAGACTTCTTGCAGGATAGAGGCATCAAAAGAGAGATAACCATAAGGTATTCTCCTTAACAGAATGGGTAGCTGAGAGAAGAAATAGGTTAATTGTTGAGACAGCCAGATCTATGCTTAATGAGAAGAAGTTACCTAACTATCTACGAGCAGAGAGTGTTTCTACTGCCACTTACCTCATAAACAGGTTACCATCTAAGTCACTTGATGGTATGACACCTTATGAAGCATGGCATGGTAAGAGACCATCATTAGATCATTGTAAAGGTTTTGGATGTGTAGCATATGTACACATTCCTTCTTAGATAAGAGGTAAGCTAGACCCAAAGGCTGAAAAATGCATTTTCATTGGGTATGATTTAAATCAAAAAGGTTACAGGTTTTATAATCCTACCAACAAAGGATTTATGGTAAGCAGAGATGTGATCTTTGATGAAAATGATTCTTGGTATGAGAATGAATGCAGGAAGGTCAAACTACCCTATGATTTGGAAGAGGAATTTCCAAAACTTACAAAGGAGGAGCCTACTCAGAATGAAGACTCAAGTTCAGATGATGAAGACACTATCAACCTTGAAGAATTCAAAGCATGGAAGTCCAAGGGCAAAATGAAGATGAAGAAGCTTGAAGACATACCGGAATCATCAACTCAATCAATCAGAAGATCTCAAAGAGAAAGCAAGAAACCTATCAGATATGGGTATGATACATCTCTTGTTACTAAACATTCAGTTTATCTTGCCAAAGATTTGTCAAATGAAGAACCAGGTTCATATGAAGAAGGAATAACCAAATCAGAATGGAAAGAAGCTATGGATGAGGAGATTGAAGCACTCAAGGAGAGTGACACATGGGAGTTAGTACCCAAGAAGGATTCTATGAAGGTAATAGGATCCAGATGGATCTATAAGTTGAAAAGAAATTCTCATGGAACAATTAATAGGTACAAAGCCAGATTGGTAGCCAAGGGTTTTGCACAAACCCAAGGCATTGACTATGAAGAGACATTTTCTCCCATGGCCAAGATGCCAACAATCAGAGTGTTGGTAAGGGTGGCAGCATCAAAGAATTGGAACATGTACCAATTAGATGTCAAGAATGCTTTCTTGAATGGATGGATTTCAGAAGAAGTTTATATGTCACAACCTCCTGGCTATGAAGACCCTAAGAAGGTAACTTATGTATGCGAATGAAAGAAGGCTTTATATGGATTGAAGTAGGCACCTAGGGCATGGAATTACAAGCTAACTACATACCTCCAAGACCAAGGATTTGTTATGAGCAAGGCAGATACTTCTCTATTCATTAAGAGAAGTAATTAAGAGGTAATATATCTCTGTGTTTATGTTGATGACATCATCATTACAGGTAATGATGTCAGTGGAATCAGATATATCAAAAACCAGATGATGAAGGAGTTCAAGATCAATGATCTTGGCTTATTGAAGTATTTTCTAGGGCTTGAATTAGTTTACACTAATTCAGGGATATACATTACTCAAAAAAAGTATATACATGATATGGTGAAGAAATTTCACTTGCAGGATGCTAAAGCAGCAAGCACTCTAATGGAGGTGAACCTAAAGCTAAGTGCCCATGAAGGTGATGAAATCCAAGACATTACAGGTTATCAAAGTATGGTGGGTAGCTTGAACTATGCTACCTTAACTAGAATTGATATTGCATATGGAGTTAGTGTGCTAAGTCAATTTATGCACAAGCCAAGGATACCTCACTTAGAGGCTACCAAGAGAATCTTGAAGTATCTCAAGGGTACACAGAACCATGGTTTGTATTTTCCTTTCACTTCAGATATTGACATAAAAGTCTATTCAGATGCAGATTGGGCAGGATGCAAGGATGATAGGAGAAGCACTTCTGGATATATTTCTTTTGCAGGTGACAAACAAATTTCATGGTCTGCAAAGAAGCAACCAACTGTTGCATTGTCTTCTACAGAAGCAGAGTATAGAGAGCTAGCTAATGCCACTCAAGAAGCAATTTGGATTAAGCTTTTATATACAGAATTGGGATTATATACTATGCCTCCAATTATCTTTGGAGATAATACAAGTTCTCTTCACCTTGCAGCTAATCCTATCTATCATGCCAGGACAAAACACATAGAAGTTCATTATCATTATGTGAGAGAAAAGCTGCTAAGCAAGGATATTCAACTTACCTATGTATCAACCAACATGCAATGTGCATATTTTTTGACTAAAGCTTTGGATGGAACAAAACTTTGCAGGTTCAAATCCATTATTGGATTTCAGGATATACTTGAAGATTGATGATGAAGACTTAAGCCAAAATGTTTGGCTTGAGGGGGAGCTGTTGGTGTAAATCACAAGCCTACACATTTGGCTTGGAAGATATCATGAAGACTCTACATACATGAAGAATCATAGGAACATATGCTAGTGGTTAATTACCACTTTATCTCATTCTAAAAGTCAAATTAACTTAGAATCTTTGGTAATCACCTACCTAAATGATTCGTGGAAAACGTAACTCACTTGATTGAGAGAGTATCTCCAAGCATTTAGGAGCTTGATCATAAGGAGCCAAAAGTTTGAATTTGAATTCAAATTTTTAGTCATTTCCTATAAAAATGGATATGAAAAAGTTGCGGGTAGATCACTTCACTCCCGAGCTTCATTCTACTGTAATTGAGTGTGTTTGTGAGGACTATACCATAGCCTACACCTCTCTATACCATTAGGCAATGTTATTCATGCCAATGGGATTGTACACGTGTTAATTTATAGATACATTTACATCATTCATCTCTATGTTCTCTGCTAGTCTACTCAAAAGTCTGTCAACTTGTCAAGGGCATATCTTGGTCAATACTCCACCAAAGTCAGTGATTCAATGCTTGTTGGATTCAGCTTGAAGTTTGCTACATGCTATCAAAATTTGAAGACAATCTATTCAGCCAATTCAGAGAACTCTGCGTCGAGGTGCTCACTGGTCTATTTCTGCTACAGTCCTAAAAAGTCGGGGGTATAGCTAATCTTGCTAAATTGATTTCTCTTAGCATATTTTATCTTTTTACATGCTTCCACTTGCAAATGGTAGCTTACTAAGCTAATTAAATACCCCTATAAGGAATTTTATCAATTGCTACTACGCTGATCACACTGAGCAAAACATCCAGCAGGTGTCAAAACCAAAATAGAAGGTTTTCTTGAGTTTGTGATTTTCAAAGTTATCTGTTTTGATTCAATCATTGCACACATCATTTCCAAAGGACATAGGCCATTACTTGGTGTCATTGGAATGCTAAGGAAGTCTACTAATCAAGTCTGAAGCAATAGAGGGCTGGTACAAAGCAGGTTTAGCAGTACCTACTCAGTCTCTTGGATCACGCATCCATCTTTCCCAACAAGATTGTGGCTGTGTGTGGGGCGGGAGTGGTGTTGTGGATGGTGAGGTTTCCATGGTGTCAAAAGTGTGTGTGACTTTGTAGATGGGGACAGTATGTGGGGTGGATGTGATGTTCGTGAATAGTGTTGTGAAAGTGGCCATAGTAACCCCTCTACGATGGATGCCTGGGGAGAGGGGAATTCCCATAACATATGTGGTGATTGTGGAAGTTGGGGTGGTTGTGTCGTGGGGTGAGGTGAATTGTGCAGTGATGGCTGAGGAGTGTGGTGATGTCGGTGCCGCCTGATATTCTTCCATCTGTGTGGTATCTCCTGGTGTCGATACATCTATGTGGATTTGCTTTCTGAAGTGAGGGGGCCGAGTAGGCACTCGTTTCTCAAAGCGATGAATGTAAGCCATAGCCGAATGAATGGCTTCATCCAGGCCCAGCGCGTCCGCATGAAGATTCATGGACTCAATAAATAGTTCGTCCACTCCTGCTTCCCCTAACATCTGACTCATTAACATCTTCCCTGTTTCCAGTGACAATTTATGGTGCTCTTGGACTCTTTTCATAGTTTCATACAACCTTTTGATTTGCGCAGTATAAGTTGGGGCATTTGCTAGTTCTGACGTTTCTTCGTACTCTTGGTCGTGTTCCTCATCTACTTCCTCTTCAGTCTCTTCTTCATCTTCTTCTACTTCCACCACTTCAGGTCGGGTAGGAGCTGCAGTCCATGTGGTAGGTTGTGGTCCTTGGGTCTGAGCTTCCTCCGTCTCAAGATTGGCCTCATTAATCATTCGGGAAATTTCTTCATCTATCGAATCCTCCAGGGTGTAACCTTGTGGAAACTCCAAGTCAGAGGGGACAAGCGGGAAAACTAGATTGGGCCCCTCCTCTAGCATGGGAAGATGAATAGTAAACAGACGGACACATCTTGTTTGTGGAGGCGTCACCTCTGCTGTGAGGGTGGCACCCCTTGTCGGTGCACACGGTAGTTGGATTGTTCCTCTCATTTTCTTAGATGGGGGCCCTGTTGTTGATGGCCTTCTCTGGAATTCCTGAGCTCTGGACCACACCAGTGCCCTTTGAATAGGCACATCATACGCTAAGCATCTTTATATGATCCTTGTGAGCACGCAGCAGCCATGAAGCACATTCTTATGTTTCTTATTCCACCGTTGGTGTGCCAAGTGGATTTGGTCGATGATCCAATGCGGTATATTGATTGTGAGGTTCTCTATTTCTGCGAGGTACAAGCTAAAACAGATTCTTTTTGGTGGCATAGTGAAGCGTTCTTGAGCAGGAAAAGCAAAGTGTTGCATGATCCTACGTAGGTGGAGGACGATGGTTGGTGTCATAGCTACCATATCCTTTAGTGTGTTAAGATCTTTATGTTTCATCCTCCCAGGAATCAGAGTTTCTTTTTCTATAGGAATGTGCATTCCCTTCATGTCCAGTGCCTCCCTTACTAAGTTGAGGGTAAGCTTGAACCTCTTAAGCTCATGACCTGCTGTGAGGGAGGGAAGTACAAAGGTGCTATCTCCTCCTTTGGCTCTGCTGGGGGTTATCTTACTGATTAGATAGGAGCAATGCAAGAAATCTAGCTTAGGTAAGAGTGCCCGAAAGTAGCTATCCAAGCCTGCTTTTGTCCATACAGATCTCATTACTTCCGCGTTCTTATATTTTTCGAACTCACGGGTAAAGAAGTGGTATCTTCCCCACTTGCCATTGAATTCAAGTTCTGCCTCCCAGAATTAAGTACCTTCTCCGAGGGGACCTGCAACATCGTTGAACCAATGTGCATGCTTTCCAACTTGTAAGGTATGCCCCTACGGAGGGTCCTGTAATTGGGATCACGTGGACTGCCCTGAGTTCTTGGGGTCTTTCAATTAATTGGGTATCGAGGGGAAGATTTTCAATGTCCACTATCCGGGCGCTTGACCCCGCTTGGGAGCTAGTTCCTATTGCTTCTGCCATGTTACTTCGTGTTTGTTGGTTCTGTGAGAATATAGAAGCATGTGTTAACATTGTAATGGACAAGACAGAACAATTTTTGTCTCGGTTACAACATTAACATGAGGTTAGTGATAGGTTAGTAGGTTAATGAGTGCTCAGTGATTGTGTGTGTAGTTAGTGAATGAAGAGTCCTATGAGCTAGATGGAAGAATGCAATGTGAGTATAATGCAATTAGTAGGTGGAGATGAATTTACAAATGGGGGTCGGGGGGTTTATTACAAGCTTTGGGCTGCCAAACACAGTGAATGACTTTTGGTTTTGGTTTTGTGGAGACTCTGGAGGGCTTTATGAGAGTGTGTGCTTGGAAATGAGGCTTTTTAGGGACCCATTTACAAGTGATTCTGCTCGTGCTCATTGGCAAATATGTGTTTGTGCGTGTCGGATAAGAGTGGTGTTGAGCCCATGAAAGTCATGTTGGTCAAAGTCAATCGTAGTCAAAGTCAATGATAGTCAAAGTCAAAAGGTCAAAGTCACAATGATCAAAGTCAACAAGGTCAAGGTCAAAGTCAACAAGGGCAAAGTCAAAGTGTTCGAGTGCAAGTGCCAAAGTGCACAGGTAGTGCACAATTAAGTACCCATAAAGGGTGAATTGAAGAAAGTGGGTTGCAGGTTGCAAAGGTATTTCTCTAATTTCCCTAAGGTTCAAAGTGTTTTTAAAGTGTTTTGGAAGGTTCAGGTGAACCCTCTCTTAGGTGCACAAGTGAAGACTTGAAAGGAAAATGTGAAGGTATGTGAAGCGGCAGCGTACGGAGAAGTGAAAGTATGCCCCCCAATTAAAATTTTTGTTTTTAGTGTAAAGTCACTACAGGACAAAACACGGAGTCGTTGGCTGTCACTTGTGAAGACAATCTTGGGACATCAAAGTGAGCACCAAGGTACTCTTGCAGTTAGGAGCATGCGTGAATCGGCACTCAAATCAAGGCAAGGACTATTCTTGGACTATTCTAAGACTAAGCAAAAGTAAGCATAGTCTAAGCAAGGCAAGAGAGAGAAGTGCAAGAGACACACAGTGTGCGATGCAGAGAAGTGAAGTGCAAGGTGTGCATGAAGAGTGACCAAGGAAGTATGCAGAGAAGTGCTAAGCTAGTCCCCCAAGGATCCCAAGGTCTTATTGAAGTGTGCACGTGCCGATAGAAGGTACCCATCCCTACCCCTTAGTGGAAGCTTGGTACAAGGTGTGCACAAGTGCAGGCTTGGAGAAGGTGGAGGTTTGGTGCAGAGGAGGCCGGCAACAACAAGTCCCTTGGGTATTTGGTATTTTGTAATTGAGCACTCTATGGGATTTTGCATAGAAGCATTGGATTGTATTGTGCTTCAACATTGTATTTGTCTTATTATAATCAATTGACAGAGGCTTCCACTATGTATCTTTTTTCTTGTCTTTCCCTTTTCTCCTACAAACACTCAAATCCCTTCTTGTCCAAGAATCCCCCAACAAAATTTGGCACGCCCGGTGGGACTCCAAGGAGATTTGAGCATAGGAGAAGACATCTTGCAGTGTGGAGAAGCACTATTCAAGTGTCGATAGTACTACTTCATTGCGCTAAAAGGTACATATTCTTATCAATTGTCTCATACTAAGAGGCCTATGAGCAGCTCATGACTGCAACTCGGTCCCAAACATTGAGGGTCACCTGCAAGCAAACAAGGAGGAAGGCTGTTAGAAGATCATCTAGTCCACTTTCATCAACTTCATCAATAAGGAGCATGGCTGGTCAAGTAGACTTGGAAACCCTACTATCAAGATTAAATATAAAATTTCCTTCTTTCAAAGGCCTATCTCAGGAAGATCCGGACGAGCATATTAGAAGGTTTTTAGCACTATGCAAAACTAGAGGCTTAATGGGAAGAGAGGATGCCTTTTTGATACTCTTCCCTGCTACATTAGAAGGATTTATAGATAAACGGTTCAGCCAATTTGCTGAGAACCATTTTACAACTTGGGACTTAATGAAAGATGCATTCAAAAATCAATTTCAGCATGGAAATACTACAGAGTTCATCATAGAGGAATTAGAGAATCTGAGATTCAGTCCAGGTGAAAAGTTCCCAGAGTTTGTGACTAGGGCCAAGGCACTAATGGCTAAATTACCAGATCCACCACATGATTTTTTTGTTAAGAAATGGTTAGCTAAGCCACTTCCAGTGACCACCCAATGTAAAATCAAGGAATTAGTGTTGCCTACAGCCTCCATAGAGGAATTCATCAACACAGCTACACGAATGGAGCAGAACAGTATGAAGCAACTTCTTCTCAACTACCATATTCTACAGAAATGGAGGATCGATTAATCCAGCTAAGGAAGGAGCTGGAGGGCTTAAGAAGGAATAAGCCCCACAAAGAGGAGGAGAATGTTGTTACTCAGTTGAGAAGGGAGATTGAAGCACTAAAGCTCCAAAAGGAGGAGGAGGCCCACGCAAAGGAATTGGCTCTGCTGCAACAAGAGTTGCAAGAACTTAAAGGAGGTGGCATCAAGAGTGGACTTTGGTGTACCATGTGCAGTAAGCAAGGTCATATAGTAAGTGAATGTCCTCTGTTAAGTATGACTTGCTAGTTATGCAGGAAAGCTGGTCATGAGGCCCACGAATGCCAATCAAGAGGAATGCCTATAACAACAAGGAGGACCCCTACCACCAGCAAATGTAATGGCGGTTGCACCCAATCAAGGTAACAATTACAACCCTAGACAGAGGAATAACTTTGGAAATGGGCCTAGGAGACCAATCATTTGTTTCCGATGTGGAGAATGTGGGCACTATCAAAGTAGGTGCACTCTACCAGAAAATGCTCCTCCTTGCAGAAACTGCCTAGAGGCCAGGGACCACTATACAAATTGTTGTCTTAAGAATCAAGCCTCTTCATCTGGGCTCCACATTCAAATGATTTTTGTGCACAAAGAAGAAATGTTAGATCAAGCCAATGAGCCATCACCATCCACCAGGGTGGTGCAGTTAGAAGAAATTGAATCTTTTATAGTGCAGACAAGAAAGAAGGGAAATGCTCAAGTAGATATAGTTCAAGAATCAAGAATTAATGGATGGAACAAAGACAAAGAGACATCTCAAGACAAGGCCACCGCATGTGCAGATACAAGGCAAAAAGGAGATCTCATATGTACTAGTGATGCCATTGGGCATGCATTCAACAGGGCTCATGAGGAGTTTGATAAGTCAATTGGAGCCCATGCTCTTAAGGAATCAGAGGCTTCAAAACTAATCAAATCCATGAAAAAGGAGGTTAGTATTTTTTATTTAATAAAGATGGATGGGAAATTCATGTCAGAACTCTTGCAGATAATTGATGAGGCTTCCACTACAAGTTTGGTGGCAAAGACTGATGTTATACATAAAGGTGAAATTGTAGGGGAAGCACCCCTTATAGATTATAAGAGTCCTCGGCTGACAATATCTATCAAAGGTCATGAGTTTCAAGGCGTTATTGTGGATGGTGGTTCTGGCATTAACTTGATGCTTGAACATACAATGGAAAAGATTGGACTCCACCCTTCAAGGCCTACAAATTTCAATGTTACTTTGGCAGATCAAAGCAAAGTAAGGCCCTTGGGAGTGATCCCAAAAGTTCCAGTTGAAGTACAAGGTAATCTATTCATTCTGGATTTTGTGGTTTTAAGACTGCCCCAGATTGAAGGAGGATTTCCCCTCTTACTTGGAAGACCATGGCTGAGGCATGCAAGTGTCATCCATGATTGGGGTAAATACACTATGTGGGTACAAAACAAAGGGCAAGAGCTGATAGAGATACATTTAGAAGAGGGCCCAGATAATCAAGGGAACACTAGCATGATGCAAACAGTTGGCATTTGCATGGGACCAGAAACAGAGGACCAACCCCAAATAGATTTTGAGGAAGAAGAGGATATTCTAAATTGGCTCCAAGCATGCAAATCTTCCTCTTGTTTTGGAATTTTTCTTAATAATTCTTGCACAGCTGAAGGTTATGATGAAAATGAGGAGAAATTTCAGGTTGATAGATTGGGAGAGCCCATCACAGACCACAGAAGGGGCAGGAAGACACCCCTCAAATACATCTTGGAGAAGGATGTAACAACAATAGAGAAGGAAGTTTCTAAAGCTAAGGACAAGGTAAAACATACTAGGGAAGAATGCTCTTTCCCAATTCAAGAAAACCCTGCAGGATGGATGCAGGATAAGGAGGAATGCATTGAGATCCAAAATACCCCTGCTTATGAAACAATGCACGAAAATCTTGTAGAAGAAAAAAAGGGTGGAGATGAGCACAAAGATAATCTGGTAGAGAGACCTTGTCAAAGAAATACAATTAGGCACTCAAGACAATAATCGTCCAGTTTTGGTGGCCACTTGGTTGTGGAGCCACCCAGGGCTCCTTGAAAAGGTAAAATCCTTCTTGACCCACTATACAGATGTTTTTGCATGGCATTATAAAGACTTAGAAGGAGTGCCTGCCAATTATGGAGAGCATAGAATCCCCCTAGTTAAGGGAGCCAAACAAATACGAGGAAAGAGTTATAGACTTAACCCAAAATATGCTGAAGTTGTCTATGTGGAAATATAGAAGATGGAGGATGCACGAATCATCATTCCTGTGGAACACTCAGAGTGGCTCTCACCTATGGTTATAGTACCAAAGAAGAACACCAATAAAATCAGAATTTGTGTTGACTTTAGAGCACTCAACAAGGTGACCATTCCAGATGGATTCCCAATGCCATTTGCAGAGCAATTCATTGAAGACGTGTCTGGGCATGCATTATATAGCTTTATGGATGGCTTTAGTGGCTATAATCAAATAAAAATACACCCAGAGAATCGTGAAAAGACTGCTTTTATCACACCTTGGGGAACATATGTGTATGTAAAAATGCCATTTGGACTCAGAAATGCTCCAGCCACCTTTAACAGAACTGTCAACCTCATTTTTGGTCCATTAGTGTTGGAAACACTTAGAATTTTCATGGATGACTTCTCTTCATTTTCAGGTTCTCACAGTGAGACCCCTTTAGATTGTTTGGACCATCACTTGCAACAATTGCAAAATGTTTTTAAGAGATGCAAGGAGACTAAGCTAAATCTCAACCCAAACAAATATCATTTCCTTGTGATGGAAGGAACTCTCTTGGGACATGTGGTGTCAGCTAAAGGTATAGCCCCAGATCCTGATAAAATCATTTCTATATTAAAGTTGCCTAAACCTAAATCTCCTAAAGAGATTCAGAGTTTCTTGGGGCATACTGGATACCATAGAAGGTTTATAAAAATGTATGGAGAGATAGCCAGGCCACTGGCTAGACTTACAGGTAAAGAAGTGTCCTTTAAATGGGAAGAGGAAGAAGAAAAATCCTTTCTCGGCTATCTTTCTAGACTCTCGTTCATTTCTTGAATACGCTTTCAATTTCACCAACCTCGACACTCTTTTCTTGGCTTAAACCTTGGTTCTGTTGTAATGGCTGAGCTCTGATGACCACTTGCACTGGCACAATAGAAGTCACAATCCCTTTAGAGTCTACTATTGGCCCAATCACATTGATAGGAGTGATTTTCGGTATGTTATTGGGGTTCTTTGGGCAATCTCGTAAGAGATGCTCCTTTCCACAATCTTGACAAAAACCTTGGATTGTCATCGATTGGGATTGTGTAGGGGCAGGCATTGGGCAATCACGAATGAGATGATCTCCCTGACATCTGTAGCATGGTCCTCTCGAAAATGGAGGTCTTACCTGCCTAGGTTGAGATCTAGAGTTGGGGTTTGCGTACATGACATTTGCATACTCTGGCTCCCAACTAGGTTCACTCGGTTCTTCACTGTAGTAGGACTCACCATGTTCAAGAGACTGCATGTAGTAAGCCTGGGGACTTTCAATGTGAGTAGAGTCAAAACTATGATCCCTCGGGTCACTATCTAAAAGCAGTGGTGTCACTGGCACTATGGCTCTATTCAAGTTCTCTTCTCCAGCTGTGTACTTTACAGGAATCACATTGGCTGGGGTTGGAGGTTGCTAAGCTAACACAGGCTGAGGCCTTTGCTGGGTTTGGTAGGGTTGCTGATAGGGTTGTTGAGGTCTACCATATTGGTGTGGTGGGTACTAGTTCTGATATCTTCCCTATTGTGGATAGGGCTGAGGGTAGGTTTACCTAACCGCTTGCTTATTGTATGGGCAATCTTGAGCAGTGTGATTAGTATATGTGTGCTGCCATTGCAACCACCTCCTTGTGGAAGTGATGGGGCAAGCCCACATTAAGACCAACTAAAATGAAGCTTCAGATGGCTGACGGCCATGTGGAAAAGCCTCTAGGATTGCTCGAAGGGATAACTCTAACCACTTGTGGTGTAGAGTTTGAGCACACCTTTGCTATATGTAACTTTGAAAAAAATAATGTCTACGAGATGATCCTAGGAAGACCCTTCCTACAACAACTGCAAGTTGTACAGGATTGGGGAACAAACTCCTTATACTTGCAACGCTTAGGGGTCACAACCAAGGTCAATTTGAAGGACTACTCCTTCAGAGATGTACCACCCCTACAGTGGAATCCTATCCACAAGGAGCAAGAAGATTCAATCTCTTTGCATTCTAAAAGTTCATCTGATACATCCTTGATGCATAAAGATACTCATTTGTGGATGTGCAAGGTCGCAAAGGAAGAGGAAAAATGCTTAAAGGCTAGAGAAAAAGGAACTTCTCAAGGAGATAGACCAGTTAGAGACCTAGCCTATACGCCGATGATATTTCCAGATGAGGAATTTGAGCCTCATGGTTGGGCAGAAATCTTAGCTACCATGGACATTGCTGTCAATGAAGAACAATGGACACCTCATTGTGATGAGGAGGGTTATGATATTTCAGTGTTCATGTGTCAGCCCTTGCTAGAAGAATGTGACTCTAACGACTTCATAGAAGAGGAAGAGAATGATGATGATCTAGAGTCCATTGTGATGGATAGTTGCTTTATTTCAGAGAAGCGCTATCTAGAAGACATAGGAGTATTTACACAAAAAGAAGAAGAACCTCTCACAAGCATCAAAACGGTAAATTCAAAGGATGGGAGTGAAGGTAGTAAAAAGAAAAAGAAAAGAGAAGTAGTGAAACAGGACGAGGAGGAACCATTGTTTGAAGTATCAGAAAATTTCAAAAAATACGAAGTTGAGGACCAAAAAATTTTGGTACGAATGCCTAAGAGAGAGGCCACAATAGGAGAAGCATATGATAACAAAGAAAAGACCAAAAAAATCGTAGTCACCATTGAAGAGAACGAAGAGAGGTGTGCATACATAGGAGATGACCCAAGTAAAGAAGAGGAAGTAGAGTTGGTAGCATTATTAAGGGAATACAGGGACGTGTTTGCATGGCACTATAGAGACTTGAAGGGAGTAATTCCGAAAATTTGTTCTCATACCATCCCCATGATAGCAGATGCCAAGCCCACCAAACATAAGCCCTACACATATAATGACACCTATGCCGCCAAAATAAAAGAAGAAATTGATAGATTGATTGAAGCTGGGTTCATCTATGAGATTGAGCATATTGAATGGGTGTCCCCCATTGTAGTGGTGCCCAAGAAGAATGGAAAGTTACGTGTGTGTATTAACCTTAAAAAAGTTAATGCCGCCACGATAAGAGATAGTTATCCACTTCCAATCACTGAACATTTATTGGAACGTGTCGCAGGCAAGGAAGTTTACAGCTTCCTTGATGGATTTTCAGGTTACAACCAAGTAGCCATTGCCCGAGAAGATCAACACAAAACAGCTTTTGCCACAGAATGGGGGATCTTTGCATTTCGGGTGATGCCATTTGGCCTCACCAATGCACATGCAACCTTTCAACGGCTCATGTGCCATGTCTTCAAAGAGTTCTTGCAAAAGAGCTTAGAAGTATATGTGGATGATTTATGTGCTCATTCCCAAGAGTGAAGATACCACATCCCTGAGATCAGACAGATCTTCAATAAGTGTAGAGAATATCAAGTGTGTCTGAACCCAGAAAAGTGTGTTTTCATGGTACGTCAAGGTAAAATCTTAGGTCATATTGTTTCTAAGAATGGAATATCGACAGATGAGGACAAGGTAAAAGCCATAGCGGAGTTGCCAAGGCCAAGGAATGTTAAAGAGGTACAAGCCTTCATGGGCCATTGTGGATATTACCGTAGGTTCATTCACATGTATGCAATCATAGCTAAACCTCTTTACACCTTGTTGACAAATTCTGAGTGGAATGATGAATGCAAAAATTCCTTCAATGAGCTGAAGAGACGCTTGTGCATAGCACCAATATTGACCACTCCTGATTGGAATAAGCCATTCCATGTACACGTGAATGCATCCAATTATGCAATAGGATGCGTGTTGTCACAACCAACTGGTGAAGGGAATTTAGATTTGCCTATAGCATATGCTAGCAGGCAATTGAATGCTGCTGAATGAAACTACACCGCAACCGAAAGAGAAGGCTTAGGCATGGTATATGCAGTAAAGAAGTTTAGACACTATCTATTGGCCAACAAGTTCAAATTTTTGACTGATCATCAAGCTTTATTATACTTGGTCAATAAACCTTGCAACACAGGATGCTTAGTAAGATGGTTCCTTTTACTAATGGAATATGACTTTGAAGTGGTTGTTAGGAAAGGTAAGACCCACCTCAGTGTGGATCACCTATGGCGCATCACTTCAAGTGAGTCACCGCAAGGAGTGTCTGATGAATTGCCCGACGCTTATCTGTTAAATCTAGAAATTGTTCCTAAATGGGCAAATAAGTTGGTACCAGTCCTAACCTTTGGACCTACAAATAAGAATGTGAAATCAAACAAAGATAAAATTGTAAAATCACAAAAATATCAAATATTGGCAGGAAGCATGTATAAACAAGACACAGAAGGTGTTCTAGCTTGTTGTGTCGAGGACGATGAACATAGTAGTTGGTTGCAACAAGCCCATGAAGGATTTCTAGGGAATCACTATTCTAAACAACGAACATTGCAAAATCTAAAACGTCTAGGAGTGTATTGGCCTAGTATGGATAAAGAAATTCATGAGTGGATTAAGAATTGTCCAAGGTGCAAAGAGAGACCCCCAATGGAACATGCTACCCTTTATCATGTGTCGTTGATTCCAGATTGGAGTGCTCCATTGGTAGAATTCATGAGATCAGGAACACTACCTAGAGAGGCAAGTCTAGCAAGGAAACGAAGTATGGAGCAGGAGGCTAAAGACTATGCCTTAGTAGGCGATAACCTATACCGAAGAGGCAAAGATGGCTATTTAAGATTGTGCGTTCATGAATCAGATTATTTGAAAGTCTTAGAAACTGCACATAGCAGTGTGGCAGGTGGACACTTTGGGCCTGACAAAGTGATCAAGTCTATTCTATTCTCAGGACTTTGGTGGCCCACTCTTCATATGGATGCACATACCTATGTGAAGAAATGTGACACATGTCAACGTGCCCAGTACCCAATTCGAAAAGATGAGATGCCTTTGAGGCCAATGATGGGGGAACGAGCATTCTCGAAGTGGGGCATAGACTTTGTAGGGCCTATTAACCCCCCAGCTAGAAACTCCCATGCCGAATACATTATTGTAGCCAGAGATTACCTCACAAAGTGGGTAGAAGTCAAAGCCACAACAAAGAACGATGCTCAAACTACAGCTAAGTTTTTATTTGAGAATGTGCTCACTAGATACGGATTACCAATAGAGTTAGTAAGTGATAGAGGCACACACTTCTTGAATGAAGTCATTGAACATCTTCTGTAGGAATTCTTAGTGATACATAAGAAGTCTGCCACCTATCATCCCCAAGCTAACGGACAAGCTGAGAGCACAAACAAGATCCTATGTAATGTATTGACAAAACTCGTAAATAACAAATGCTCTGATTGGGACAAACAGCTTCATCATGCTGTTTGGGCTTATCGAGTTGCCTACAAAACGGTACTCAATGCCACCCCATTTCAGATGGTCTTCGGACAAAAAGATGTGCTACCATTGGACTTCCTAATCCCAACTTTAAAAGTAGCACAAGAGTATGAGTGGAATGGACATGAGTTATCCTCTAGGATATTTGATCTAGAACGCTTAGGTGAAACACGGTTACGAGCGGCAGCAGGCATCTATGTTGCAAAGAAACGGCAAAAGGCATACTTTGATGCACATATCAAAGATAAAGGCTTCAAAGAGGGAAACCTAGTGTTGGTTTATACGCTAAAGCAACATGCCCGTAAATTGGAAAAGAGAGGATATGGACCCATGATCATTAATAGAATTTCCACTAGCGGTGCAGTTCAATTGGCCACACTAGAAGGTGATCTCTTGCCCAACTATATCAGTGGTTGTCGAGTCAAGCTATATCAAGAACCTCTTACAGAGGATATGCTACAGAGACTCAACACTACTAAGAAGCGAAAAGAAGAAGAGTTAAGGGTTAGAGAAGAAGCACAAGCAGAGGCTAGAGAACGCATTAGGAGAAATAAGTTAAGAGGCCTAAGCCTAGATGTCAATCGTGAGGCCCCCAGATACCACATGGCACATGTGTCAAACATCAAGTGCAATTGCTTCTCAAATAATTGATTGACGTCCTTTTGTGACCATAGCAGTAGGACAAGGGAAGAATGCAAGGACTGTGAGAGCATTGATCGACTCAGGTGGAGCGACTAGTGCAATTAGACTTTCATACTGCCAAGACTAGCAATTGGACATCAAGCCCATAGAAGCCTATCTCATAGGATTGGGAGGCATGGAAACCCCTTGTTTGGGCGAGGTGGAACTTCCCATTTACCTTCAAGGTGTTCCATTGAAAGTTAAAATGCTAGTGTGTCATGATGAGGACCTTACAGATCCACTTGTCTTGGGTCAAGATTGGATTTACTTGAACTTAAGAAGTCAAATTCTTCAAGTTTGGGTACACGAACAATGCATTACATTAGAATTAGGAAATTGCATGCTCACAAATCCTGCACCTTCTCATAGTTCTTCTAGGACTAATCTTAGCAAAAAATATGTTGTATGTATCAAAGGCTCTATGTTCCAAAAGCATTCAATCATGGAAGAACAGCCTCAAAGACAAGCGAACTCCTCCTCTCGTGCAAAGACTAATGCTGTCACCACAACTCAACCAAAAAGGCAAGCACAATGGTATATGACAACCGCTATATCAAATAGACAAAGAGAGTTCAAGAGGAAATTAGTTCCGGACATGAAGAAGATCTGGGTACGAAAAGGAGAGCAACCACCAGCCTTGCCAACACAATTCCCACCCAGGCAAGCCAAACATGTGAAGACAAGAGCCAAACCACCAGGACCAGCTCAACGAGAAGGCATACGACAAATTTGGGTGCCTATAGAAATTAGTTGCAATTCAACAAGGACACCCACATATATGAGTGCCCAAGGCGTTCTTACACGTGCAAAGGCCTATGCTCCCCACCATGAAAAAGGGCTCAATAAAGAAGCTAGGGAGAGAAAAGGGTAAGAACAGAGCACAATGACCAAAAGAAGATAAACTCAACCCTTCTGCAAAAGTAAGCAAGCAAGCATCAAGGATATGGGTTCAGAAGCCAAAAGCACCAGCAACATCCACAGAACCAAAGAGCCAACCACACTGGATACCAAAGTTTGGAAAGCATCCAAAGTTGAACTGGCCTGAGGTGATCTCTATAGGGCCAAATCCTATTCTAAAACGGGTTCCAATTAGGAGGATTACATCATTTCGAGATCCAATCGACACCTCCAATCAAAGAATGCATCAAGTATGCAAGTAAAAGCAAAAGCCTCAACCAGCAACAACCATGTGCCTTTGGCATAACCTTGTCTTTTGCACCATTCAGGTCATGCATTTCCAAAGTACGCATCAATATAGGGCCACATTACACGGCCGTGCATAGACACAATTGAGAAATCCCAGGCACATGAGACACACTCTACATATGTAATATATTTTATTGATCCTAACCACCTTCTTCTTGTTTTGTAATCGTTTAAAAAAAAAAGAGAGGTCCATGCGCTCGATGACACTCATCGGTGAACCATCAGCAAGGACGTTCATCAACCAGAAAGACAAGCCAATCGTCAATCACTGTGATGGGCATTCAACACGAAGAGACAAAAATCGACCGACCTTTCACCATGGTAAGCACAACCTACTTTGACAACATGCTCACCATGATAGATTAGGAAGCCTCTTCGTCAGCATACCCTTGAGCACTTAGCTCAAGATCCAATCTCTTGCACCATACTTCTTCCCATGCATTTTCCAAGTATGCATACATAGGGCCACATTACAAGGCCATGAAAGTGTTTCAACTGCCACTTATGTCATAAACAGGTTACCATCTAAATCCCTTGATGGGATGACACCCTATGAAGCATGGCATGGTAAAAGACCCTCACTAGACCATTACAGGATATTTGGATGTGTAGCATATGTACACATTCCTTCTCAGATAAGAGGTAAGCTAGACCCTAAAGCTGAGAAGTGCATCTTTATTGGATATGATCTAAATAAAAAAGGATATAGATTTTATAACCCTACCAATAAGGGATTCATGGTGAGTAGAGATGTTGTCTTTGATGAAAATGATTCTTGGTATGAGAATGAATGCAGGAAGGTTAAACTACCCTATGATTTGGAAGAGGAGTTTCCAAGTCTTGCAAAGGAGGAACCTACTCAGATTGAAGACTCAAGTTCAGATGATGAAGATACTATCAACCTTGAAGAGTTCAAGGCATGGAAGTCCAAGGGCCAAATGAAGATGAAGAAGCTTGAAGACATACCTGAATCTTCAACTCAATCAATGAGAAGATCACAAAGAGAAAGCAGAAAACCTATCAGATATGGGTATGATACATCTCTTGTTACTAAACATTATGTTTATCTTGCCAAAGATTTGTCAATTGAAGAACCAGGATCATATGAAGAAGCCATAACCAAGACAGAATGGAAAGAAGCTATGGATGAGGAGATTGAAGCACTCAAGGAGAGTGATACATGGGAGTTAGTACCAAAGAAGGACTCCATGAAGGTAATAGGATCCAGATGGATCTATAAGCTTAAAAGAAATTCTGATGCCACAGTTAATAGGTACAAAGACAGATTGGTAGCCAAGGGTTTTGCACAAACCCAAGGCATTGACTATGAAGAGATATTCTCTCCTGTGGCCAAGATGCCAACTATCAGAGTGTTGGTAAGTGTGACTGCATCAAAAAATTGGAACATGTACCAATTGGATGTCAAGAATGCTTTCTTGAATGGATGGATCTCAGAGGAGGTATATATGTCACAACCTCCTGGCTATGAGGACCCTAAGAAGGTAACATATGTTTGCAAATTAAAAAAGGCATTATATGGATTAAAGCAAGCACCTAGGGCATGGAATTATAGGTTAACTACATACCTCCAATACCAAGGTTTTGTTATGAGCAAGGCAGATACTTGTCTATTCATTAAGAGAAGTAATTCAGAGGTAATATACCTTTGTGTTTATGTTGATGACATCATCATTATAGGTAATGATGTCAATGGAATCAGACAAATCAAGAGCCAGATGATGAAGGAGTTCAAGATCAATGATCTTGGTCTATTAAAGTATTTTCTTGGGCTTGAGTTAGTTTATACTAACTCAGGAATATACATTACTCAGAAAAAATACATACAAGATATGTTGAATAAGTTTCACTTGGAGGATGCCAAAGTAGCAAGCATTCCAATGGAGGTAAACTTAAAATTAAGTGCCCATGAAGGTGATGAAGTCAATGATATTACAGGTTATGAAAGTATGGTGGGTAGCTTGAACTATGCTACCTTAACAAGAATAGATATTGCATATGGAGTTAGTGTGCTAAGTCAGTTTACGCACAAGCCAAGGATACCGCACTTAGAGGCTGCCAAGAGAATCTTGAAGTATCTCAAGGGTACACAGAACCATGGTTTGTATTTCCCTTACACTTCAGATATTGATATCAAAATTTATTCAGATGCAGATTGGGCAGGATGCAAGGATGATAGGAGGAGCACTTTTGGATATAGTTCTTTTGCAGGTGATAAGCCAATATCTTGGTCTGCAAAGAAGCAACCAACTGTTGCATTGTCTTCTACAGAAGCAGAGTATAGAGGGCTGGCTAATGCCACACAAGAAGCCATATGGATTAAACTTTTGTATACAGAATTCGGTTTATATACTAGGTCATCAATTATCTTTGGAGATAATACAAGTTCTCGTCATCTTGCAGCTAATCCTATCTATCATGCTAGCACCAAACATATAGAGGTCCAGTACCATTATGTGAGAGAGAAGTTGATAAGCAAAGACCTTCAATTAACCTATGTATCAACCAACATGTAGTGTGCAAATTTGTTAACTAAAGCCTTGGATGGAACCAAACTTTCCAAGTTCAAAGTAATGATTGGATTGCAGGATATACATGAAGATTGAATATCAAGATCAAGCCAAAATGTTTGGCTTGAGGGGGAGCTGTTGGTGTAAATCACAAGCCTATACATTTGGCTTGAAAGTTATCTTGAAGACCCTACATATGTGAAGAAACATAGGAACTAGTGCTGGTGGTTAATTGCCACTTTATCTCCTTGTAAAAGTCAAATTGACTTGGAATCTTTTGTAATCACCTACCAAAAGGATTTGTGGAAAACCTTAGCTCTTTGATTGAAGGAATATCTCCTAGGATATAGAAGCTTGATCATAGGGAGCCAAAAGTTTGAATTTGAATTCAAATTTTTACTCATTCCTTATAAAAATGATCATGGAAAAGTCGCGGGTAGAACTCATCACTCCCGAGCTTCTCATTACTGATTTTGAGTGTGTACTCTAGCCCACACCTATCTACACCATTAGGCAATGATTTTCATGCCAATGGATTTGTATACAAGTGTTCATTAATACATACATTCACATTGTTCATTTCTGAGTTCTCTGTCATACTACTCAAAAGTCTGTCAACTTGTGAAGTGCATATCTCAGTCATTTCTCCATCAAATTTAGTGATTCAAAGCTTGTTGGATTTACGCAAAGTTGTCTACATACTATCAAAGTTTGAAGAGATTCTATTCAGCCATTTAAGAGAAATTCGTGTCGAGGGTGATCACTGGTCAATGTCTGCTACAGTCCTAAAAAATCGGGGGTATAGCTTCATTTGCTAAATTGATTTCCCTTAGCATAGTTTATCTTTTTACATCATTCCACTTGGAATAATTATCTTGATAAGCTAATTAAATACTCCTAAAAGGAATTTTTCCAATTCCTACTGTGCTGGTCATACTCAATAAAAGTTCCAGCAGGTGTCAAGACATAAATAGAAGGTTTTCTTGAGATTGTGTGTTTCAAAGTTATCTGTTTTGATTCAATCATTGCACACATCACTTCCAAAGTACATAGGCCATTTTATGGTGTCATTAGAAAGCTAAGGAGGTCTACTTATCAAGTCTGAAGCAAAAGAGGACTGGTACAAGCAAGTTTTGGCAGTACCTACTCAATCTCTTGGAGCATCCATCCATCTTTCCCAACAAGTTTCTCTCCTTGGTTGCCCTTGTGTGCCCAGCAAGCGTGTTCCCAAGCTTGCACTTACTCTTTCTTAGAACTCCCTTCGATGCTCTCAATGGACCTGAAAACATCCCAAAGTTAACTCAAGATTTGAATTCAATTGACACAACAAACCATCTTCATTCATGCAATTCAGAGATCAAATTGTTCTTTGGCTTTATGGTAAACAATCCTAAAGATCCCTCAGTTCTCTTCCCCTTGGGGTATGGTCAACCTCAAAATACTATATCTAATAATCCTGGTATTTTTTTACTGTAACCAATGGAACTTTTGTAGTACTCCCCACGAGCCTTCCAACAAACCCAAAATCACAGCAAACGGATTTCGTGCGAGAAAGTTATGCCAGTTTAGGGTTGTGGGCCTAAAACAGGGTTAAAACAGGTTAATAGGAAAACAGGAATAACTTGCAGTGTGTTCTTAGGCTTGGCTATGTTCTTATGACCCTTAATTTTTTCCCCGAATTTTGACCAAAAATAGACCCAATGTCTTTGCCCTAAAAAATGGCCAAAATTGCCCGTCAATCGCGATCGAGTGGTTTGTCAATCACGATTGATGTGTCAATCGCGATCGACGTGTTGGCCGCGATTGACAGGTCTCTCATGGCTGTCAGTCGAGATTGATGGGTCGATCACGATTGACATGTGGCACATGCGATCTCTATCCGTCGTGGTCAATCAATCATTGACTTTTTGGATCGCGATTGATAGGTCCGTCGGGACTATCGGTCGCGATTGATGGGTCGATCGTGACTGATGAGTATTGACACGTGGTGCACGCAAGGCCAATCGGTCGTGGTCAGTCGGTCATTGACTCTGTCGGTCGCGATTGACGTGTGGATCGCGATTGACGTGTCGATCGCGATTGACAGGTCCATCGGCAAGTGTCCGTCGTCGTTTATCGATCGCGATTGACGTGTTGATCACGATTGACAGAAAACAGAGGAATTTTAAAATTTTAAACACATATTTAGGAAGCTCTAGGCCTACACATCATGATTATGCACTTTGTTTTGCAAAAAGATCAATTTTTCTATCGGTCGCGATTAACAAATGTCAACATCTCGGGACCTGCACAGTCAAACTTTTTACTTGCTCGAGCTGGTGCCGCTGCTGGGGATGATGATTCTTGCAGAAAATCTCAAAAAACATAGAAAAGCACAAGCACACAAACGCTCTCTCGCTCTCTCACAAGTAAAATGAGGGAAAATGGTATGGGAATGGTGATATGACCAAAAAACATAAAATATCACGATGATGGAGATGGAGGTGGAAGATGGTGATGATGATGATGGTGATGAAGAGGGTGAAGAAAACAAATGTAAACAGATAAAAGTGAAGAAAATACCTATGAATCCAACGTCTCAACTCTACGTCTTACCATCACACGCTCGTCCTCAAAGCTTGATCCCCGGCAACAGTGCCAAAATTTGGTGTAGCTCAGTGATGAGTAGCACCTCCTTTAATGTCAATGCAGGAAGACCTGAGGATGGTATGAAGACCTCGAACAAGTGATGGCACAAGTGTGTGAGTGAGAAGCACATTAACATGCACACACATACATACACACGCACACAAGGCAAGAACAAAGAGAGAGACAATGGAATTCTTTAGATTACTCAAAAGTACTCTTACAAGTTCAATTCTAGAACAAGCTAACCTCAAAAATGAGCTCTCTAGCTCTTTTTATAGTTTTTGACTAGCTTTGGCCCTGTCCAAACCTAGTGTCTGGCCTAGTTAAAAATTAGGTTCTAGGACCTATTTGAGGGCTCAAACGGAGTCTAAAAAATATGAAAATGGATACGTAGGTACTTCTAATGCTCCTCAAGCTCAAGAACTCCTTGGCTTGCAAAAACTGGAGCTAAAAAGATATGAAATGGTATTTACAATGGCTTTTAGTGATAAAAATCACTATTTTTGTAGGGATTTCTTTTGAAGATTTGACATACACTTCCTGGAGCTCCCTACTTGCTCCTTCTTCTGGTGTGTCTACCTCTTTGATGTGCTCCTATGCTTTGTCCTTGACCTTCAGCTTCATGAAAAATGACAGGCCTATTTCCCAGATCTGTGTTGACTGCTTTACCTGCTTGTTCCTTGCTCTGACTCCCGTCTTTGGCTTCCTTGTCTCATAAGTCCTTGACTGCCCTGACCACTGCCAACAGCTTGTATAAACCTTTGGAGCCTAATTCTGTATGTATTTAAGTATGTATACGTGTATAGATCCTAAACCTTAACTCTATATGTGTCTAATTATATATGCCTGCTTAAATCCTTAAACCCTAAGGTTTATGTGTTTATGTATGTATGCTTGTATATGTGTATGTGTGCATATGTGTGTTATTTCTTTATTTATTAATTGTGTTTATCAATCATATTTTTTAATTAGATTTCTTTTTCTTTTAAATCAAATGATGATTTTCTTTTTTTGATTGAAATTAATAAATAGAACATTTAAACAAAAAATATAGAATTGAAAATGTTCATTTACTTCAAGCTCCTTTAATATATTTGTGTAAATGTAAATTATATACCCTTTAATATAATTTTATAAACGTAAATTCTATAACATTTAGTGTGTAGGTCAAAAGCTACGTAATCATTGGTGTACTTAAAAAAACACTAAAAAAACGTAACAATAAAACCAAGGTGGTTAATTCTAGTAATAGAGCTAGTGGAAGAGTGAGATAGTGAGAGAGAGGGAGAGTAAGAAAACGAGAGCAATATATGAGAAAAGAGTGTTAAATCTTGGGATTTTCGTGAAAATCATCAAAGTTTTAAGCATGTATCAATATGAATACGGATAGTACCTCGAATTGTGGCTTCTCACCAAACCACAAGAATGAAGGGGTTATTATATCTTTTGGGCCTTTGAAAAACTTATGGCAGATCACTCTCCTCATGTTTTGTTTGCCCTCACTGATATAGAGGGTGATGTCCAACACTTCAACCGTACAAGGAAATATAATCTATTTTTTTTAGAAGACATTTATTTCTCTCTCGCTTGTTGGATACACTCTCTTTTCCTTGATACTAAGAGAGAAAACATGAGTAAAATGACGAAAAAACACATGCAAATTCTTGTCGTGAGTGATTTCTTTCCTACCATCCTTGTCCTTAAACATAGGGATAAAATCAAATAAAACCTTTCACATTCTTTTGTTTTATTGACAAGTCAAACACACTCTTGTGTAATCGTCTCTCTCAAAGTTTCCTAGTCTACATGTAGATGAGGGCACTATTACTTTCTCCCGTGTTACGATAGATTGGAGGCTAGAGCTCAAGAACTTTTTTATTTTTTTAATGGAGGTTCAGCCGAAGCCTACTCCCCTAGTGTTTAATTTTGAAATTACAATTGTACAAGATGAATGGGCATAGTAACCACGAGACCCTCCTTATCCCACAAGAGCAAGGGCTAAAGTGGTTCAACATGATACATCGATAACTGCTCCAAAGCAATAAGGACATCTGATTTATAACTTACCTAAGATTCAACATGTGTCAATCATGGCTAACAGAGAAATATGGTTTATAACTCGCCGAAGGCCCAACATGTGTCAACTGTGGCTAGCAGGGGTTGAAGCCCTTCTCCTGCCTCAAGAGGCAAGGGCCCAAACCAATCAAGCTAGCCCAAAACCCCTTTCTCTTGCTTCTTTGATCTTCGAAGTGAATAACTTTGAGATGTATTTGACATCGCTCATGTAACAAGTGCATCTAGTGATTTATACCACGAATTGATTGTGGCCCAAGTAACCTACACCATGAATTGACTAGGATGATCTCCCGAGTTCAAGTCCTCAATGGCTTGACATATATAAAAGAATCCTTGCGTTGAGGACTGCCCACCCCTTCACAGTGGGTACTTTCCATATTTCTTTTTTTTTTATTTGACAAAACAGAGAATATATTTCTTTTTTTCAAATGCAAGGTCTCTTCAAGATTTTGGAAGGTCACCTACATGTACTGCAGCACGTTTGGGCTGAGACCTCCTGGTACCAGAGAAATCCTCATTGGTGAAGCCAACAAGATGGACATTGTCCTTTGGCAGTGGATTAGGGCTCATACTCTCTGGTCTATCTGGAAGAATAGAAACAGTAGAATCTATGACAAAAAAAACAAGGACTACCTCTTCTCTTGTTTGATGGGGATAAAAAGACTTTTGTCCCTCTGTATGAAGGCTGTTCCCAATGGGCAAAGTGTTGAGACTAGTCCCTTTATGATTTTTAAAAATTATCCCTGCAATGTTTGGAGGAAAAAATTGTTACAGATCCCATCCTTGACTAGAGTCAATATGTATCACTTTATTAATCTATATATTGCAAGATTGATGTAGCTTGGTGAGGAGTGGGAGTTTTCCCTGAGTGCTGCTCTCCTCGTGAGAGGCTTCTTGTAATCTTACTTTCCATATTTCTTGTATTCTCTACACTAATAAAAGAAGTGCGCCTAGAACAACGGGGGAAGCTCACTGTTGTTGATGACTAAATACTGTTCACTACTATTCATAATTCAGTGCCTACAACTGAGGCTACATGAAAGAAAGAAACAGCATTTTTGCACGTAACGCTATGCGCTCCGTCGTGGTCGTGCGCAAAGTTGCACCTCACAATCAGAAGCCCGCTGCGGCGCCGCTGCCCCTACTCTCTCGCAGAACCATGACAAAATGTACTTGCCAGTTCTGTCAGTGAAGGCATCATTGATCAGTGTTACGTGACCGAATATGAGGATACTTCCAAGCTGCAATATTGAACATGGGTTTCGGAATTCGGCAAATGACAAGACGTGAATGGGTTGTTGAGAGAGAGGGAAGGCAAGAGTCAGTCGAGTTGACAAGACGTCCAAAATCAAACCCAAGCCTTCAGAGTCTGAGCGCTGGACGCGCTGCCGTCTGAGCGGCAGGTCCTCTCAAGCCGGGACACCTCTGTGTATGTATGACTAAGAAAGCGATGGTGAACGAGAAGAGAAATTCATGTTCGTCTTCCTCTCGTATCCACGAAGATGTTGGGGCTTGGGCGGTATCCGAGGACGTTGATTCTTTACTTTTCTGCAGTAAAATGGCCATCTCTGTTTCCGTCGTGACTCGTCTCTCTCTCTCACACACACACAGACATTGGGTAGTACTGCTCATCGATCTTTTGTTTTTCTCTTCTAATAAAGGAGAGTACAGAATGAGTATGCTATGCGATCGTAGACCGCTAAGTTAGGCGTGGGGAGATCTGAATGTCAAAGTGATCACTGTGACACGGAAAATATGCGCCTCTCCTTCGCCGCATGCAGGCTGCTCTTGTCGGCTGAGTTAGCCCTGCAGTTGCCAACTTGCCAACTTGCCTAATAGGATGTCCATCTTCTGAGTGCTCTTTCTCTCTCTCGCGCACACATATACGCACACACATTGAGTACTGATCAGTAACCGAGGAGATGGAGCGTTTCCTGCTAGTTTGTAATAAGAAAGTACGTGTATGAATACGCTGTCTGATCATAGAATCCCATAGCAGCTCTCAATTCCAAAATGATCGACCTTACTGGCAGAAAAGTATGCTCTCCGACTTCGCAACTTGGAGGGCCGAGGGTATCCACTGTAGCCTGTTATGCCTGCAGCCTCACGCGCGAAAAAGAAAAACAAAGAAAGTCTTATCCCCAAAAAGCAGCTCCTCACGCCTAAAAGAAAGGCAGCCTCTGAGCCTTTAGGCCTAAAAGGCAGCCGTAGTAAAAGCACAAACTCTGATTCTGAGGAAGGAATGTCGATCGACATTGTTCACGTCTAAACTAGATGCTTTGCCATCGACTTTAGAAAAATACCTGTGAAGCCTTCTCAGCGAATTTAGGCTTCTTATTCTTTCATTGATAATAAGGCTTAATCTTCCACACATACATACACATGCAAACGTGAATTTATGCATACATACATGATACATACACATACATACATTCGTATATACATACAATATTTACACACGTCCATAATTACATACATACATAGATACATATATTTATGGTCATTCACATATACATAGCTATACATGCATCGATATATGTCTGCATACATCCATCAGTCAAGATGTACAAATACATATATCCATGCATACATACATATGTACAAATCCAAAAATATATCCATATATACATGCATACATATATGCACACATACATACATGCATACATTCATACATTCATAAAGTCATGCATGCATTCATACATATACATACATACATTCATATATACATATTTGCATACATAAATACATACATGTGTACATGCATGCATGCGTGTTCATTGCACACGTATGCTCGCACATGCACATGCATACATCATAGATGTACATGTTGAGAGTACACATGCAAAAACAAAAAACTAAACATGTACTACTGTTAGACGGCCGCCGAACAAAGGACAATTGTACTTAGACAGAGGTTTTTAATGTAGAAAGAACCCTTCTGGAAGTACGCGGTAAAGAAAGATTCGCGCAAGCCTTGTAATAAAATTCTATTTAAAGCAATGAAAAGAACGGCAAAGGGACCAGAGAAGGAGCCCCCCGTGTTTTGGGATTTGCAAGTATAGTGTTGTATGTGTAGAACAGAGTAACTCTGTTCTGTTCCGTCTGCTCCATTCTCTCTCCTGTGTATGTGCTTGTGTGCGTATGTGCGTTATACGCAGTGTTACGAATCGATGCTGTGTTGCAAAGATTTCACCCGGTAATGATTGAAGTATTTCTTAAGCGTTATTCGAACTGGAACGCGTTTTTTTGATCGTTCTTCTGTGGAGCACGGAAGCATAGAGAACTAACATGGTTCAGTTGTGAGTTATGAGTCTCTGTGAATGACTGGGTCGGTAGTATAATCTGTGTTAAGATTAGTACCGGTAGTGTTCTGAATACGAGTAGAATGATGATAAAGTGCGCGACAAGTTATGGTCAGTAGGTCTTGCGATTTGAAGTTGGTACTCGGTAAAGTTGTAGATTGTTCAGAAGGATTTCGTGGTGTGTTCGTGTTAAGTTACCAGGAGTGCGCTTTGTGTATTGACTCTCGATCCGGACTACTGCTCAACTGTTATAGCAGGTATAGTTTGGAGTGCGGGATTCTAAGACGTTGATAGCCTTGGTTGATCAGAAACAACTACTGAGCTAAGACGCGCGGACCGAGTGACGGGTGAGTGAGAAATTGGGAAAATAGTATAGGGCCTCTGTCTAACAGACCCCTACCACTCCCAAGGACCCACTTGGCTAGAGTCAGTCTATTCTTACGGTGAGATTGAGTACAGAGAACAAGAGACTCGGAGATATCTGGTACGCAGGTGTGGAACCAGACTCTGGAATTCCCGAAGGACTATTGTTTTGAATTAGTAATTAATGTCTGCGGTAGGTAGTTAACGGTTGAAGTTACAATAAGCAATTATACCTTTAACATTTGGCGCCGTCTGTGGGAAAGTGGCATCCGATTGCCAGTTCTCTGGCCCGTTGTCTGTGGGAAAGTGGCATCCGATTGCTAGTTCTCTGGCCCGTTGTCTGTGGGAAAGTGGCATCCGATTGCCAGTTCTCTGGCCCGTTGCCTGTGGGAAAGTGGCAACTGATTACCAGTCTCTGCGGTAAAGTAGCATTTGATTACGAGTCACTTGTGAGACAGTGGCATTAGAGTGCTAACGGTTTGTAAGAAGCAAACATCCAGCAACATTTGCTTCACTGACAGTAGCAACAGATCGAGATTGTTGCAAACTGCTCAGATAGTATCACTGGGCAATGATACATGCCGGTCACTCGATCGGGCGAAACATATCCTAAGAATCGTCAGATTGAAGCACGAAAATCACAAAAGATAGCCTCGGGAGAAGTAGGCATAACTAGATCTGACCAAGTGGTCAAGAAAAGTGGAAACGTTACAACTGATTCCGGTCATATTCCGGTAGAACGGTCAACGCCTTCGATACATTCTGATGCTACTTCGACCCAGCCTATCGAAGATATAGCAAGTCCAGACTCTATCAAAACGCCGTTGGAACCTAGTTTAACAATATCAGATAAAGATTTAGAGTTATCCACGGTCAGAAATAGGTTAGGAAAATTCGGCAAAAGTAGTAAAACAGGGCATTCTGGCCCAATTTCGGTTCATTCCGGTGAGATTCCGGTGATAGAATCACCGATCACTGGCAAAGGTTTAGCCTTTTTTGCGGAATCATCAGCTCAACCTTCGTGTTTGGAAGAAAGATTTCGAATATTAGACATCCAGAAGGAAGGAAAGCTGTTCGAAACAGAGATCCGAAGCATCCTAAGTCGAAACAGCACACCAGAAAACGCACCATCCGGCGATACAAGTCCCGATAGTTCACCCGATCAATCCCGAGATACAGAAGGAAACCCTGAACCCTTCACAATGAGCGGGCAACACCAACAACAACAACATCAACAACAACAGCTAGGACCGCTAAGGCCGCCTCCAACAGGAGTAACCTACACGAAATTCGGTGGATTCCCAGGAGACGACCCAGACGCCCACGTACGAACTTTCGAGATAAGTTATGCAGTTCTTAACCATCCACCAGATCAGGCGTATAAGGCCATTGTTTTTCAATCTACACTGATCAATGAAGCGGCGAGATGGCTCACGGAATATGATATCAATCATTTCGGTACTTACGATGCAGTACGAGACGCCTTTTTACAGCGATTCAGACTAAAGAAGAATCCTGCTGAAATCTTTGAGTATCTACAGAACAACAGACAGAAGGTAAATCAGACCGTCCAGGAGTACGCTACCCTCTTTAGAACACATTTACGGCAGATACCACAGGCTCACGCTAATCTACCTGATGATGTCATCTCTCAATGGTTTATCAATGGATTAACCCCACAACTGAAGCAGATCATGATCATAAGATGTGTCGGAGCTATGACCTTGGATGCCGTCATTGCAATGGCTCTACAGCTAGAATCCAAGGTTGGTGGATTTTCAGAAGACTTGGAATGGTTAAAAACAAACAAAAATATGGCTGAAGATATCACCAGGCAAGTATACTGCACCACATGCAAAAATTCGGGGCATACAAGTGCCAACTGTGCACTGAACCAAGTGTTTTGCGCTATCTGCAACACTATCGGGCACACCACCGGAAACTGTGTCTACAACGCTAGAATACAAGGGACAGCAACCGTCAATGCAGTCATCCAAGAACATGGCCAACCAGTAAATCACTATGTGCCTCCGCAACTGAGAAACAATCAACAACAAGGATATCGGAACTACCGAGGACAGAGAAACAACACTTATAATGCCAACCGATGGCAGAATGGACCACCACCGGAAAACCCTGAGTTACCACCTCCACGCTGTCATTTCTGTGGCGAATTCGGCCACATTAGAAGGTTTTGTAAAGACGCAATGGAGTATGATCAAAGAAAGAAGGAACGCCAAAATCCAATGGCCAACATGGTAAAAATTACACCAATCGAGACACAGACTGCTACAGTCCAGACCCGTTCCGGTAAACAACTTCAGCCGGCAGCAGAAATCTTTGAACCAGGGATACAAGAACAACGAAGGATGTATAACAAAGCTAGTCACTGGACCACAACAGAACCACCAGTGTTCCCAGAACCTATTCCGGT
This sequence comes from Ceratopteris richardii, assembly GCA_020310875.1. Taxonomy (NCBI): domain Eukaryota; kingdom Viridiplantae; phylum Streptophyta; class Polypodiopsida; order Polypodiales; family Pteridaceae; genus Ceratopteris; species Ceratopteris richardii. The sequence goes on along the minus strand of CM035416.1, from coordinate 150,561,446 downwards.
GACTCAGGCTTCTTCATCAAAGGACGAAACAACACAAAAGGATGCATCAGTAGGGCCATCATCATCAGTAGAGACAACAGCAGACACTTCTGCGTCAGTAGAAACTTCAAGTCCAAAAGAACAAGACAGTCAAGCTCAACAGGCCTGGGAAATTTTGTCCAAGGCATCCATCACTCTGCCTCTAGGCCAACTTCTGGCCTTAGTGCCCAGGATCCGACAACAGTTTCAGCAACAATTCAGCCCAGTACCTTCTTGCATTCCGACGACAGCCGCAGTTCAACCGGAACCTGATGCTGCGATTGATCACGTAGTGCCCTTGATCACAGTATGGTATAAGAATCAGAAGATCACGCAGGTATTAATTGATGGAGGCTCAGGCGTAAACATTGCGACCGCAGCGTTATGCAAAAAGCTAGGCTGGACCGAAATTGAACCAGTTCAATTCTTTGTTCGAATGGCGGATCAATCGAGAGTCCATCCTGTAGGACTTGTGCGGAATGTACCCATCACTCTACAAGGTACGACTTTCAAGATGACTTTTGTCATACTAGATCTACCCGAATCCACTTTGGATTACAATCTTCTTTTCGGCCGACCTTGGCTGAAGCATGCGAAGGTAATACAGGACTGGTCTGCACAAGAGCTTACATTCAAGGATGCCCATCGTAAATATGTGGTGAAACTAGATGCTATGCAATCTTGCGAACCTCACGCCAGACTGTACTTTGCTGAACCAGTTCATATGTTAGATGGACTGTCAGATGATGAAGAAGAGCAATTTCTGAAGAGTAATGCCGATTTAATGTCTCTAGGAACTGTTGACCTACAATCCGTCATAGATAATTGGAACACGTCAGTATGTACAGTAGTAGCTATCACCGGAAAGTCGGTCCAGGAAGATACTTCCTCAACCCAGGACGACGAATTACAACCACTGTTCAAGCCAACAGATGATACAGAGAAACCTCAACAATTTTATGTCCCAGAAGACCAGCTGATCACGTACAATCTAGGAGATAGAGACCACCCACGACCTGTGAAGATGAGGCAGAACTTACCGGAAACATTTAAGGAGGATTTGATTAAACTTCTTCGCGAATTCGCAGACGTCTTTGCATGGGATTACAAAGACATGAAAGGATTAGATCCGCGCATCTATCAACACAGGGTCATGTTGAAACCGGAAGTGAAACCAAAAAGACAACCCAGCTACAGAATGAACCCCCATTATGCATCACAGGTAAAAGCCGAACTTAATAGACTATTAAAAGTCGGATTCATTGTACCAATAGAACACGTTGAATGGATCTCACCCATCGTGATCGTGCCAAAGAAAAACAAGCAGTTACGAATCTGTGTGGATTACCGGAAATTAAATGCAGCAACAGTACCAGATCCTTTCCCGATCCCCTTTTTGGATACCATGCTTGATAGAGTCGCAGGTCATGAAATGTATTCATTTTTAGATGGATACAGCGGGTACAACCAGGTTAGAATGGCTGAAGAGGATATACCAAAAACTGCCTTCATTACCAATTGGGGTGTCTTTGCCTGCACAGTAATGTGGTTCGGATTGAGAAATGCACCAAGCACATTTCAAAGATGTATGCAGGAGATATTTTCTCCTTACCTCACCTCTTTCATGCAAGTATATCTCGACGACTTCTCAATCTTTGGGAAGATGATAGCACATTTGTTTCATTTACGATGCTGTTTTCAGAAGTGTCGAGAATATAGACTCTGCCTTAATCCCAACAAATCCGTGTTTGCGGTTTCATGTGGCAAACTACTTGGGCATATTGTATCTGCTCAAGGTATCCGAGTGGACCCAGATAAGATTTCGGCGATTTTAGAAGCCCCAATACCCACGACTCCGAAAGAAGTAATGCGCTTTATGGGACAAATACGGTGGCATGGCAGACACTTGCGGTGGCTTGCTCACCTAGCAGTACCACTGAACAGGCTAATCACAAAGACTCCCAGACAGTTTGAATGGACTGAAGAATGTCAAACTACATTTGATCGACTCAAGTATCTCCTGACGCAAGCTCCAATTTTACAACCACCGGACTGGGACAATCCGTTCCATGTTTTTGTTGACGCTTCAGATATTGCAATCGGCAGTATTCTGATGCAGCAAACAGATAAGTGGTTTCGCCCTGTTTATTACGCCAGTAGAAGACTTGCACCGGCAGAAAAGAACTATTCCACCACTGAAAGAGAATGTCTAGGATTGATTTACTCAATCAAAAAGTTCAGACATTATCTACTAGGCCGGAAATTTACCTTTCATGTGGATCATGCTGCCCTTGTTTATCTAGTAAGACAGCAGCACTTAGGAGGACGATTAGCACGATGGGTGCTACTTTTACAAGAATTCGACTATGATGTCATTCAGTGACCCGGAAATGCACATGCCTTAGCAGATTTCTTATCACGCCTAGATTTCGGTAAAGCTCCGGTAGGAATAGATGACACAACTCCTGCGATTTATAATGCTGAACCACTACCTGATGAGACGCCCAACTTACAAACACCACCTACATACTATGATCAGATTCTAACTTTTCTCACCGAAGGACGCTTTCCAGCTGAGACTGCCAAGGCGGTTCGAAGAAAAATCGCAGTTTTTAGCCGCCGATTTCGGTTAGTTGCTGGAGAACTATATTATACAGATCATACCGGAATCCTACTTCGCTGTATTCCACCACATGAAGTTAACTCAGTTATCACTTTGGCTCACTCAATTCCTCCCGGTGGCCATTTTGCAGCAGACTTAACTCACCGGAAAATTCTGCAAGGAGGACTCTGGTGGCCAACTATGTACAGAGATATCTCACAGTTTGTTAAACAATGCGATGCTTGCCAAAGAGCTGGTCAGCCTTTAAAACGGCATCTTTTTCCCCTGCAACCCATCTTACCATTAGAACCTTTTCACAAATGGGGTTTAGATTTTATCGGGCCAATTACACCTCCAGCAGTATCCAGTAACAATCGATACATACTGACTTGCACAGATTACGCAACTAGATGGGCAGAAGCTTGGGCTTTGCGGTCTGCTACAGCAGTTACGGTAGCAAAATGTCTACTCACGGATGTCTTCCCACGATTTGGTTTACCACTGGAAATTGTCTCAGATCAAGGCACTCATTTTGTAAACAATTTAATGAAGGCACTCACACAGTCCTTCCAAGTCACACATAAATTTAGCTCTCCTTATTATCCACGTGCCAATGGATTGGCTGAAAGTACAAACAAATCACTGTTAAACATCCTCCGGAAATTGATCATGGAAGCACCGGAAAGATGGGATCAACTACTACCTGCAGTATTATGGGCATACCGAACTACATATAAAGTAACAACAGGCTTGACACCTTTCAAGCTAGCTTATGGCTTAGAAGCAATCGCTCCCATGGAAGTAGTCATCCCAAGTTTGCGGGTAGCAATCACTCAGAAGATGCTACCGGAATCTTCACTGACAGCACGAATGGACGCACTCAGAGAACTTGATGAGCACCGATGGCTCAGTTTTTTAACTATGCGCGAAGTTCAACTAAGGCAAGCTAAGACACACGATCGATATTTGAAGACGCCAATCTTTTCGGTAGGACAGCTTGTACTCTTCTATAACGCAAAATCGGACAGAGCAGCAGGAAAATTCAAACTACGATGGTTCGGCCCTTTCAAGATCTCAGCACAAGTAGGTCCGGCAACTTTTCGGTTGACGACGTTGACCAAAATTCCACTTCCAAAAGTAATTAATGGATCGAAGCTGCGGCCGTATTATCCCACTACCAGTACGCCTTAATTTATTCGGCGACGAACCACGTTTTGTATAAATTTTTATGTTTTGCTTTTAGCCGTCTTTTGTACAAATCTTTATGTTACCAGCCGCCCCTCCCTACCGGTCACTCAGTACGCACGCTAGCATGCAAACCGTATCATTCCCGCACCACACAATGATACTCACCCCCACACCGTGTTCTCCATATTTAACCCCCTCAGTTGCGCCAAAAACCGCTATTGTGTTTTCGTGATTGTGTGTGTTATCTCAGTATTCTGTGTTTTCAGTAAGTGTGCATTGTGAACGCCATGGAAGCGCTAGCCAACTATGCTTCTTTCCGCGAAGGTATCCCTACAGACGTAGGCGAATACCTGCGATGCAGAGGGTTGGCCAACTTCGCTGAGTTGCCTTGGCACTCAGTGGAAGCCCATCCCTTCTCCGCACAGATCATCCAAGCCATTGCCCAAAGCCCCACCACCGAACGACAGTGGGTCTTCCTTTCCCTCCCACATAGATCCGTCATCACCTTCCAAGCCTTCACCGACGCCTACCGCCTCACCCCGCAAGGCCGCGAAAATGGCCCTAGCATCCCTGTCGCCCGTATGACCGAACTCTTTCCCCGCTCCTCATCAAACGAATACGCCATTCTATGCCGCCCAGAACCCGAGCGATCCGCCCTACAGTTCCTTGTAGCCATCCTCAACCTGCAAAAACGAACATATGGCATCTCTCGCCCCTTCTACTCCGCCTTAGATTTAGCTGCCCGCGAACCTGTAAATTTTGCCTCTTACTTTTTCCTTAGAATCCATAAAGAATGTGTAGCTATCGTAAAACAGCTCCAAAAGGGTTCTACCCCCCGCTCTCGCCTTCCCCACATCATCTCCTTCCTCTTCCCAACCATTCTCGCCGCACAACCCCCACCCGCAGGCCCCGCACTTCGACACGAAGAATCCGCACAACCAATCGAGGACACTGAAGAAGAAGATGAAGAGATTAATCAGCTCTTCCGTACCAAGCGAATTCGGATCAGCTCCTCGGAAAGTGAAGTCCAAGGATCCGCCGGAAAAGATCAGGAGACCAAGCCAGACGACCAAGAGGAAACATACCACGACACCGCCACACACAACGAAACATCGACGGAGCAACCAGACCAGCAGGATCAAGCAGAGGCAGAAATAGTGTCCACAGAAAAAGAATCTGAGCAGCACCAGGATGAACAGGAATCGGCCACCAAAGCACTGGATCAACTCATCGACGCCATCAACCAGACAGAAACCATACAACAAACACTCGCCAAGGTAAACCCCTCAGATACCGTTCTCCCTACACCACCTCCTGCCAAACCCCTCCCCCCACCAGAACCACCCCTCCCACCCTTCACTGAACCCGTAGCATCCTCCTTTTCCTCCCCTAACTACTCTCCGCCAAACTCCCAGCAATTACACACCGATACATCCTCTCAACCTCGTCATCCTCCACCACCACCGCCACATAACGCATTCTCGGAACTTGCCGCCATGGGGCAGTTCCTCATCCAGTTATCACACCAGCTGCCCGCCCAGTTTACGGCAGCCACGGACCACCTGAAACTCGAATACCAGCACAAGGTAGACACCCTGGAAGCCGACATCGCCCCCCTCCAGGAAGAAGTTGATGCCATAAAGACCGAGAATCATCAACTCCGGACACAGCTAGCAGAACTCCAAGCACGATTTTCGACAGAGCAGACGCTAGTACAACAACGAGATGCAGCCCTGGACCAGCTAGCTGCCAAAGACCAACTCATACACGACGCACATGAGGAAATTCGAACACTGAAGGCCGCCCTTCAAGAACAAGAAGATATCAACGTATCTCTCGAAGAATTGATCGCAGACACGAAGATTCAATTACAAGAAACCACCCAGAAGATGCAGGACCAACAGAAAGAAGCCGACCAAGTTCAAGAGCAATTACGGCGAGCCGAAGAATGTGCCGACGCGGTCAACCGTATTCTCAAACAACAATTACTACGGGAAGGCCAATACCAAAAAGATATCGCCAACGCCCGCAGAGAACGCGATGCGTATAAGAAAACTCTCAATTTCCAAACACAGCAATTTGAACGCCAAGACAACCAAATACGCAACTAGAAGGAGTGTATCAGAGAGATGCAGACCAAACTGACTGAAATAACGACAGCCCGAGATGCGGCATTAGCCAACGAATTTTATCTCCAGGAGGCTTTTCTTCAAACCCAAGCCGAAATTTTGTTAAATCAAGCCATAGTCCTCAGTGCAGTCAGAACCGACGCCCAATTATTAGAACCTACCACCTTAGTGCAAATGTTAGAAACCCTCAAAAAGAAAATTACCCGAACATTTAGGCTCGCCCGAAGTATGTACTTAGAAGGTCTAGTATCCGAACCATAGGAACTTGCGGGTTTGAGTCCACCGTGCGTGCCAGTGTTAGACGGCCGCCGAACAAAGGACAATTGTACTTAGACAGAGGTTTTTAATGTAGAAAGAACCCTTCTGGAAGTACGCGGTAAAGAAAGATTCGCGCAAGCCTTGTAATAAAATTCTATTTAAAGCAATGAAAAGAACGGCAGAGGGACCAGAGAAGGAGCCCCCTGTGTTTTGGGATTTGCAAGTATAGTGTTGTATGTGTAGAACAGAGTAACTCTGTTCTGTTCCGTCTGCTCCATTCTCTCTCCTGTGTATGTGCTTGTGTGCGTATGTGCGTTATACGCAGTGTTACGAATCGATGCTGTGTTGCAGAGATTTCACCCGGTAATGATTGAAGTATTTCTTAAGCGTTATTCGAACTGGAACGCGTTTTTTTGATCGTTCTTCTGTGGAGCACGGAAGCATAGAGAACTAACATGGTTCAGTTGTGAGTTATGAGTCTCTGTGAATGACTGGGTCGGTAGTATAATCTGTGTTAAGATTAGTACCGGTAGTGTTCTGAATACGAGTAGAATGATGATAAAGTGCGCGACAAGTTATGGTCAGTAGGTCTTGCGATTTGAAGTTGGTACTCGGTAAAGTTGTAGATTGTTCAGAAGGATTTCGTGGTGTGTTCGTGTTAAGTTACCAGGAGTGCGCTTTGTGTATTGACTCTCGATCCGGACTACTGCTCAACTGTTATAGCAGGTATAGTTTGGAGTGCGGGATTCTAAGACGTTGATAGCCTTGGTTGATCAGAAACAACTACTGAGCTAAGACGCGCGGACCGAGTGACGGGTGAGTGAGAAGTTGGGAAAATAGTATAGGGCCTCTGTCTAACAGACCCCTACCACTCCCAAGGACCCACTTGGCTAGAGTCAGTCTATTCTTACGGTGAGATTGAGTACAGAGAACAAGAGACTCGGAGATATCTCGTACGCAGGTGTGGAACCAGACTCTGGAATTCCCGAAGGACTGTTGTTTTGAATTAGTAATTAACGTCTGCGGTAGGTAGTTAACGGTTGAAGTTACAATAAGCGATTATACCTTTAACACTACCAATGAAAAGACTACGACACCTAAAAGAGTGAGTAGACTCTAAAATACGAAAACTCACATTTGAATTAGAGTGATCTTCGCAAGAGCATGGAGTGAGCTTTCAAGCATGTAACTAAGTACAGTAAGTACTGTAAGAATATATTACACAATGAAATGGACTAGAATCTTAACTAAAAACCAATTGATAGGAGATAAAACAACATATCAAAAAATATTTATTTTTTGTAGGTAAGATACAACAATGAGATCATCCAGCTGTATGCTTCCACACTTGGATGCTGATCTGGATGAACATTAGATGAAGAGCTCACAAACACTACCGTTGCCTCACTCTATAAGAGTAGAGCGCTGAATTGATAGACTTCTACATTGCTCTCCTCTACATGGACTTCAATGAATGGCCATTCCTCCACATTTAAAGGACATATTGGAGGGCTTTGATCCATTTCAAAACAGCTTACACCATTAATTTATAGTTTAAATCAAATGGTACAAAAGTAGGATAATACATCATGTGCTTATAGCCTTTCATCTTACTTAATCCACTCGTAGGACCAGAGAAAGATCCAATGGCCCATACGACTTGAACCCTTTTTCAAGGAAACGAAAAAAATGTACCTTTATTACTAGCCCTTTATTTGGGTTGATTCTCACGTAGAATCAATGTCAAATCTAATGGCTTGAAAGTGAAATTCATAGATAACCATCTACAATCAAATCTAGATCTCATCCCATCTCCAAGTCAAGGTTCAAGAATCTACCAATGTCCAATCACTCTTACCCGAATTCTCCTCATAATGGGGGCCATATAAAATTGAGTGTCATGGAACAGTGGTGGTTCTTACTGAGGGTGCGGCATTGAACATATGTAGTACCCCCCTCAGTTTTCATCAGCAAGTGAACTAGCTCCTAGATCTGATGCTAAGGCTCTCAATATGAGATTAGAAGTGGTTCTTAGATAATGCCTTTGTGAAGATGTTGGTAACAATAGACTATTTTCACAATATTCCTAGCCTCTCCAAGTGAACTAGCTCCTAGGTCGGATGTGTTGGAGTTAGACGTCTGCGAAAGCACGCGAACAACACAAGGAAGAAGAAGAAACTTGGAGCACAACACACAATACTGAATGTATTACTAGAGAATGTACAAAGATAAGTAGCCCATTAGGCCAATAGGCGTATATACAAGCCGGGGGAAAAAACCTCCTAAAGAGGGAAAAAAGTGCCCCGACGGTCCTAGTGTGTTCACACACATCACTACCTAAATATATCAACAAATCCCCCCTGGGAGTGATGTGGTGAACAAGGATCTGCCATCCAAGTTTTTGAATTTTCTGCTTCATCAAACGAAACAGGCTCATTCTCATCGCAGAGACTAGATGGAGCCATAGCATAGAAATCAGATGCAAAAAGAGGCACTATGAGAGCCTGAACGAGTACGATATGAGAGAGGTGCATTAATTTGCTATCACACAAACTCTGCACTAGCCATTTCGGCATAGTTTTTGCCTGCTCAATATCAACTCTCTCATCAAGTAGTGCATCATGTAAATCTGCATCAGAAATGGAATGATCTGCATCATCACATGAAACCTGCAAAGGCTGAGAAGTTGCCTCATTGGGACCAGCACTAGACTATCCACCTATAAAAAGAGGCAGCAAAGTATCATACATGTCTTTGGAGCTAACAGATGTCTCCTTAGTACATGAAAGCAATGGCTGAATAGCATCTTCCACAAAAACAACATCACGACTAACCAGAATGCATTTAGTCTGTGGATGATACAGACGATAGCCTTTACTTTTCGAACTGTACCCAACAAAAATACATTTAGTGCTTTATCATCCAATTTTCTACGATATTCTTCAAGCACTAATGCATATGCCAAACAACCAAAAACATGCAGATGAGCAACAGATGGCTTGCGGTCATGCCAAGCCTCATATGGAGTGACAGACTGCAGCGCTTTAGTGGGACACCTGTTCAGTACATATGTTGCACACATGACAGCCTCAAGCCAGAAACTATGTGGTAAAGCCTGACTCTTGACCATACACCTCGCCATCTCCATGAGTGACCTATTCTTTCGTTCAGCAACTCCATTCTCTTGAGGTGTATACGGCACTGTACCCTGGTGTTTTATCCCACATTCAGCTAGAAATGCATTAAAACCAGAAGATATATATTCCCCCCCTCGATCAAAATGGAGGGTGCCCATTTTACATGCTGACAGATTTTCAGCCAAAACCAAAAACTGTTTGAAGCACATGAACACTTTGTACTTTGCCTTCAATGGATATATCCATGCATGCCTGGAAAAATCATCGATGAACTTCACGAAGTAAAGATAATTCCCAAAAGAAGATGTCTGCATATGACCACAAACATCACTATGTACAAGCTGCAATTTCTGAGTAGCCCGAACTGAACCATGTTTTGGAAAGGATGAACACTGCATTTTGCCCAAAATACAGCCTTCACAAACATGTTTTCCAGGTGCCTCAAGTTTGGGCCAAGAAGACACCATTTCAGATTTATGCAGGCATAGCAAACTAGCAAAATTCAGATGACGAAAGCGTGCATGACAAAGCTTTGCATCTTACATAGCCTGAGAATCATTTATTACACATGCCAAATCATTTACAGATCTTTCGTAGTCTATGAGCTTATATAGCCCACGACATAAAATGCTAGAAGCCATAATCACATCGCCATTTGACAGATCATGAACTGTACACCTGTCGTCAACAAATTTCACAACCAAGCCAATCTTGGCTAATGCACAAACTGATAACAGGTTCTTCTTGATACCTGACACAAATAAAGCATCTTACAAAGTGAAAGAACTACCATCAGTAGTTGTCAAAATGATCTTACCAACTCCCATAATAAGATAAGAGGAGTTGTTGGCACATGTAATAGTATTCCTTGTAGGGGCAGGCTCGAGTGAAGAGAAGAAACTGCACTGCGAGGTAATATGTTTGCTTGCCCCACTGTCAAAGTACCAAACATCTGAGTCTACTACAGACATGTTGGAGATAGATGTCTGCGGAAGCATGCGAACAGCACAAGGAAGAAGAAGAAGCTTGGAGCACAAAACACAATACTGAATGTATTACTAGAGAATGTACAAAGATAAGTAGCCCATTAGGGCAATAGGCATATATACAAGCCGGGCGAAAAAAACCTCCTAAAGAGGGAAAAAAGTGCCCCCGCGGTCCTAGTGTGTTCACACACATCACTACCTAAATATATCAACAAATCCCCCCTAGGAGTGATGCGGTGAACAAGGAGCTGGCACTCATGTATAAGGAAGTGCCAAGCTATGTGGAAATCACTCCACAAAAGGAAGTAAGCCCAAAGCTTTGCGGAAAGCTTCAAACTTCTCCCTAGGCAGAGCCTTTGTGAAAAGGTCTGCAATGTTCTCCTGCGTGGGCATATATGCTAAGCTGATCTCCCCAGCAGAGAACCTCTTCCTGCCATAGTGATAATGCACCTCAATGTGCTTAGTGCGAGCATGGAACACAGGGTTCCTCGCAACCGCCAATGCGCTCTGACTGTCAGTGAAGATGGTGGTGGCAGAAGACTGGCCAACACCCAAATCAGCCATAAGGCGTCTGAGCCACACACAATCAACAGTCGCTGTGAAAGCTGCCCTATACTCAGCCTCATAAGTGGAAGTGGCCACAGTAGGCTGCTTCTTGCTCAACCAAGATATACATGAGCTACCAAGCATGAAGCAAAAACCAATGGTGGACACACGAGTGTCATAGCAACCAACCCAATTTGAGTCAAAAAAAGCATGCAAATCTAGCGGTAGTGATCCCCCCTAGGGATAAAACAACGCGAGTTTTCGACAGTTCTTTATGATATGATCATTCCCTTTACAGTACTTACAAAACAATTTGTGCTTTTCTGATTTCTTCTCATCTTTATCCTCCTTCTTCGAATATGCAGAATTAGCAGATTTCTGCTTACTAGTTGAAGAGCTCCATTTTCCTTTGCGCTTCTCACTAGCCAGGAAAGCTTGATCTGCAACTCGCATAATGGACCTGTTTTGCTTGGACTGATCTTCCTGCAACAGAACAGAGACTAACTGCTCAAATGATAAGGCATTTGGATTGCCTTTCATCATCAACAGAAGAGTAGAAGCAAAACTCTGATATGAATCAGGAAGACCATTCAGAACGGTCTGCACAAGTGAGCTATCTGGTATAACCTCATTAGCAGAAATCAACTGTTCCTTCAAGTCTTTGATCTTCGTTAGGAAACTGTCCATAGAATAACCTTCATTCATGTGCTCACTCTCCAACTATTTCGGAGGTAAGCAATACGAGCCTCATTCCTAGCTTGGTACAATGTGGTAAGTGTATCCCAAGCATCCTTGCGAATGTGAGGAATAATGACACGTTTGACAGACAAAGCTATCAATGCATGTGCCTAGGCATCTCTGCCATCCCAAAGAATCTGCTCTGTAGTAGGTGCAGCAAAAACAGAAGCACGAACAGAAATCTGCGGAATATCATCTTCGACACCATCTTCATCAGCTCTAGCACCTGAAATTGCAGTACTTGTAGTCAGAGGTGTAACAGGACGTCTTTCAACACCCTGCACAATGTTCCACAATCCTTTTGCAACCAATACATGTCGCATCATATAAGCCCATAATGGGTAGTTAGTACCATCCAACTTATCCTCAACAGCCAACATACAGAATACATCACTGCTTTCAGCCATGGCTGGTGACTAAAATACCTTGATGCAGAAAATTAATTGTATCTCAAAAAGTTGAAAAGAACTGCCCAGACGAGTTCTACTAGACCTGTAGCAAACTTTGAGATGCTTATATTGGTGAACAGAAACTGGTATATACCTTTGGCACAAAAAGACGAAATAGCCTGCACAAGTGCTATGATAGTGCGTTCGGAGGCTAAAACGAGCTCAAACCGCGATTTCGGAACCACAAAGCAAAGTTGTTTTGATCTCTGAAACACCCTGAGTATGCTCACCAAATTTCGTGCGAATCTGAGACTACAAACGGACAAGTGTCGACGGCGCCCTAGATGAAGCAACGACCTGCTCTGATACCAATTGTTGGAGATAGATGTCTACGCAAGCACGCGAACAACACAAGGAAGAAAAAGAAGCTTGGAGCACAAACACACAATACTGAATGTATTACTAGAGAATGTACAAAGATAAGTAGCACATTAGGGCAATAGGCGTATATACAAGTCGGGGGAAAAAAACCTCCTAAAGAGGGAAAAAAGTGCCATGGCGGTCCTAGTGTGTTCACACACATCACTACCTAAATATATCAACAAGACATGCACTGCTCATGAGAAGATGGGTCAAAACTGCAAACAATAGTAAATGCCCATTCTTCTTTCTGCACAAGATTAGCAGACTCCGTTTTTTGTGTAGAGGCTTCTGCAACAACCAATCCAGCCTCTTTCTTCTTTGCCTCTTTTGTAGCCAGTTTTGGACAGTTCTTTATGATATGATCATTCCCTTTACAGTACTTACAAAACAATTTCTGCTTTTCTGATTTTTTTCTCATCTTTCTCTTGGTTCTTTGAATGTCCAGCATTCGCAGATTTCTGCTTACTAGTAGAAGAGCTCCATTTTCCTTTGCCCTTCTGACTAGCCAGGTAAGCTTGATCTGCAACACGCATAATGGACCTGTTCTACCTGGACTGATCTTCCTACAACAGAACAGAGACTAACTCCTCAAATGACAAGGCATTTGGATTGCCTTTTATCATCAACCGAAGAGTAGAACCCAAAACTCTGATATGAATGAGGAAGACCATTCAGAATGGTTTGCACAAGTGAGCGATCTGGTATGACCTCATCAGCAGAAATCAATTGTTCCTTCAAGTCTTTGATCTTTGTTAGGAAACTGTCCATAGTATCACCTTCATTCATGTGCTCACTCTCCAACTATTTCTGAAGGTAAGCAACACGAGCCTCATTCCTATCTTGGTACAATGTCGTAAGTGTATCCCAATCATCCTTAGTTATTCTACAATAGCTAATATGAGGAATAATGGCACGTTTGACAGACAAAGCTATCAATGCATGTGCCTGGGCATCTCTGCCATCCCAACAAATCTCCTCTACAGTAGGTGCATCAGAAACTGTAGCATGAATAGGAAGATGCAAAATATCACCATCTTTGACACCTTCTGCATCGGCTTCAGTACTTGCAGTTGTAACAGTTGCAGGTATGATGGGACGTTTTTCGACACCCTGCACAATGTTCCATAGTCCTTTTGCAACCAACACATGTCGCATCATATAAGCCCATAACGGGTAGTTGGTACCATCCAACTTATCCTCAATAGCCAACATACGGAATACATCACTACTTTTAGCCATGGCTGGTGACTATAATACCTTGATGCAGAAAATTGACTACATCTCAAAAAGTTGAACAGAACTGCTCATATGAATTACGCTAGACCTGTATTAGACTTCGAGATGCTTATACTGGTGAGCAGAAACTGGTATATACCTTTGGCACAAAAAGATGAAATAGCCTACACAAACAGTGTGATAGTGCATTTGGAGGCTGAAACGAGTTGAGATCAGCTCACCAAAATTCGTGCGATTCTGAGACTGCAAACGGAGGAGTGTCGATGGTGCCCTAGATGAAGCGACGACCTACTCTGATACCAATTATTGGAGTTAGACGTCTGCGGAAGCACGCGAACAGCACAAGGAAGAAGAAGAAGCTTGGAGCACAACACACAATACTGAATGTATTACTAGAGAATGTACAAAGATAAGTAGCCCATTAGGGCCGGGGAAAAAAACCTCCTAAAAAGGGAAAAAAGTGCCCCGGCGGTCCTAGTGTGTTCACACACATCACTACCTAAGTATATCAATAGGATGCTAAGGCTCTCAATATGAGATTAGAAGTGGTTCTTAGATAATGCCTTTGCGAAGATGTTTGTAACAATACATAGTGATGATAGATCTCGATATGCTTTATGCACGCATGAAAGATCAGGTTCTTCGAAACTGCCGTGTAGATTCGGTTATCACATTTTAACTCTTTTGGTCCTTCTATGCTCCTAAACAACTTCCAAAGGAATATGCTAATCCAAATTATCTTGTAAGCAATAAAACATGTTGCCTTATTTTTTTCTCATTTACAAGACAATTTCATTGTAGGTTGCTTCTTATTGATCCAAAAGAAGAACATTGATTCAAAAGAATAAAAATATCAAGAAATTTACTTCCTAGAGTCTACTTGGAAAGCTCAATGAGAATCAAAATAGCCTATTAAAGAGGTGTCTTATGCCATGTGAGTAGTGTCAAAATCTAAAGAAACTTTGATATACCAAAGCACTCACATAGCAACTTTCCAATGGTTCTCTTGGGAAATCGCTCAAGACACCAACTATGAAATTGATATTATGGATTATGTTACACAAGTAGATAATACTACTCACTAAGTTTCTAAATATCTTCACTGTTACCGTTAGTGTCCATGTGAAAGGCCAAATGGCCACCGGACACTTCTTTGTATATGTTCTTTAATAAAACATATAGTGGCCTGGTCAGTCACGGACTGTAAGTTCGACCGCATTTATAAGACCTAAGAAGTCTGTCTTCGTGCTCCCTGTGTACTGCGTTTTCTGCGTATTCTACAACATCTGTGTGGAGTACTGTGTGTTGCGTCAGGAGGTCGGTTTTCTACTCCGAGCATATCGTCGTGGAGCTCTCGAGCAGGAGAGTGCAGTGTGGTGCACGCCATCGAAATACTTCACTGGTATCAGAGCAGTTCGAGGCAAAAAGCTTTGTTCCTTTTGTGCGAGGGAAGCGAGCACCCCCCCCCCCAGGTTTTCTCCAAGGCTTACGACCAAGGCGGCGACCAAGGCATAGACCTTGGCATACCTTGTCATCCGAGTCACCGAAGTCACCGTTGGCGCCGTTGGCTGCGCGCGAGGGAGGACCTCAACGATCAAGGAATAAAGAGGTTCCCGGTACTTCTCGGGAGGTCACCCATCCCAGTATTGTTCCCCCCAGAGCTCGCTTAACCGTGGCAATCTCTTGCCACTAAGCTACACTCTTGTGGTGTTTGAAGAAGGGGAAAGACTAAGGTTGACATTACCTTGAACAAGTTGTGGTCCCTCAAAGCTTCATTTTTGCTTTTAAAGCCTATTTCTGAAGCAATTTTGGGGTGTTTTTGGAGCCATTTCGGAGTACTTTCGCACATAGTTCTCTTCACACAGGTCCAAGAACATCAAGAAGAGTGTTCCTTGTACTTCTTAGACAATAAATATCAACCTTTGGGGCTGTATTTTCAGCCACACCCGTAAAACTACAGGTTTCTCGAGGGGTTTTCAGTTTTGGTGGGAGCAGTCGCTGCAAATTTATGCAGGTTTTTAAAGCCTAAAACATCAGAGTTGACAGACACTTGCAGGTGTTATTGGCTAGTTTTTTGGGCTGTGTATTCAGCCTTTCAGTGTCATTTTATTGCATATATTGAGCACATACACACCATGTACGCTTCTGTGGATACCGCTTATGTACGTCCATGTGGGCATTGATATAGCGGTTACGTTCTTTGCATAAAGCCTTTTACGTTTTGATAAAGAGGGTCGTGGTGAGGTTTTCTTAACTGGGAGACACCCAGATGTCGGGGTCTCTTCGGTGATGCAGGTGGAAGACTTACCCAGCCTCGCCATAGGAGATGTATGATAGTTGTTCATAGGTGCTCGATAAGCCTAGTTGGCTTCTATTGGGTAACTGATTATATGCAGTGGAGTCAGTGATTCACTATGCAGGTAGACATGTTAGTACTTGCAGTTTTATGATACTTTGACACTGGTCATATGCTAATTTTGCAGAGGATACTCTGGCAAAGTTTTTCCAGATTTCTGGTTTAGTCAACTATATAGTGGTCGATTTACTCCTTGAGACACTTATTTGTTGGTGTTTGGACTCTTCTAGCTCCATTATCATTCTATTCAGTTCTCTACGATCATGGCATCAGAGGTCTCAGGCACATCCGGTGGATCAGGGTCTAGTGCTAGCGTTCCGAGGAGGAGCTATAACTTGCAGGGCAAAGACCATTTTGAGATCCGAAAATTTGATGGCACAAACTTTGCTCTATGGAAGAATCAGATTAAAGATGTGCTGATTCAAAGAAGGCAATGGAAGCCAGTAAATGGGATTTCAAAGAAGCCTAGTGACATGGATGAAGATGATTGGGATGAGTTAGATGAAATGGCCAGGTCTACCATTCGCTTGCACCTAGCAGATAATGTTTACTTTATATATTAGACTGTGAAAGTGCAGAGGAGCTTTGGAAGAAGTTATGCAATACATATGAAAAAGAGACGGCATCAAATAAAGTATATCTGATGAGAAAATTATATGACCTTCGTATGAAGGACACAGATAGTGTTGTTGCTCATCTAAATGAGTTTGATGCCATATTCTCCCAGTTACAGGCTCAGAAAATGGATATGGACAATGAAATGAAAGCAGTATTGTTGTTATGCACCCTACCATCATCATGGGATACATTTTGCACAGCTATTAGCAATAGTGCACCAGGTGGTAAACTCGTCTATGATGACATATGTGGAGCACTCTTGAGTGAGGAGATTCGTAGAAAATCTATGGTTGGCACTCAGAGTGGAGATGCATATAATGTTCGTGATTCTTACCAAGGAAAGAATCAACAACGTGGCAGGAGCAAGAACAAGGAAAAGAATGGTCAACGGAATAAGAGCAGAAGTAAATCAAGGAAGAGGGATATTGAATGCCATTATTGTCATAAGAAAGGACACATGAAGAAAGACTGTTATGCATTAAAGAATGCTAAAGGCAAAGGACAGAATGTTGATGGGCATGTTAAACAGTTACCTGCACCATATACTTCGACTGTGAAGATTGAAGAAATTAATGCTATTTCTGATGATGCTGATGTGTTGACACTTGAAAGTACTGTGCCATCTGAGGCACTTATGGTTGATTCTCTTTCCCACACCTGGCTGCTAGATTCTGGTGCTTCTTTCCATGTGACACCACATAGAGAATGGTTCTCTAATTATGCAGCAAAGTCTCTTGGTACCGTGAGACTTGGTGACTCTTACCAGTGTGATGTTGTGGGGATTGGAGATGTGGTTGTGCAGTTCATTGACGGTTCAAAATTTACTATGCATAATGTACGCCATGTACCTCAGTTATCACGGAGTTTGATGTCAGTTGGTCAACTTGATGACCTTGGTTACAAGGTGGTCTTCTATGCTCAGTCCTTTCGTATATCAAAGGGCAATATGGTTATTGCAAAAGGAAGGAAAGTTAGCTCACTTTACCCTTTATTTGTATCACAGAAAGAACACTTGTTAGCTGTTACTGAACAGCCTATGGCTTGTATTTGGCATGGTCGTTTGGGCCATATATCTCGTAGTGGAATGGAAAATCTTTCTCGTTCTGGCTACTTACCTGTGTTATCTTTCTCCGATTTTTCATTTTGTGAGCATTGTCAATATGGAAAGCAAACCAGAAATGTGCATAAAATGCACATTGACTCTTCAATTCAGCCTTTAGATCTTGTTCATACAGATGTGTGTGGTCCTATGCCCACTAGGTCCTTAGGTGGTTCTCTTTACTTTGTCACTTTCATAGATGATGCTACTAGAAAAGTCTGGGTATATCCTATCAAATCGAAGGATGATGTATTCCCTACTTTCAGAAAATGGCTTGCTTCAGTTGAGACTGAAAAAGGAACTAAGCTTAAGGCTTTACGTTCAGATAATGGGGGTGAGTATACCTCACATGAATTCAGCCTTTTCTGTCAGTATAGAGGGATTCGTAGAGAGTTTACAGCTCCTTATACCCCAGTACAGAATGGTGTAGCTGAGAGGATGAATAGAACTATTCAAGATAGAGTAGTCTCTATGTTGCATCATGCAAACCTCTCACAAGGTTTTTGGGCAGAAGCAGTATTGACTGCAGTTCATGTGATTAACCTTTCACCTAGTACTGCCAAAGGTCTGAAAGTGGCACAAGAGTTATGGACAGGGAAACCACCATATTATGATCATCTTCGAGTTTTTGGGTGTGAAGCATATGTTCATATACCCAAGAATCTTAGACAGAAGTTGGACCATAAGTCAAAGAAATGCATTTTTCTTGGATATGGTCGAGAAGGACAATTTGGATATCGCTTATGGGATCCTGAAACATGGTCAGTGATCAGAAGTAGTGATGTCATTTTTAATGAGTCTAAGATGCATAAACAACCGATTAAGGAGGTTGAAGTGAGAAGAGTGGTGTTTGAGGATACTAGTCCTCCGGTTAGCATGCATAAAAATGCTGCACATAGGGATGTTCAAGAGAATGTCCATTCAGATCAGTCTGCACATGTTCCTGTTCAGCAACCATTGAGACGTTCTGCACGTGTCTCATATCCACCTAATAGATATGTTCCAGGTTTAGATTTTGTTATGCTAACAGATGCCGGTGAGCCCTTTACTACAAAGAGGCTATGCAGACAGAGGATCATGTCAAGTGGGAGCATGCCATGAAGAGTGACTTGGATTCTATTCACAAGAATGGTACTTGGGACTTAGTACCTTTGCCAAAGGGCAGGAAAGCTTTACCATGTAAATGGGTATATAAGCTGAAATTCACATCAGATAGTGCTTCTCCAAAATATAAAGCACGACTTGTTGCAAAGGGTTTTAAGCAACAACATGGTGTTGATTTTGAGGAAATCTTCTCTCCAGTGGTCAAGATGACTACTTTGCGCATGTTGCTTGGATTCGTTGCAATGGAGGACTTAGAGCTAGTCCAAATGGATGTGAAAACAGCTTTCTTGCATGGAGATCTTACAGATGAGATCTATATGGAACAACCAGAGGGTTATGTAGTTCCTGGCAAGGAAAGTCTAGTTTGTAAGCTCAAGAAGAGCTTGTATGGACTTAAACAGTCTCCTAGACAATGGTACCAAAAGTTTGATGCTTTTATGAAGTCCCAAGGCTATTCTCGGAGCAATGAGGATCATTGTCTCTACACAAAGAGATGTTCTGATGGCAGCTTGATATGCTTGATACTTTACGTCGATGATATGTTGATTGTTGGGAAGTCCTCTTATGATTTGTCAATTCTCAAAAAGAAGTTGAGTCAGACATTTGATATGAAGGATTTGGGGGATGCCAAACATAATCTTGGCATGCGCATTACTCGTGATAGGAGTAAAAGATGCATTTACTTGTCTCAAAGTGAGTACATATCCAAAGTACTTCATTGTTTCAATATGCAGGGTGGAAAGGCATTGAGTACACCTTTACCCACATATGTGAAATTGAGCAAGGATGACTGCCCCAAATCAGATGAGGAAAAGGAATTCATGACCAAAATTCCCTATCAGTCTGCTGTTGGTAGTCTCATGTATGCTATGGTAGCTACGAGACCAGACATTGCATTTGCAGTGGGAGTTGTGAGCAGATATATGTCTAATCCTGGCAAGAAACATTGGGAAGCGGTCAAAATGATTTTGAGATATCTGAGTGGCACTAAGGACAAGTATCTATGCTTAGGTAGAGGGAAAGCATCCATTATTGGTTACACAGGTTCTGACTATGCTGGTTGTGTAGACAATCGTAAGTCTACATCAGGGTACATTTTTCATTTTGCTGGAGGTGCTATCTCTTGGAGATCTCGTCTTCAAGAATGTACAGCTGTTTCCACCACAGAAGCAGAGTATGTTGCAGCAAGTGAGGCATGTAAGGAAGCATTGTGGCTTTCTCGTCTTGCTTGTGATATGGGTTTGCCTCAGCATGTACCTCACTTGCTCAGTGATAGTTAAAGTGCCATTGCTTTGGCTAAGAATCCGGTCTATCATGCAAAGACCAAGCACATTGAGGTGAGGTATCACTTCATTAGAGATTGCTTAGCCACTGAGAGAATTATTCTTGAGAAGGTTCACACTCGAGATAATGCTGCAGATGCTTTGACTAAAGCTCTACCACAAGATAGCTTTCGACACTGTTGTCACTTGATGGGGGTTACTTGATTCTTGATCTTACGCAGTCACTTGTATACTGTGTAACATGCCCATCAAGTGGGAGGTATAGTTTGTATACTTACACTCAGGTAATCTTTATCATTCTTTCTTTTTTCTCCCATAGTTACTCTGGCCATATTGGCCTTTAGTGGGAGATTGTTACCGTTAGTGTCCATGTGAAAGGCCAAATGGCCACCGGACATTTCTTTGTATATGTTCTTTAATAAAACATATAGTGGCCTGGTCAGTCACAGACTGTAAGTTCAACCGCATTTGTAAGACCTAAGAAGTCTGTCTTCGTGCTCCCTGTGTACTGCGATCTGCGTATTCTACAACATCTGTGCGGAGTACTGTGTGTGGCGTCAGGAGGTCGGTTTTCTACTCCGAGCATATCCTCGTGGAGCTCTCGAGCAGGAGAGTGCAGTGTGGTGCACGCCATCTAAATACTTCATTCACATCCATAAGCAGAGATGCGTCCTCCATAGATATCTTTGTTACACTTATGTGTTCCTCGAGTAGCTTTGATGTGAACCTTTTCCCTATACATTGGCACTTTTTACTCTAGTGCAGGCTAGAGGTTTTTTCCCCATTTTACCACATACTTGATACTCTCATATGTGGTGGTACTTTGTACTTAGGGATATTATTTGCTCTTACTTCACTTCAGTTCATCGATCAATAGAGAGAGCTATTCTAGCCATCGTCTTCTCCGTGTGTCTTGCTGCATTTGTGCTCCTTGTGTGTGCTTCTTGTGTGTCTCTCGCACTTCTACACACACCCAACAGTGGTATCAGAGCAAGTTCAGCTTCTTCTCAAGTTTCGGTTTTTTGCGTCGTGGCGCGTGCGCACTTTAACAGTGCAAATTGACTTCGGAGCATAGAAGTGTGAATTTCAGTAGCCCGGAAACATTTCCAGCAGGTGCGCTGGGGTTTTACCCCCATTTCAAAGCCATTCATTCAGTCAGAATCGCCATCAGAGTGACGGTTTGTGAGCTGAAATTTCAGCACTCATTTCAGCTTTCATCGAAGTGAAGATTTTGTCACATTCTTGTTCCTTAGTGAAATGGCGGGCAGCAATGACTTGTTTGGCATGCTTCAAGCTGAAGATAAGCTTGATGGGACCAACTATCCGATGTGGTCTTACATGATGAAACATGTTCTTGTTGCAAAACAACTTTGGAACATAGTAGCAGATGTAGATCTGTTAGTCGGCCAACGGATTGGGATAGGTGTAACAAAAATCTTTGTAAAACACGCGCGAAAGGTAGTTACACGCATATTTGTAAATCTTATATAAAGCAATGAAAAGAAGTGCTCAAGAGCGCGGGGCTTTTTGGCCTATTTTCATGTTATCACAAGACTGTTCGTCTGGTTGTCGGTCTGAACGTTGCGGCAATGTGTGTTGTCTAAGCTCTGTGTACTCTGTCGTATTCTGTGTTGATATCTGTCAATCTCGGTTACATTGTCAATTTAGTTCCATGCAGTAAGTCGTTGGATCGTTGTGATGAATTGTTCTGTTAGATGTACGACGTAGTGCTCCTCTCCTTGTTGAACTGCTAAGTACTGATAAGTCAGTGTAAACGTAGTACTCTTTCCCTAAGAACGTTGTGCAGAAGTATTGATGTTCTCGATCTGCACTTGTACGGTGAGAATTACCTATAGTTAAGGGTAATTCCAGTCTGTGTTAGTCTTCAGAACTGTAGGTTGAAACCATAGGTACCTTCTGTGATTCGGTTGTTTGACTGTGAGCGCTGTCTTGGTGAAGGTTGGATTACTGTACTGTTACAATAGTATATTAGTTTGAAGTAATTCGGTACCAAGGTACATATAAGTTTGGTACAGTCTATTTGTTACTGGTAGCTGAGCTAAGACTGTGATGACACTGTCTGAGGACAGTAGATTCAGATAGAACTGTCAATAGCATTTTATTGCTGCAACTGAATCAGTTGTTTTGGGAACTAAGTACAGGGCCTCTATCTAACAGACCCCTACCACTCCCAAGAACCCACGATTCATTTGACACGTGCTGATAGTTAGAACAACGCAGTAATTCAGCACTGGCCTTAACATTGGCCGTTTTGGTCGGCCACGTTAACACTTGGCGCCGTCTATGGGAAGGTGGCATCAAGATCGTCATTCGTCTATCGAAATCGAACATCAAGATTACCGTTCGTTTGTCGAAAGTAGCAACAGATCAGATTGTTGCAAACTTGTTGTGGCAACGTGATTATAAAATTTTAATCGATAGTGATACTACACGAATAGTACAAAAGATGATACATGCCAGTTACTTGATCCGGTGAAACGTATCCCAAGAACCATCAGTCTGGAGTACTTAATTTACTAAAGACAACTCCGGGAGGAAGAAGTACAACTAGGTCCAACCCAGTTGTCAAGAAAGTCAAGAATGTTAGTAATGATTCTGGTCATATTCCGGTGGAACGTGTGACGCCTCTGGTAAATTCCGGTACTATTTTGGCACGGTCTGTCAAAGACATAGTAACTCTAGAATCTACCAGAACGCAGCCTGAAGTTAATTTAACAATCTTGCATAAAGATTCAAATTTGTTTACGACTAGAAACACGTTAGCCAAAGAAATTTGCGAAGGCGAAAAAACACCTTATTTTGGCGAAAATTTGGCACATTCCGCTGATATTTCGGTAACAGAATCGCAGTTTTTCGATGACAGTTTACCATTTTTTGTTGAACCTTCAGCCCAGTCACCGCTTTTTGGAGTAAGTTCCCCTACACTCGACAGCAAGAAGGAAGGAAATTTGTTTGAAACCGAGATTCGAAACATACTGAACAAGATTATTAAACCGGAAAGTGCATAGTCCGACGATACAGATTCTGATAGTTCAGATATTCAGCCCCAAGATACAGAGGATAGTCACAATACACTTGCCATGAACGGGCAACAACAACAATAGCAGCAGTAACAACAAGTATGCCCACCAAGGCCGACTCCGACAGGAGTAACATACACCAATTGGTGGATTCCCAAGAGATGACCCGGATGCTCATGTACGCACATTCGAGATAAGCTACGGAGTTCTCAACCATCCACCTGATCCGGCGTATAAGGCTATTGTCTTTCAATCTACATTGGTCAATGAAGCAGCTAGATGGCTTATAGAATATGATATTAATCACTTCGGCACCTATGAAGCAGTACGAGATGCCTTTTTGCAGAGACTTAGGCTAAAGAAGAATCCAGCCGAAATTTTTAATTACCTGCAAAACAATAGACAGAAGATAAATCAAACTGTACAGGAGTACGCTACTCTATTCAGGATGCATCTAAGGCAGTTACCACCAGCACACGCCAACCTACCGGACGACGTTATTACTCAGTGGTTTATCAATGGCTTGACTCCACAACTTAAACAGATTATGATCATACATTGTGTAGGAGCTATGACGCTAGATGCAGTAATCGCAATGGCTCTGCAGCTGAAAAACAAGGTTGGAGGATTTACAGAAGACTTGGAGTGGTTAAAAACAAATAGAAATGTCGTCGAAGATATGAGCAGACAAGTATACTGCATCACATGCAAGAATTCAGGCCATACTAGTGCCACTTGTGCACTTAATCAGTTATTCTGTGCTATCTGCAACACTGTCGGACACACCACCGAAAACTGCGCATACAATGCCAAAGTGCAGGGAACCGCAACTGTCAATGCTATTATACAGGAACCAGGACAACCAGCCAATCATTATGTACCTCCGCAAATGAGGAACAATCAGCAACAAGGATATCAAAATTACAGAGGACAAAGAAATAACAACTACAACGCAAACCGCTGGCAGGCCGGACTAGCACCAGAAAATCCTAATCTGCCACCACCGCGCTGTCATTTCTTTGGTGAATTTGGTCACATTAGAAGATTCTGTAAGGATGCAGCTGAGTATGATCAGAGGAAGAAGGAACGTCAAAACCCAATGGCTAATATGGTACAAATCACACCAGTGGAAATGCAAGCTGCAGTAATTTAGACCCGCTCTGGTAAACAACTACAGCCTGCAGCAGAATTATTTGAACCAGGTATACGCGAACAACAAAGGATGTACAACAAGGCTAGTCAATGGACCACCGCAGAACCTCTAGTCTTCCCAAATCCTATTCCGGTAACCCAGACTCCGTTAACCGAAGAAGGAACACAACAACAGGATTCCAATTCAGCAGCAGGCACATCATCTGCAGCAGGTACATCATCAGCAGCAGGCATATCATCAGCAACAGACACATCATCTTCAGCAGGCGCATCATCTTCAGAATCTGTGGAAACAATCCAATCACAAAAGGCCTGGGCAATTTTATCTAAAGCATCCATCACTCTTCCTTTGGGACAACTACTTGCACTAGTACCGAGAGTTCGATAGCAATTTCAACAACAGTTTAGTCCTGTGCCTCCCTGCATTCCTACGACAGCAACCGTGCAACCGTAACCTGATTCTACGGTCGATCATTCAGTTCCTTTAATTATGGTATGGTATAAGAATCATAAAATCACACAAGTACTAATTGATGGAGGATATGGAGTCAACATTGCTACTGCTGCACTATGTAAAAGGTTAGGGTGGACTGAAATCGAACCAGTTCAGATTTTTCTCAGAATGGCCGACCAATCAAGAGTCCATCCCATAGGACTTGTACGAAATGTACCAATCACTTTACAAGGTACAACATTTAAAATGACCTTTGTCATACTAGATTTACCGGAATCCACTCTTGATTACAACCTCCTTTTCGGCCGACCTTGGCTGAAGCACGCTAAGGTGATACAGGATTGGTCTGCACAAGAGCTCACTTTCAAGGTTAAAAATCGTAAATACATTGTAAAATTAGATGCTATACAACCTTGCGAGTTGCATGCTAGACCATATTTGGCGGAACCAGTCCATATGCTAGATGGATTGTCAGATGATGAAGAAGAAGAGTTTTTGAAAAAAAATATTGATTTGATCTCCCTAGGAACCATTGATCTACAATCTGTTGCAGATAATTGGAACCCTGTAGTTTATACCGTAATGACTGTAACAGAAGAAGATAAGAAGGAAGATACTGCTGTTATAGATGACGCTCAACTACAACAACTTTTTAAGCCAGCTGACGATACAGAAAAGCCTCGACAATTTTATGTTCCAGAAGATCAGTTAATCACTTATAATTTAGGCGATGAAGATCATCCGCGTCCTGTGAAGATAAAGCAAAACTTACCGGAAACATTTCAAGCAGGCTTAATCCAACTACTCCGAGAATTCTCCGATGTCTTTGCATGGGATTACAAAGATATGAAAGGATTGGACCCGCGCATCTATCAGCACAGAGTCATGCTGAAGCCCAAAGCAAAACCGAACAAACAACCCAGCTACCGGATGAATCCAAACTATGCATCACAGGTAAAGGCAGAACTTGATAGGCTACTTAAAGTCGCATTTATCGTACCAATAGAACATGCTGAATGGATCTCACCAATTGTTATTGTCCCGAAAAAGAATAAGCAGTTGCGAATATGTGTAGATTACCGAACGCAGCTACAGTGCCTGATCCTTTTCTGATCCCTTTTCTTGACACAATGCTTGATAGAGTAGCAGAACATGAAATGTATTCATTTTTAGATGGGTACAGTGGATATAATCAAGTTAGAATGGCTGAACAGGATATACCAAAGACTGCCTTCATTACCAACTGGGGTGTATTTGCTTGTACTGTTATGTGGTTTGGATTAAGAAATGCCCCAAGTACATTCCAAAGGTGTATGCAGGAAATATTTTCTCCTTATCTTACCTCTTTTATGCAAGTCTATCTTGACGATTTTTTAATTTTCGGTAAGATGATAGCACACTTGTTCCATTTACGGTGCTGCTTTGAAAAATGCAGAGAATACAGACTCTGTTTGAACCCAAACAAATCCGTGTTTGGGGTTTCATGTGGCAAGCTACTTGGTCACATTGTATCTGCACAAGGTATACAGGTGGATCCAGATAAAATTTCAGCTATGATAGAAGCTCCGGTGCCCACTACACCGAAAGAAGTAATGCGCTTCATGGGCCAAGTAAGATGGCATGGACGACACCTACGATGGCTTGCTCACTTGGCAATACCTCTGAACAGATTAATCACCAAGACTCCTCGAGAGTTTGAATGGACTCAGGAATATCAGATAGCATTTGATCGCTTAAAGAGTTTATTAACACAAGTTCCCATCTTATAGCCTCCGAACTGGGATCGCCCATTTCAAGTATTTGTTGATGCTTCAGATATAGCAATAGGGAGTGTTTTAATGCAACAAACCGATAAGTGGTTCAGACCAGTGTACTATGCAAGTTGAAGATTAGCCCCTGCCGAAAAAAATTACTCTATAACAAAAAGAGAATGTCTAGGCTTAGTATATTCTGTCAAGAAATTCAAGCATTATTTGTTGGGCCGTAAATTTACCTTTCATGTAGATCATGCTGCACTTGTCTATCTAGTTTGGCAGCAGCATCTAGGTGGTCGATTAGCACGATGGGTTCTGCTTTTACAAGAATTTGACTACGAAGTCATTCATCGGCCAGGCAATTCACATGCCTTAGCAGATTTCCTCTCTCGCTTAGATTCCGGTGACGCTCCGGTAGGTATAGATGACACGACTCCAGCGATTTATGTCTCTGAACCAAAGAGTGATGAAATTACAGACCCACCTATGCTAGCTACATATTATGATCAGATCGTGACCTTTCTCACTAATGGATGCCTTCCATCTCAGAGTTCTACGACAGTACGCAGGAAAATTGCAGTCTGTAGCCGCCGATTTCGGTTAATTGCTGGAGAATTATACTATGTGGATAATATTGGAATTTTGCTTCGTTGTATTCCGCCACATGAAGCTAACTCGATTATTACCTTGGCTCACTCAATTCCTTCCGGTGCCCATTTTGCTGCAGACTTAACATACCGAAAAATTCTGCAAAGTGGTCTCTGGTGGCCTACTATGTACAAAGATGTATCACAGTTTGTCAAACAATGTGATACTTGTCAAAGATCTGGACAGCCCCTGCAACGTCATCTTTTCTCTCTACAACCCATCTTACCACTCGAACCTTTTCAGAAGTGGGATCTAGATTTTATTGGACCGATTACACCTCCAGCAATTCTCAGTAACAACCGTTATATTTTAACATGTACTGATTATGCTACCAGATGGGTAGAAGCCTGGGCTTTACGGTCTGCTACAACTGTTGCGGTAGCAAAGTGTCTGCTAACCGATGTCTTTCCACGTTTTGGTTTACCACTGGAACTCGTTACAGATCAAGGCACTCATTTTGTAAACAATTTAATGAAAGCACTTACACATTCGTTCCAGGTCACACATAAATTTAGTTCACCATATTATCCTCATGCAAATGGCCTGGCTGAGAGTACAAACAAATCTTTGCTGAATATGCTTCGGAAACTCATTTTAGAAGCACCGGAAACTGCTACCTGCAGTATTATGGGCATACCGGACTACATACAAGGTAACAATAGGATTAATACCTTTCAAACTAGCTTATGGATTAGAAGCAATAGCACCAATGGAGATAGTTATACCAAGTTTACGAGTAGCAATCGCTCAAAAACTACTACCGGAAGACTCACTGTCATTTCGGTTGGATACACTCAGAGAGTTAGACGAGCAACGATGGCACAACTTTTTAACTATGCAGGAAGTACAACTAAGACAGGCTCGGACGCATGATCGACACTTGAAAACTCCAGTTTTTACGGTGGGACTTGTTCTTTTTTATAATGCAAAGTCCAATCGATCTGCTGGTAAATTCAAATTATGATGGTATGGCCCTTACCGGATTTCAGAACAAGTGGGCCCAGCAACTTTTCGATTGACTAGGTTGGCCGGAAACCCTCTTCCGAAAGTCATCAACGGTTCGAAGCTGCGGCCGTACCAACACATAGCGAACCCGCACTGAAACATTTTGCGGTTGGCCGCGTTTTTTGGAGTTCACTTTTCTTTTCTTTTCCTTTCTTTTATTTTTGCGTGCTTAATAATATAAGTCTGTAAATATCTATGTCTTGATTCCTAATTATGTCATAAGCCGCCTTGCTCTTTCCAGCTACTAAGACATGCACACCCAAGTTAAAGAAGCGATCATCTCAACGTCGCACGATGATTAGTGATTTTTAATTATAGTCCACTACAGCGCATCTACTTAACCTTCTCCAGTTCGCCGAAAAATGCTATTGTGCTTGTGTTTACCTTGTGCTCTGTGTTTATCCTGTGATCTGTGTGCCTGTGTTCTGTGACTTCGTGTGCACCATGGAAGCCTTGGCTAATTACGCCGCTTTTCGTGACGGGCTCCCTACCAACGTAGGAGAGTACCTGTGCATACGTGGGTTGGCAAACTTCGTTGGACTGCTTTGGCATTCAGTGGAGTCCCACCCATTGTTCGCTCAGATCATTTCCGCCATCGCTCAAGCACCCGCCAACGAGCGAAGTTGGGCTTTCACCTCTTTACCCGCCCGAACAATAATCACCTTCCAAACCTTCGCTGAGTCGTTTCGACTCCCTTCGCAAGGCCGAGAAAATGGCCCGAGCCTCCTAGTAGCCAGAATGGCCGAATTGTTTCCTAGATATTCCTCTAACGAATATGCCATTCTCTGCCGACCAGAACCAGAAAGATCCGCCCTTCAATTCCTAGTAGCCATCCTTAACCTCCAAAAGCGCACTTACGGCATATCCCGGCCATTTTACTTTGCCATAGACTTAGCTGCCCGTGAGCCAATCAACTTCGCATCATATTTCTTTCACAAAATCCACAAAGAATGCGTAGCTATCATGAATCAGGTAAACAAAGGAGGCACGCCGAGATCCAGACTACCACACATCATTTCATTCCTCTTTTCGGCCATCCTTGCAGCACAACCTGCATCGCAAGGACCAGTTCTGCGACATGAAGAGTCAGTGCAGCTGTGGGACGACGAAGAAGAAGACGAACAGGAATTAAACCAACTATTCTGAAGAAAAAGAATAAGGATTAGCTCTTCTGAAAGCGAAGCACAAGGATCTGCAGGAGGGAACAATGAGGGCGACAAAGAAGAGGATAAGCAAGAAGAAGAAACATTCCACGACACCACAACATCCATGCAAAATGAATCATCGGCACAATCGTCCCAAGAACAACAACAAGAAAAACATACAGAAGCTGACACATCATCGACCAAAGAAGAATCACAGTAGGAGTCTCAAGAAGAACAACAGATAGATGAAGAACAAGCTGCTAAGGAAGCACTGGACAGACTGCTAAAGGCAGTGGAATCCACAATCGCAGAGCAGGAACAACAAGCCGCCAATCAGGTAACAAATCAAACCATCCTTCCCACTCCCCCACCGGAACCACCCATCATCCCCATCCAGCCCATTCACCCTGCCGAAACCGCCGAGTCCTCATCCTCCTGCCTCAACTACTCTCCACCAAACTCCCAACAGCTCCTCAACACATCCTCTTCCCAACCACAACCCCAACTACCCCTCCCCCCCATTCCAATACTGTCCAAACTGGCCAATATGGGACAAGTTCTTATTAATTTATCACAACAACTGCCCATCCACATGAAAGCAGCCACCGACAATATCCGGAGCGAACTACAACATAAAGTTGATATTCTAGAAGCTGACAACAGCCCCCTACAGGAAGAAGTCCTAATCACTAAAGCCGGAAACCAATCTTTGCAAGAACAATTGAATGAATTACAAGCAAAACTCACCGAACAGGAGATGCTGATCAATCAGAGAGATGCAGATGGCAGCACTTACAGAAAAAGAAGAACTACTGCAAATTGCCAATGAAGAAATCAACCAAATGAAGCAGGACATACAAGACAAAGAAGACGCCCGAATTGCATTGGGCAATCTACTAGAAGAAACCAGAAAGCAATTACAAGAACTGGTGCAGTAGAGTCAAGAACAGCAGTTGCAGCAGAAAAGAACAGAAGAAGAACTACATAGAACCAACGTAAATTTGAAAGACGTAAATAATATGCTCAAGCACTACCTAACAAAGGAAGGGCAGACACAGAAGCTCATTGCCAATCTCAAATGCGAGAAGGACTCATACATCAGGACTGTAGATTTTCAAGTTCAGGAGATAGAGAGGCGCGAAAACCAACTGGCAAACATTAAAGAAAGAGTACAGAAGATGGAGCAACAACTCGAGGAAATGAAGACGTCTCGAGATGCTGCATTGGCCAATGACTTTTATCTGCAAGAGGCCTTTCTGCAAACACAAGCAGAAATTTTGTTAACCGAAGCCATAGCCATAAGTTCTGTTAGAGTAGATGTGCACGTACTAGAACCCGATACATTAAAACAATTATTAAAAACCCTTAAGAAAAAGATCGCCCGTACATTTAGATTAGCTCGTAACATGTACTTAGAAGGAATAGTCGATGAGCAGTAATTTTGTAAAAACTTGCGGGTTCGAGTCCACCGTGCGTGCCAGTGTTAGTCGACCGACGGATTGGGACAGGTGTAACGGAAATCTTTGTAAAACACGCGCGAAAGGTAGTTACGCGCGTATTTGTAAATCTTATATAAAGCAATGAAAAGAAGTGCTCAAGAGCACGGGGCTTTTTGGCCTATTTTCATGTTATCACCAGACTGTTCGTCTGGTTGTCGGTATGAACGTTGCGGCAGTGTGTGTTGTCTAAGCTCTGCGTACTCTATCGTATTCTGTGTTGATATCTGTCAATCTCGGTTACATTGTGAATTTAGTTCCATGTAGTAAGTCGTTGGATCATTGTCTGAAAGAATACTGTGGATCATTGTGATGAATTGTTCTGTTAGATGTACGACGTAGTGCTCCTCTCCTTGTTGAACTGCTAAGTACTGATAAGTCAGTGTAAACGTAGTACTCTTTCCCTAAGAACGTTGTGCACAATATTGTTGTTCTCGATCTGCACTTGTACGGTGAGAATTACCTATAGTTAAGGGTAATTCCAGTGTGTGTTAGTCTTCAGAAATGTAGGTTGAAACCGTAGGTACCTTCTGTGATTCGGTCGTTTGACTGTGAGCGCTGTCTTGGTGAAGGTTGGATTACTGTACTGTTACAGTAGTATATTAGTTTGAAGTAATTCGGTACCAAGGTACAAATAAGTTTGGTACAGTCTAGTTGTTACTGGTAGCTGAGCTAAGACTGTGATGACACTATCTGAGGACAGTAGATTCAAATAGAACTGTCAATAGCATTTTATTGCTGCAACTGAATCAGTTGTTTTGGGAACTAAGTACAGGGCCTCTGTCTAATAGACCCCTACCACTCCCAAGAACCCACGATTCGTTTGACACGTGCTGATAGTTAGAACAACGCAGTAATTCAACACTGGCCTTAACATTGGCCGTTTTGGTCCGCCACGTTAACATATTCATAGAGACCTATTGCAGCTAGTTCATATAGATGTATGGGGACCGAGCAAGGAGCCTTCAATCTCTAGATCTGGGTATTATGTGTCTTTCATTGATGATTGTAGCAGATGGACACTTCTATACTTTATGAAGCATAAAGATGAAGTGTTCTCTTGTTCCAAGAAATATCTAGCACTTGCTAAAAATCAAACATGAAAGATTTTAAAGAGGCTAAGGTCAAATGGAGGGGGAGAATATTTCTCCCGTGAATTCGATGCTTATCTCCAAGAGAGAGGTATCAAAAGAGAGATTACAACCAGGTATACTCAGAGCAAAATGGAGTGGAAGAAAGGAGGAATAAAACCATAGTGGAGGCTGCAAGGTCGATGCTAAATGAGAAGAAGTTGCCCAATTACCTATGGGTAGAGGCTATATCTGTAGCCACCAATCTAGTCAATAGACTCCCATCAAAAGCATTGGATGGGATGCCATCTTATGAAGCATGGAATGGAAGAAGACCTAGCCTTGACCATTGCAAGATCTTTGGGTGCATAGCATATGTACACATACCTTCACAAATCAAAGGCAAATCGGATCCAAAGGTAGAGAAGTGTATATTCATTGGTTATGAACTTAATAAAAAAGGCTATAGATTATATAATCCAAGTAATAAAGGTTTCATTGTTACTAGAGATGTTGTTTTTGATGGAAAAAAAAACATGGTTTGAAGAGGATTGTAGAAAAATCAAACTTCCATATGACCTAGAGGGAGACTTTCCAACACTATCAAAGAGGAATGAGCACACAAATGAAGACTCAAGTGATTTTGATGATGATCAAAAGACTCCACAAAGAGAAAATCAATCTTTGGAACTCCAAAGGAAAAGCCAAAGTGCAGGAGATGAGAGATGTGGCAAAATCATCTCAACAAACTATAAAGAGATCTACTAGAGAGAAAAGGAAACCAGAAAGGTATGGTTATAACACATCCTTGGTCAGTAAGCATCATGTTTAGATTTCTCATGATACAAAATCAAAAGAAACCATCAACATATGAAGAGGAAAAGAAGAAACTAGAATGGAGAGATGCCATGGAAGAAGAGATAGAAGCTCTTCAAGAGAATTAGACTTGGGAATTGGTTCCCAAGAAACCATCTATGAAGATCATTGGATCAAGATGGATTCACAAGTTAAAGAAGAATTTCGATGGCTCAATTAATAGGTACAAAGTAAGGCTTGTAGCTAAAGGTTTTGCTCAAACCCAAGGTATAGATTATGAAGAGACATTCTTACCTTTGGCAATGATGCCCAAATGAAAATACTCATGAGTGTAGAATCTTCTAAGAATTAGAATATCTATCAAATGGATGTAAAAAATTATTTTCTTAATAGTTGGATTTCAAAGGAGCTATACATGGCTCAACCTCTTGGTTTTGAAGATAAAACATATCCAAAACATGTATGCAAGATAAAGAAAGCCTTGTATGGCTTGAAGCAAGCTCCTAGTGCTTTGAATCATAGATTGGTAACTTATTTGCAAGATACATGATTCATGGTGAGCAAGGTAGACCCTTCCCTCTTCATAAAGAGGAATCACTCAGAGGTCATATACCTCTATGTATGTGTGGATGATATAATCATTATAGGTAATGATGCAGATGGAATCAAGAGGATCAAAGCTCAGATGAAGGAAGAGTCCAAGATCCATAATCTCGGCCTACTCACTTACTTCCTAGGATTGGAAGTGATATATATTGAGAGAGCTATGTTCCTAACTCGGAGAAAGTATATTGGAGACATGCTCTTCAAATTCAAGATGTAAAACACAAACGTTGCAAGTACTCCAATGGAGGTGCTAAGTGCTCATGAAGGTGAGCTAATTGAAGATGTGACTAGTTACCAAAGTCTTGTTCGAAGCTTGAACTATGCTACCCTAAGTGGGGTTGATATATGCTATGGAGTGATGGTGCTAAGTTAATTCATGCACACTCCAAGGAAGCCTCACATGGAAGCAACTAAAAGAATCTTGAACTATTTGAAGGGTAAATTTAATGAAGGGTTATCTTACCCTTATACCTCTGATTTAGATGTCAAATTATTTTTTGATGCAGAAAGGGCAGGCTCCAAAGATGATAGGAGAAGCATATCAGGCTATCTCACTTTTGCAAGTAGCAAATTGACTTCTTGTTCATCAAAGAAGCAACCTATAGTTGCTCTCTAGTAAACTGAAGCTGAATATAGAGGAATTGCAAATGCTACTTAAGAGGATATGTGGATCAGGACCTATACTCTAATTTGGGGTTGAATACTTCAACTCCACACATATTTGGAGACAACATTAGTTCATTGCATCTTGCTGCTAACCCTATCTATCATGCAAGGACCAAAAAAATTGAATTTCACTATC
The DNA here is from genome assembly GCA_020310875.1 of Ceratopteris richardii. Classification (NCBI taxonomy): domain Eukaryota; kingdom Viridiplantae; phylum Streptophyta; class Polypodiopsida; order Polypodiales; family Pteridaceae; genus Ceratopteris; species Ceratopteris richardii. The sequence continues at coordinate 150,527,347 of CM035416.1, read as the reverse complement.
ATTATTGTTGGAACATCAAGCTTTTACTATGCTTGATGTGGATTTGATCTACATCAAAAGTATCGCGTGGATTATGTCAAAAGAATATCCGTTGGAGAGTTCTTTTACTTGTGATCATTTAGTACTTTTTAAAAAAGCTTTTTCATGGATCTTTTACCATTGTAAAAGCCTAGATCTTTACACATGTAAAAGTAAAAAGATAAAGCCCAAATTCCATGAATTTCTGGTCGTTGAGTTGTAATCAATCAAACAATCAATCACCTAAAAGTAGATCAAACTAGATCTTCACTTTTCCTAGATTGTAGGAAAGTGAATTGATTCCCTCCAACAACTCTTACTGCCTTCATTTGAATTCAAAATCCACTTGTAGAAGTTGTGGATCACTTGAGAAGTCTATATAAAGACTTCAAATAAGTGGAATCAATAAACATACACTTGTGACTGTCATATATGGAATCAATATACATACACTTGTGACTGTCATATGGAATCAATATACATACACGTGACCATCATTGTCTTGCTCCTTCATTTTTCTGCATCCTCTTCTTCAACAAAAATAAGCTTGCAAAGGCTGATGCTCTCTCTACAGAGCTCCAAATCATATGAGACATGGCTCATTGGAAAGATATGCATGTCTAGTTTATGCTTAAAAAGTATCAAAGAATTTAGTTTAATATATTGGGAGAAATCAACTTGTTCTATCTTGGGGTCAATCTCTACGTATTCTTGAAAAATAGGAGGTACCACCGTTGAGTATCTACTTCATTCCAAAAGCATATTTTTCTTATTCCTTATACTCTTGTCAATTATATACACTCAAACCTATGTGTATCATGCCCATAAAAGGAGTTTTTCTAATTTCAATCACGCTAGTTGCTATGAGCATTTGAAGTCCACTGTCCCATCTGTAGATAGTAAGTTTTTTGAGCTAGTCGATGCGCAAACCTATCTGTTTTGTATTGAATCCTTCTTCTTGATGCTCCAAAGTACATAGTGCATTTTATTGCACTTATTGCATGAATATAAGGTCTAGTTGAGTCTCCATAAGCTCAAGGGCTGGTCTTGTGCTGGTTGGCTAGAGCAAAATTGGCCGCTTCGAAACTCACTTTTCTACCTCATACAAGCTTCTCCAAGTTCTTTCAGTGGTCAAAGCTAGATCAAGATGGGTGATGGCTTTCCATCAATGATTGAGAAGCTTGATCGACACAACTATGCAGCTTGGCAAATAAGAATGGAGGCTTATTTGCAAGGTAGAAATCTTTATGGAATTATAGCAGGTGATGAAGCTATGCATATTCCAAGATCCAAAGGAGGACCTACCCAAGAGGAGACAAATAAGATCACACTTTGGTGCGCAAGGGATGCTCAAGAAAGGTTGTACATACTAAAACCTATTTCTGACTTTCTATTACCACATATTAGAGGATGCAAGACATCTCAAGAGACTTGGGATGCCCTCAAGACTTTCTTTTCTACTAGTACCAAAGCAAGAAAGAATCATCTTTGGAATGAGTTCAACCAAATGAAGAAGACACCTAAATAACCATCATAGAGTTTGTTACCAAGGTGAAGGAGGTTGCAAATCAATTAGCATCCATTAGAGAGCTGATTGAAGAAGAGGCTATCATGAGGCAAATTCTCAATGGGATTCTAAGTGATAAGCAATGTCAATCTTTCACCATGGCTTACGATCTCATCATGGATGTGTAAAATCTAGAATTCAAGATCTTTCTTGGACAACTCTTGAATCAGGGGGCCAACACTAGCATAATGGAAGGTAAATCCTATCATGGTAATTCAACTAGTGCTCTATATGTAGATAAGAAGGATAAGAAGTTGAAAGGCAAGAAGAAGGAAGAAGATGAAGAGGAGAATTCCCAAGCCAACTTCAAAAGCAAGAGAAAGTGGAAAGGGAAGAAGAAAGGAACAAAGCATGACAAAGCTAAAGGTCAGAATGTTCAACCTTGTGCCATTTGCGATAAGACCAACCACACCACTTAGAATTGCTGGCTCAATGGGAAGACCCACAAAGGAAGTGGAAGAGGTGGATATGGCAACAATAGAGGAAGAGATGGATAAAGGAAGTGGAAGAGGTGGATATGGCAACAGTAGAGGCAGAGATGGACAAAAATTCAACAATAACAATAGAGGCTATAATAGAAGGGACTTCAAAATTATTTAGAAGATCAACCACATGAAGACTCATTGCTTCTTATGAATCTAAGCCACAAAGAAGGTAAAGAAGATGATCATTTGTTCTACACAGATTTAGGATGTTCAAATTATGTTGCATGCAACATCGCTCTTCTATCTGATTTGGAAAGTCCAAAGCATAGACATGAAGTACAAACAGGGGATGAAATAAAGCACAATGTGGAGAAGATTGGTAATGTCAAAGCTTCCAATGGCAAGACAAACATTCTGAGTAAGGTTCTCTATGTACCCATTGCCACTAAAAACCCAACAAGTGTAGGCCAAATAGTTGAAAAATGCTTGCAAGTTAGGTTCACCCAACATGGAACCAAGAAGATAGCCGAAGGTGAGAATCATGGTAGGCTCTTTAATTTTGAAGTAGGAGAAACCAGGAACATAGCTCTATTCACTTTTGGGTCTCAAACCCTAAGTGAACTTGAAGTGTGGCATAAGAGACTTGCTCATGTGAATGAAGGAACCTTGAAGGATATATGCAGGGATCAAAGTGTTTGAGGAATATTGAACGTATCAAAGCAATGCATGATCAACAGGTGTGATACATGTCAGATTGGAAGGGCACAAAGACAACCATGTTGGGAAAGATGGATGGATGCTCCAAGAGACTGAGTAGGTACTGCTAAACCTGCTTTGTACCAGCCCTCTTTTGCTTCAGAGTTGATAAGTAGACCTTCTTATCTTTGCAATAACACCAAAAAATAGCCTATGTACTTTGGAAGTGATGTGTGTAATGATTTGTTAAGTGTTAAAATGTTAAACCGCTTTGTTCTAACTATGAGAAGGGCGTTTAACTGACTCTTAGGGGGGTTCTTGGGAGTGGTAGGGGTCTGTTAGACAGAGGCCCTGTACTTAGTTCCCCAAAGTACTGTTCACACCCAGCACTGTACTACTACTGAGAGCTCTATCGGTGTACCGTACTTAGAATCTACTATCACAGTCTTAGCTCAACCAAACGTACCAAATGCACTAAGATGCCATATTGCATCTACACCTAAACTTACTGAAAATGCCAGAACAAGAGTATTCTAACACCTTCACCGAACGGGTATCAAGATCAAACAACACCGTAACACAGAGAACTTGAGGGTTCAGCACATAGTACTGGAGGTCCAATACACAACTTAGCAGATCCTTACTGTACTTAACCTTGCCACAGGCAGACAGATCCCAACACTACAACAACACAGTACAGATCTGAATATCAGAATATTAACACAGTTGCTCGGATTTCATCAATTCTTGAAGAAACAACTTTCAAGGAGCCGTAATACATAGGATGCTAGCACAATCCCACGGAGAGGCATAAAAAAGTTATTCAGACAACAGTAATGAAACTCACAACCTTGACGGGGGTCACTTAGGTAAGAAACACAGATACGCATAGTACCATTAGTCTATGAGGAAGATTGCTGTGGTACTCTGAGTTACTCCAATCGTTACATAGTAACGTTCAGACTGATAGCATAGTTATCTCTCGAACACTATGAAGTTTATCAACAGAACCGAGATCGACGATGGACAACAAACGATAGACAAAGCCTGATACGAACAAGACTTCAAACATAGAGATTATGCCAAACCAAACACTACATCAACATTCAGACAGACAACCAGACAAACAGTCTGGCGATAACACAACAATAGGCCAAAATCCCACACACCACGGGGCGCTTCTTTTCATTGCTTTATAAAGATTTACAAATATGTGTGTAACAACCTTTCGCGCGTGTTTTACAAAGATTTTCGTTACATCTGTCCCACTCCGGCGGTCGACTAACACTCTGGCACGCATGGTGGACTCGAACCCGCAAGTTTACAAAATTACTGTTCGTCAATTATTCCTTCTAAATACATATTCCGTGCTAGTCTAAAAGTTCGGGCAATCTTTTTCTTAAGTGTTTCTAACATTTGTTTAAGGGTATCTGGTTCTACTAGTTGCGCATCTGTTCTAACAGAGCTAAGAGCGATGGCGTCAGTGAGCAGAATCTCTACCTGTGTTTGCAAAAGTGCTTCTTGCAGATAAAATTCATTGGCTAATGCAGCATCTCTGGACGTCTTCATTTCCTCGAGTTGTTGCTCCATCTTCTGTACTCTTTCTTTAATGTTTGCCAGTTGGTTTTTGCGCCTCTCTATCTCCTGAACTTGAAAATCTATAGTTTTGCTGTATGAGTCCTTCTCTCGTTTGAGATTTGCAATAAGCTTCTGTGTCTGGCCTTCCTTTGTTAGGTACTGCTTGAGCATATTATTTACATCTTTCAGATTATCGTTGGTTCTATGCAGTTCTTCTTCTGTTCTTTTCTGCTGCAACTGCTGTTCTTGATTCTGCTGCACCAGTTCTTGTAATTGCTTCTTGCTTTCATCGAGTAAGTTGCCTAAGGCGATCCGTGTATCTTCCTTGTCCTAGATATCTTGCTTCAGTTTGATTATTTCTGCATCGGCAATTAGTAACAGCTCTTCCTTCTCTTTTGTTGCTGCCTGGGCTTCATCTCGCTGAGTTGTAATTTGATCCTGTTCTTGAAGTTTGGCCTGTAATTACTCTATTTGTGCGTGAAGTGCATGCTTTTCCACTTTTACAGTCTGTAATTCCTCCTGGAGGGGAGTGATATCTGCCTCCATTATTTCCAATTTGTGGTGGAAGTCTTCTCGAACCGTATCTGTGATTTGCTTCAATTGTTGTGGCAGTTGTTGTGATAAAGTTATTAGAAGCTGACCCATTGATTCTAACTCTGAGAATATGGGGATGGGTGGGAGTTGAGGAGGATGACGAGGTTGGGATGAGGATGGCGTGAGGAGTTTTTGGGAGTTTGGTGGAGAGTAGTTGGGTGATGATGAAGAAGAGGTTGTGGCTTCGTTGGGGTGGTTGGGCTGGATAGGGATAATGGGATTGATGGGTGGTTCCGGTGGGGGAGTTGGAATGACGGTGTGAGTTTGGATTACCTGATCTGTGTTTAGCTGTGCAGTGCCTTCGGTTGCAGACTCAACTGCTTTAAGCAGTCGTTCGAGTGCTTCTTTAGCCACTTGTTCTTCATCTATGTGTTGTTCTTCTTCAGATGGTTGTTTTGCTGTTTTTGCTTCAGTACGATTTTCTTGTTGTTGCTCTTGGGAAGATTGCGCAGATGATTCATTCTGCATGGAGGTTATGGTGTCGTGGAATGTTTCTTCTTCTTGCTTATCCTCTTCTTAGTTGCCCTCATTGTTTCCTCCGGTAGGTCCTTGTGCTTTGCTTTCAGAAGAGCTAATCCTTATTCTTTTTCTTCGAAATAGTTGATTTAATTCTTCCTCGTCGTCCCACAGTTGTATTGACTCTTCGTGTCGCAGAACTGGTCCCCTGGGTGGTGGTTGCGCTGCGAGTATGGCCGGAAAGAGAAATGAGATGATGTGGGGTAGTCTGGATCTCGGCGTACCTCCCTTGTTTACTTGTTTCATGATAGCTACACATTCCTTGTGGATGCGGTGAAAGAAGAAAGAGGTGAAGTTCACTGGTTCTCGTGCGGCTAGTTCTATGGCGGAGTAGAAAGGGCGGGATATTCCATATGTGCGTTTTTGGAGATTGAGTATGGCTACTAAAAAATGAAGGGTTGATCGTTCGGGTTCTGGTCGGCAGAGGATTGCATACTCGTTAGACGAATGTCTGGGAAATAGTTCACTCATACGAGCAACTGTCAGGCTTGGGCCATTTTCTCGGCCTTGCGACAGGAGTCTAAAAGCTTCTGCAAAGGCTTGCAATGTGATAAGTGTTCGAGAGGGTAAGGAAGTGATAGCCCATCGTTGCTCATTGGCGGGTGTGTTGGCTATGGCGGAGATGATGTTGGCGAAGAATGGGTGGGACTCCACTGAATGCCAAGGTAGTTCAGCGAAGTTTGCCAACCCACGTATGCGCAGGTACTCTCCTACCTCGGTAGGGAGACCGTCACGGAAAGAGGCGTAATTAGCCAAGGCTTCCATGGTGCACACGAAGACACAGAACACAGGTACACAGAGCACAGTGAAAACACAAAGCACAATCACATAAACACAATAGCGTTTTTCGACGAACTGGAAAAGGTTATGTAGTGGTGCTGTAGCAGAGAGTAATCAACAACAGTAATAATCACGCAGTAGGGGGATGATAATCCTTAACTTCGGTATGCATGCATGAAGAGCTCGAAGGGGCAGGGCGGCTTTAGTCATGAATATTGTTTAAAACGCGGATATTTACAGACTTATATTATTAAGTACGCAAAAATAAAAGAAGGAAAAGAAAAGGAAAGAAATGCGAGCGCCAAACGACGCGGCCCACCGAAAAACGTTTCAGTGCGGGTTAGATGCATGTTGGTATGGCCGCAGCTTCGAACCGTTGATTACTTTTGGAAGAAGATTTTTGGTCAACGTAGTCAACCGAAAAGTTGCTGGGCCCACTTGTTCTGAAATCCAGTAAGGGCCATACCACCGTAATTTGAATTTACCAGCAGACCGATTCGACTTTGCGTTATAAAAAAGGACAAGTTGTCCCACCGTAAAGACTGGAGTTTTCAAGTGTCAATCATGCATTCGAGCCTGTCTTAGTTGTACTTCCTGCATAGCTAAAAAGCTGTGCCATCGTTGTTCGTCTAACTCTCTGAGTGTATCCAACCGAAATGACAGTGAGTCTTTCGGTAGCAGTTTCTGAGCAATTGCTACTCATAAACTTGGTATAACTATCTCCATTGGTGCTATTGCTTCTAATCCATAAGCTAGTTTGAAAGGTGTTAATCTTGTTGTTACCTTGTATGTAGTTCGATATGCCCATAACACTGCAGGTAGCAGTTGATCCCATCTTTCCGGTGCTTCCATGATTAATTTCCTAAGCATATTCAGCAAAGATTTGTTTGTACTTTCTGCCAAACCATTAGCTTGAGGATAATAAGGAGAACAAAACTTATGCGTGACCTGGAACGACTGTGTAAGTGCCTTCATTAAATTGTTTACAAAATGAGTGCCTTGATCTGAAACAAGTTCCAATGGTAAACCAAAACGTGGAAAGACATCAGTTAGCAGACACTTTGCTACCGTAACAGCTGTAGCAGACCGTAAAGCCCAGGCCTGTGCCCATCTGGTTGCATAGTCTGTACAGGTCAGAATGTAACGGTTGTTACTGAAGACTGCTGGAGGTGTAATCGGACCGATAAAATCTAGTCCCCTCTTCTGGAAAGGTTCCAATGGTAAGATGGGTTGCAGAGGAAAAAGATGACGTTGCAGGGACTGTCCAGATCTTTGACAAGTATCACATTGTTTGACAAACTTTGATACATCTCTGTACGTAGTTGGCCACTAGAGACCACTCTGCATAATTTTTCGGTGTGTTAAGTCTGCTGCAAAATGGCCACCGGAAGGAATTGAGTGAGCCAAAGTAATAACTGAGTTAACCTCATGTGGTGGAATACAACGAAGTAAAATTCCGGTATGATCCACATAGTATAATTCGCCAGCAATTAACCGAAATCGGCGACTAAAGACTGCAATTTTCTTGCGTACTGCCGTAGAAGTCTGAGATGGAAAGCAGCCATCAATGAGAAAGGTCAGGATCTGATCATAATATGTAGATGGTGTGGGTGGGTCTGTAAATTCATCATTCGTTGGTTCAGAGACATAAATACCCGGGGTTGTGTCATCTATGCCTACCGGAGCTTCACCGCAATCTAAGTGAGAAAGAAAATCTGCTAAGGCATGTGAACTACCTGGTCGCTGAATGACTTCATAGTCAAATTCCTGTAAAAGCAGAACCCATCGTGCTAATCGACCACCTAGATGTTGTTGCCTAACCAGATAGACAAGTGCACCATGATCTACATGAAATGTAAATTTTCGGCCCAGCAAATAATGTGTGAATTTCTTGACAGAATATACTAGCCCTAGACATTCTCTTTCTGTTAGAGAGTAATTTTTCTCAGTAGGGGCTAATCTTCGACTTGCATAGTACACTGGTCTGAACCACTTATCAATTTGTTGCATCAAAACACTTCCTATTGCTATATCTGAAGCATCAACAAATACATGAAATGGGCGATCCCAGTCCGGCGGCTATAAAATGGGAAATTGTGTTAATAAACTCTTTAAACGATCAAATGCTATCTGACATTCCTGAGTCCACTCAAATTGTCGAGGAGTCTTGGTGATTAGCTTGTTCAGTGGTTTTGCTAAATGAGCAAGCCACCGTAGGTGTCGTCCATGCCATCTTACTTGGCCCATGAAGCGCATAACTTCCTTCAGTGTAGTGGGCACCGGGGCTTCTAATACAGCTGAAATTTTATCTGGATCCACCTGTATGCCTTGTGCAGATACAATATGACCAAGTAACTTGCCACATGAAACCGCAAACACAGATTTGTTTGGGTTCAAACAGAGTCTGTATTCTCTGCATTTCTGAAAGCAGCACCGTAAATGGAACAGGTGTGCTATCATCTTACCGAAAACTGAAAAATCGTCAAGGTAAACTTGCATAAAAGAGGTGAGATAAGGAGAAAATATTTCCTGCATACATCTTTGAAATGTACTTGGGGCATTTCTCAATCCAAACCACATAACAGTACAAGCAAATACACCCCAGTTGGTAATGAAGGCAGTCTTTGGTATATCTTGTTCAGCCATTCTGACTTGATTATATCCACTGTACCCATCTAAAAATGAATACATTTCATGTCCTGCTACTCTATCAAGCATTGTATCAAGAAAAGGGATCGAAGAAGGATCAGGCACTGTAGCTGCGTTCAGCTTCCGGTAATCTACACATATTCGCAACTGCTTATTCTTTTTCAGGACGATAACAATTGGTGAGATCCATTCAGCATGCTCTATTGGTACAATAAATCCGACTTTAAGTAGCCTATCCAGTTCTGCCTTTACCTGTGATGCATAGTTTGGATTCATCCGGTAACTGGGTTGTTTGTTCGGTTTGGCCTCCGGCTTCAGCATGACTCTGTGCTGATAGATGCGCGGGTCCAATCCTTTCATATCTTTGTAATCCCATGCAAAGATGTCAGAGAATTCTCGGAGTAGCTGGATTAAGCCTACCTGAAATGTTTCCGGTAAGTTTTGCTTTAACTTCACAGGACACGGATGATTTTCATCGCCTAGATTATAAGTGATCAACTGATCTTCTGGAACATAAAATTGTTGAGGCTTCTCTGTATCGTCAGCTAGCTTAAAAAGTTGTTGCAGTTGAGCATCATCTATAGCAGCAGTATCTTCCTTCTTATCTTCTTCTGTTACAGTCATTACCGTGCAAACTGCAGGGTTCCAGTTATCTACAACAGATTGTAGATCAACAGTTCCTAGGGAGATCAAGTCAATGCAACTCGCAAGGTTGTATGGCATCTAATTTTACAATGTATTTACGATTTTTATCCTTGAAAGTGAGCTCTTGTGCAGACCAATCCTGTATCACCTTAGCGTGCTTCAGCCAAGGTCAGCCGAAAAGGAGGTTGTAATCAAGAGTGGATTCCGGTAAATCCAGTATGACAAAGGTCATTTTAAATGTTGTACCTTGTAAAGTGATTGGTACATTTCGCACAAGTCCAATGGGATGGACTCTTGATTGGTCGGCCATTCTGACAAAAAACTGAACTGGTTCGATTTCGGTCCACCCTAACCGTTTACATAGTGCAGCAGTAGCAATGTTGACTCCAGATCCTCCATCAATTAGTACCTGTGTGATTTTATGATTCTTATACCATACCGTAATTAAAGGAACTAAATGATCGACCATAGAATCGGGTTCTGGTTATGGGGTTGCTGTCGCCGGAATGCAGGAAGGCACAAGACTGAACTGTTGTTGAAATTGCTGTCGAACTCCTGGTACTAGTGCAAGTAATTGGCCCAGAGGAAGAGTGATGGATGCTTTAGATAAAATTTCCCAGGCCTTTTGTGATTGGATTGTTTCCACAGATTTTGAAGATGATGTGTTTGCTGCTGATGATATACCTGCTGCTGATGATATGCCTGCTGCTGATGATGTCCCTGCAGCTGATGATGTGCCTGCTGCTGAATTGGAATCGTGTTGTTGTGCTCCTTCTTCGGTTAACGGAGTCTGGGTTACCGGAATAGGATTTGGGAAGACTGGAGGTTCTGCGGTGGTCCATTGACTAGCCTTGTTGTACATCCTTTGTTGTTCACGTATACCTGGTTCAAATAATTCTGCTGCACGCTGCAGTTGTTTACCAGAGCTGGTCTGAATTACTGCAGCGTGTGTTTCCACTGGTGTAATGTGTACCATATTAGCCATTCGATTTTGACGTTCTTTCTTCCTCTGATCATACTCAGCTGCATCTTTACAAGATCTTCTAATGTGACCAAATTCACCACAGAAATGACAGCGTGGTGGTGGTAGATTGGGATTTTCCGGTGGTGGTCCGGTCTGCCAGCGGTTCGCATTAGAGTTGTTATTTCTCTGTCCTCTGTAATTTCGATATTCTTGTTGCTGGTTGTTTCTCATTTGCAGAGGCACATAGTGATTGGCTGGCTGCCCTGGTTCCTGTATAATAGCATTGACAGTTGTGGTTCCCTACACTTTTGCGTTGTATGCGCAGTTTTCGGTGGTGTGTCTGGCAGTGTTGCAGATAGCACAAAAGGCGTACCATACTTAGAATCTACTGTCACAGTCTTAGCTCAACCAAACGTACCAAGTGCACTAAGATGCCATATTGCATCTACACCTAAACTTACTGAAAATGCCAGAACAAGAGTATTCTAACACCTTCACCGAACGGGTATCAAGATCAAACAACACCATAACACAGAGAACTTGAGGGTTCAGCATACAGTACTGGAGGTCCAATACACAACTTAGCATATCCTTACTGTACTTATCATCTTGGCCACAGGAGAAAATGTCTCTTCATAGTCAATGCCTTGGGTTTGTGCAAAACCCTTGGCTACCAATCTGGCTTTGTACCTATTAATTGTTCCATCAGAATTTCTTTTCAACTTATAGATCCATCTGGATCCTATCACCTTCATAGAATCCTTCTTGGGTACTAACTCCCATGTGTCACTCTCCTTGAGTGCTTCAATCTCCTCATCCATAGCTTCTTTCCATTCTGATTTGGTTATTGCTTCTTCATATGAACCTGGTTCTTCATTTGACAAATCTTTGGCAAGATAAACTGAATGTTTAGTAACAAGAGATGTATCATACCCATATCTGATAGGTTTCTTGCTTTCTCTTTGAGATCTTCTGATTGATTGAGTTGATGATTCCGGTATGTCTTCAAGCTTCTTCATCTTCATTTTGCCCTTGGACTTCCATGCTTTGAATTCTTCAAGGTTGATAGTGTCTTCATCATCTGAACTTGAGTCTTCCTTCTGAGTAGGTTCCTCCTTTGCAAGTTTTGGAAATTCCTCTTCCAAATCATAGGGTAGTTTAACCTTCTTGCATTCATTCTCCTACCAAGAATCATTTTCATCAAAGATCACATCTCTGCTTACCATAAATCCCTTATTGGTAGGATTATAAAACCTGTAACCTTTTTTATTTAAATCATACCCAATGAAAATGCATTTTTCAGCCTTTGGGTCTAGCTTACCTCTTATCTGAGAAGGAATGTGCACATATGCTACACATCCAAATATTTTGCAGTGATCTAATGATGGTCTCTTACCATGCCATGCTTCATAGGGTGTCATACCATCAAGTGACTTAGATGGTAACCTGTTTATGAGGTAAGTGGCAGTAGAAACACTCTCTGCCCATAGATAGTTAGGTAACTTCTTCTCATTAAGCATAGATCTAGCTGTCTCAACAATTAACCTATTTCTTCTTTCAGCTACCCCATTCTGTTCAGGAGAATACCTTGTGGTTATCTCTCTTTTGATGCCTCTGTCCTGCAAGAAGTCTTCAAATTCATTGGAGAAGTACTCACCTCCTCCATCTGACCTTAGCCTTTTCAAATTCCTTTCTGTCTGGTTTTCAACTAATCCAAGATATTTCTTAAAACAATTAAATACCTCATCCTTGTGCTTCATGAAGTATAATATAGTCCATCTGCTATAATCATCAATGAAAGACACATAGTACCTTGATCCTGAGACTGAGGGGTCTTTCCTAGGTCCCCAAACATCTGTGTGTACAAGCTCTAGGTAGTCTTCATGCATATATCCTTTCTTGGAGAAGGGTAACCTGTGAGACTTACCAAATTGACAAGCACCACACTTGTGAATCATATGTTGTTTGGATACATTAGGTATCCCAAGCACACATTGGTCCCTGCACATTTGTTTCAAGGTTCTTTCTCCTATGTGCCCTAACCTTTTGTGCCAAATCTCAAGCTCTGAAAGTGTTTGATCTTTATAACTGTATAGTGCAATATTCTTTGTATCTTCCAACTCAAAAGTACCTGATTTTTCTCCTTTAGCAATCCTCTTGAACCCATGTCTTGGGTCCTCCACATATGCTCCATATTGATTGAATCTGACCTGCAAACCTTTCTCCACAATCTGACCAACACTCATCAAATTTTTGGTAATGGTTGGTACATAGAGTACCCTTCTCAACAAATTCTAATTACCATCACAAGTCTTAACATTTCCAACTTTAACTACTGAATGCTTTGTATCATCACCTGTTTGGACTTCATGTTTACCTTTTGGTTCCTCAAGATCAGAGAGCAGTGCCACATTGCCAGCCACATGATTTGAGCACCCTGAGTCAATGTAGAATAGGTGGTCATCATTTGTACCTGACTTTGAAGTCATGTTCATGATCAGAAGAGAGTCATCCTGCTCCTCTGTGTAGTTGTTGTAGTCCTTTCTGGTTTTGAATCCTCCTTGGTAGTTGCCATTGTAATTGTTGTTGTAATTGTTGTTGTGGCCTTGGTGATGGTTGAACCTTCCTCTTGACTGTGAGTATCCACCTCTTTGGTAGCCTCTTCCTCTTTGATTTTTGTAATTCCTGAAACACTCATCTGTAGTATGATTTGATAAACCACAAATGTTGCATGGTGATGAGTTATAGGGTCTCCCCCTACCTTGCTTACCTCCTCTGCCCCTTCCTCTTGAAGATCTACCTCTCCCTGCATAGTTGCCTTGGGAGGTAGAGCCTTCATCTTCCATTTTTTTGCTCTTGCCTTTATCCTTAGACTTCTTATTAGTGTATAGGGCAGAAGAGTTATTACCTTTGGATGTATCTCCATTTTTTATGAGCTTTGCTTCATGTGTAAATAGCTGTCCCATGAGAGTTGTAAGATCTGGAGTGTGCATGTCCATGTAGAGATCCATTGCAGTGGTGAAGCTTTCCCATTTGTCATCAGCCTTGATTCCATTGATCACTTGCCTTACAATTTGTTCTTATTTGATTTCTTCTCCTATGCTTGCTAACTGATCTGCAACATCTTTGATCTTGGTCACAAATTCTAAAACAGCTTGCTTAGGTTGCTTCCTTAGTGTTGTGAATTTAATCCACAACTGATTTTTCCTAGCCCTTGTATTTGAGGAAAAGTATGATGACAAGGTTTCCCAAGTTTCTTGGGATGTCTTACAATTTTTGATATGTGGCAAAAAAAAGTCAGAGATAGAGTTGAGTAAATATGACCTTGCCAATGCATCCTTCGCACACCATGTGTTGAGTTTTTCTTGTTCTTCCTTGGTTGGCAATCCTCTTGCTTTGAATGAGGGAAATTCCTCATCTCCTTAGATGTATCCATAGAGACTCCTTCCTTGTAAGTAGGTCTTCATCCTTAGAGACCAAGCTTGATAGTTGTTCCTGTCCAATTCATCAATAAATGAAGGAAAACCATCTCCCATTTTACCTCTATTACTCTGATACCACTGTTGGGAAAGATGGATGGATGCTCCAAGAGACTGAGTAGGTACTGCTAAACCTGCTTTGTACCAGCCCTCTTTTGCTTCAGAGTTGATAAGTAGACCTTCTTAGCTTTCCAATAACACCAAAAAATAGCCTATGTACTTTGGAAGTGATGTGTGTAATGATTGAACCAAAACAGATAACTTTGAAGTTCACAAACTCAAGAAAACCTTCTATTTTTGTCTTGACACCTGCTGGATGTTTTACTTAGTGTGACCAGCATAGTAGAAATTGATAAAATTCCTTCTAGGGATATTTAATTAGCTTAGTAAGCTACCATTTTCAAGTGGAATGATGTAAAAAGATAAACTATGCTAAGAGAAATCAATTTAGCAAGTTTAGCTATACCCCCGACTTTTTAGGACTGTAGCAGAAAATGACCAGAGTTCACCTCGACGCCGATTTCTCTGCAATGGCTGAATAGAATCACTTCAAACTCTGATAGCATGTAGATGACTTTAAGCTGAATCCAACAAGCTTTGAATCACTTGATTTGGTGAAGAATTGACCGAGATATGCCCTTGACAAGTTGACAGACGTTTGAGTAGACTAACAGAGAACTCAGAGATGAATGATGTAAATGTATCTATTAATGAACAATTGTATACAATCCCATTGGCATGAATAACATTGCCTAATGGTGTAGAGAGGTGTAGGCTATAGTATAGTCCTCACACACACTCAAAATCAATAGAATGAGGCTCGGGAATTAATCTCTCTTACCCGCAACTTTTCATGTTCACTTTTTATATGAAGTGAGCAAAGATTTGAATTCAAATTCAAATTTTGGCTCCCTATGATCAAGCTCCTAAATGCTTGGAGATATTCCTTCAATCAAATGAGCTACTTTTTCCACGACTCACTTTGGTAGGTGATTACAAAGGATTCCAAGTCAATTTGACTTTTACAATGAGGAAAAGTGGCAATTAGCCACTAGCATATGTTCCTATGCTTCTTCATGTATGTGTAGACTTTAATGCATCCTTTGAGCCAAATGTGTAGGCTTGCAATTTACACCAACAAACCATTCAACCAAGAAGGCTACATCCTTAACAACTTATTGGACTTAGCACATACAGATGTATGGGGACCAAGTCAAGAACCTTCATTGGCAGGGTCAAAGTATTATGTATCATTTATTGATCACCATAGTAGATGGACTTTATATACTTTATCAAGAGTAAGAGTGAAGTGTTTGATTGCTTCAAGAAGTATCTATCACATGTGGAGAATCATACAGGTAGATCACTCAAGAAGCTGATATCTCATGGAGGGGGAGAATACTTCTCCAAAGAGTTTGATAAGTTCTTGCAGGAAAAAGGTATCAAAAGGGAAGTGACTACTAGGTACTCTCCTCAACTAAATGGAATTGCAGAGATAGGAAACAAGACATTGGTTGGATTATGTAGAACAATGCTTGAAGACAAGAATTTGCCACATTATCTATGGGTAGAGGCTATTTCAGCTGCTGCGTACCTTATCAATATACTACCCCCCAAATCACTTCAGGGTATGACTCCTTATGAGCATGGCATGGAAGAAAACCTAGTCTTGGACATTGCAAGGTGTTTGGTTGTTTAGCTTATGTTCATGTACCATCACAAACAAGAGGTAAGCTATATGAAAGGGCAATAGAGGTAGTGTTTATTGGATATGAGTCAACTCAGATGGGTTATATGTTCTATAATCCTTCAACCAAGCAATTCACTACAAGTAGAGATGTTGCGTTTGAAGAACATAGGTCTTTGTATGATAAAGATAAACAAAAGGTAACTCTACCATATGATCTTGATTCCGATTCTCATGAATTAGGAAGTAAGCATGATACATACATCCAGGATCCAAGAAGTGATACAAATAAAGACCAAGATGAAAGAGAAAAGGATTACAAACTATGGAAGTCAAGAGGCAAAGCAAAGATGCAAGAGGTTGGAGAATGCTCCAAACAAGCACCTAGAAGATCAACAAGACAGAAGAAACAACCAGAAAGGTATGGATATGTTTCCACATTTGTTACGAAGCATTCAATCTACTTGGCAAAATATTCAATTTCAAAAGAACCATCAACATATAAAGAGGCAAAGGGAAACCCTAATTGGGAGAAGGCCATGGAAGCAGAAATAGATGCATTGAAGGAGATGGACACTTAAGATTTGGTTCCAATGTTGCCAAATCAAAAGGTAATTGGTTGTAGATGGGTATATAAAGTTAAAAAAAACTTAGATGGATTAGTTTGCAGGTACAAGGCAAGATTAGTTGCCAAAGGATGCTCACAAACTCATGGTATAGACTATGAGGAAACATTCTCACGAGTTGCAAAGACAACTACAATCAAAACATTGATAAGTGTAGATGCTGTAAGGAATTGGAGACTCCTCCAACTTGATGTGAAAAATGCATTCTTAAATGGTTGGATAAGTGAAGAGGTATACATGTCACAACCACCAGGTTTTGAAAACCCTAATCATCCATCTTATGTTTGTAGGCTTAAGAAAGCATTGTATGGATTGAAACAAGATCCTAGAACTTGGAATTACAAGTTGGTTACATATCTTCAAGATTAAGAGTTCAAAGATAGCAACTCAAATCCTTCTCTATTCATCAAAGGGGATCACAATGAAGTTATCTATCTATGTGTATATGTAGATCATATTATTGTTACATGTGATGATCTAAATGGCATTCAAAGGATCAAGAGACAAATGCAAGAGGAGTTCAAAATAAGTGACTTAGGTGAGCTCACATATTTCCTATGTATGTAGGTTATATACACAGATGAAGGAAGGTATTTGACTAAGAGAAGATACATTCAGGTTCTACTTCTCAAGTTCAAAATGGAGAACACAAAACCTGTAGGTACACCTTTGGAGATGAATCATAAACTTAGTGTTTATGAAGGTGAGAAAATTGAAGACATTAAAGAATATCAAATCTTGGTAGGTAGCTTGATATATTCTACTCATACAAGGGAAAACATCTCATATAGCATAGGAGTGCTAAGAAAATTCATGCACTCTCCAAGAAGACCACACATGGATGTAGCTAAGAGAGTACTTAAGTATCTCAAAGGTACAATCAATGAAGGTATATTCTATCCTTACTCTTCAAAATTGGATATCAAAATCTATTCAGATGAAGATTGGGTAAGAGCTTAGGATGATAGAAGAAGTACCTCTGGTTACTTAGCATTTGCAGGTTCAAAGCTAGTGTCATGGAGTTCTAAGAAGCAACCAACAGTTGCTTTATCCTCAACCAAAGCCGAGTATAGAGGTTTGACCATAGCAACTCAAGAGACAATATGGTTAAAAGCATTGTATACAGATTTGGGACTTGTGAGTTCCAAACCTCACATATTTGGAGATAATGTAAGCTCCACACATCTAGCAGCAAACCCTATTTTCCATGCAAGAACCAAACACATAGAGGTTCATTACCACTTCATCAGGGAGAAGTTCATGCCAAAGGAGATTGATTCTTTTGTTCCAATGGAAAAGGAAGTAGGAGATATGCTGAAAAAGGCACTTGATGAAATAAAGCTTTGTAGATTCAAAACTATGGCAGGTATTCAACCTATTGGAGAATGAAGACTCAAGCATACTTTAGCTTGAGGGGGAGCTGTTGGAACATCAAGCTTACACTATGCTTGAGGTGGATTTTATCTACATCAAAAGCTATCTCTTGGACATCAAGCTTACACTATGCTTGAGGTGGATTTTATCTACATCAAAAGCTAGCTCTTGGATTATGTCAAAAGAATATCCGTTGGAGAGTTCTTTAACTTATGCTCATTTATTATATTTTTTAAAAAAGATTTTTCATGGATCTTTTACCATTGTAAAAGCTTAGAGCTTTACACATGTAAAAGTAGAAATATATATCCCAAATTCCACGAATTTGTGGTGGTTTAGTTGCAATCAATCAAGCAATCAATCACCTAGAAGTAGATCAAACTAGATCTTCACCTTTCGTAGATTGTAGGAAAGTGAATTGATTCCCTCCAACAACTCTTATTGCCTTAATTTGAATTAATCCACTTGTAGAAGTCGTGGATCACTTGAGACATGGCTCATTGGAAAGGTATCATGTCTAGTTTATTCTTATAAATTATCAAAGCATTTGGTTTAGTAGATTGGGAGAAATCTCAGTCTTTTTGTCTCGAGGTCAATCTCTATGTATTCCTGAAAAATAAGAGCTACCATTGTTGAGTGTCTGGTTCATTCCAAAAGCATATTTTGCTTACTCCTTATAGTATTGTGCATTATATGCTAACTAAACCCTATTTTTATCACTCCCATAAAAGGATTTTTTACTAAGTGTAATCGTGCGGGTTGTTATGAGCATTTGAAGTTCATTGTATCATCCATAGATAGTAAGTTTTTTTAGCTAGTCAATGCACGAACCTATTTGTTTTGTATCGACTACTTCTCCTTGATGCTCCAAAGTACATAGTGTATTTTATTGCACTTATCACATGAATATAAGCTCTATTTGAGTCTCCATAATCTCAAGGGCTGGTCTCGTGCCTGTTGGATGGACCAAACGTCATCTCTTTGAAACTCACTTTCCTACCTCCTACAAGCTTCTCCAAGTTCTTTGAATTATGTCATAGAAAAGGTCATTAGTAAGGAGATACAACTCTCATATGTATCCACACATCAATAATGTGTAGATATGATGACAAAGGCATTGGGTGGAAGCAAATTGAATAGATTCAAATCAATGATTGGTTTAGAGGAAATTATGAAGGATAGAAGACTCAAGAATCTTAGGCTTGAGGGGGAGCTATTGGTACATTTGGCAAGCCTAAGTGCTTGGCAAAATATTAAGGACTACACCTTATACTTCTTCATCTCACATGAGGAACTACATGTGAACACATGCTTGTGATTTTGGCATAGTTACCTTAGATAAATGTAAAAGTTAAATGGAAATGGAATCTCATGGAATTAGGAGAGTCAAGCCCTAACTTTTTTGGTGAAGGGATCATAAGGACCTAAAGTCTAGGAACACTTTTAGGTGAGGGAAGTTCAAATTTCAAACTCATAAGATAAGTATAAATAGAGGTGATTAAGTCGTGGTGAAAGACAACCATTATTGCGAGTCATTGCGCTACACCATTGAGCATACCTTGAGCTCAACAGATGTATGAGTAGTCCTCTTCACCTCCCATGTATCATATGTGCATTATCATATACTAATTGTTACATTTCTTCATGATCATCTCTATCTACTATTCTCTCTCATATCTTCATTATTTCATTGATATTGTAGAAGCCTTGTCTCTATGTACTTGATCATTTGCTACACTGTAAGTTGGTATAGTTAGATTAAAGTTTCTACTATATAGCTACAAAGTTTCATTATTTTTGGTTCTACAGAACTTGAGATATGTATTGATGAAGTTGATTATGTTTACATATAATCTTGCTCCTGAAATGTCAAGATGACCCCTCTCAATTGCGAAACTCATTGCTCAATGTATAGTGCCTCTAGATTCATGAAATAACTTGTATTAGTTAGTATACAATAGAATTAGATGCGTGCAAGATCTCTCTGGTCAATTCATAACAAGTTGTGAGCTTTGAGCAAAATACTAAGCACTTGCATTCCCAAAATAGAAGGTTTCTTCACATTTCTAGTACATGTAAGTTATCCGTTTTGGTACAAACTTTTGGGAATGATGTTCCAAATCACAAAGTAGGTTTAAATGCATTACTACAACGCCAACGGAATCTACTAAGGATCCTTGAAGTTAAATTGGTAGGTGTAGAGTAGGTTTTGCACAATACCAGCTCATCTTAGGACTGTACCCAACTATCTCCTCAGAATTTCCCAACATATGTGTGTGAAGAAGTACAAATAGGTATAAGCTATCTATTGGGGCAGATTTTGGTAGGTCTTGTGCAAAGAGGTTGAAATAGTTCAGGTTCATCAAATTGTGTGATATATGGCTCGTTGGAAATCTTAGAGATTCTATTTTCATTGTGCAAAATTTCATAGGTTCAGTCCTTAGGTCCAGAGAGAAATTCAATTTTTTATGGAAATTGGTAGTGAAGTGTTTGGTGCTAAGAAGGGCCTATCATTCTTTTGCTAAAGCTAGGAGTGGATATAGTCAATCAGGAATGAGGTATTTTCCTTATTCAAAGAATTTTTAGCTATGGTTAAAGAGCTTTCGTCAAACAAGCTTTTGAATCTATGCACAAGTTGTGGTGGTGAATACATGTCACATGACTTTAATGTTTTTCTTCATGAAAGAGGAATTTCACACCAATGTATGGTGCCATATACACGTCAGCAAATGGTGTTGTCGAGAATAAAAAAAGAACACTCCTTGAAAGCAATGAATGGTTAAAGGGAAGCACCTTCCTAACAAGTTTCAGATGGAAGTGGTCATGTGTGAACTATGTGTTTAATCAGTACCCTCCAAAAGCATTGAGATCCATCACTCTTTATGAGGCTTGGAATGGACATAAACCTATGGTTGTCCATATGCGCATGTTTGGAGGTTTGGCATATGCTCTTCTGCTATCACAACAATATCACAAACTTGATGACAAGGCAAAGAAACATATATTTGTTGGTTATAGTCCTAAAAGTAAGGGATATCATTTGTACCATTCATTGAGAAACACAATTACTGTGAGTCGAGATGTGGTATTTTCTTAAAATTCAGTTTTTCCATTATTTGAATGCAAAAAATAGCTAATAGTTAGCTCACAACATGTGTTCAATACACTCATGCCTTTGTTCCAAAGTGTTGCGCTTACCTATGGCCATGTAGACCAGCCAACTGAGTCTCAAGGGACTAAAAATTTCTAGCAAAATAGAGCTAAGAATGTAAAGCGTTTCCGGCCAAGGTCTTAAATTGTTTAGTAAAAAATGGTCAAAACTACTGGAAA
Organism: Ceratopteris richardii; assembly: GCA_020310875.1. NCBI lineage: Eukaryota > Viridiplantae > Streptophyta > Polypodiopsida > Polypodiales > Pteridaceae > Ceratopteris > Ceratopteris richardii. The sequence continues at coordinate 150,506,419 of CM035416.1, read as the reverse complement.
TTTCCAGCCACATATGGCTGAACATTTGTGAGAAAATGTGGCTGAAAATGAGCATGAAATTCAGCCCACACATGATATACATGTCTATGATGTGTTACATAATGATGTGTGTCTTTCAAAAGTTCACAAAGTATGCCAAAGTGACTGAAACAAACTTTGCAAGACAACAAATTGAGTGCACATTTACTTGGTAGAACAAGATCAAGCTGTCACCATGCATCAAGAAATTTTGTGGATTATTCTCTTATTGCAACAATATGTAATGAAGAGCAACTTACTTTTGAAGATGCACATGATGATCCACATTGCATGAGTGCTATGGAATCAGCAATGGATTCCATACATAGGAACGGTACTTCGAAGTTATGTGAATTGCCAAACGAAAACATTTCCATTGATACAAAGTGGGTTTACAACATTAAGAGAAAGTCAGATGGTACCATTGATCACTAAAAAGCTAGATTGGTTGCCAAAGGATATGTGCAACAATATGGCATTGACTATGAGGAAACTTTTTGCACCTACATCATGCATGACTACCATTCATACTATGCTTGCATTGGCTGCCCAACGAGATTGGAGAGTACATCATTTGGACATAAAAACAACTTTCTTGAATGTTGATTTGCAAGAGGAGGTCTATATGAAGTAGCCTCCTAGACTTTTCATGAAAGGGAAAGAGCATATGGTTTGGCACTTGCATAAAGCCTTGTATGGTCTCAAGAAAGCTCCATGTACATGGTAGGACAAAATCCATAATCACTTGATTGATCTTGGCTATACATGTAGTCCAATTGAAAGCACACTCTATGTACATAAAGATGGGGCTGATGTTATTGTACTTGTTCTTTATGTTGATGACATACTCTTGACTAGGTCATGTGATGCAAAAATTGACATTTTTATGGCTGATTTGTAGCATCCTTTTAATGTCACTTATATTGGTCTTTTGAGCTACTATCTTGGCATCCAATTGGTATCCATTGAGATGAGAATTGTTATGCATCAAGCAAAGTATGTTGAAAGACTACTTCAATGTTTCAACTTTGAGAATTCCAAGCCAGTTTCTACACTTATGAAGATGGGATTTAGGTTCTTGATTGAGGATTCGTGTGATGCATTTGACACTTCTCTTTATCAGCAAGTTGTGGGATGCCTTATATGTGCATGCAACACAAGGCTGAATATACAGTATTGAGTTTCCCAATCGAGTTGATTAATGCATAGCCCTAACACTAAGCATTGTAAAGTGATGAAACATTTGTTTAGATATCTCAAAAGCACTTTGAGTTTAGTTTTATTCAACCATGCTTGCATTCTTTTATAGATACTCATTGGGCTGGTTGTTATGATACTCAGGGGTCCACTAGTGGAAATTTCTTTTTCATAGGAAACACATGCATATCTTGGTTGATTAAGAAACAACCTATAGTGGGGACATCGAGTTGTGAAGCTGAATACAGGGTCATTTTCATAGGTATAGTGGAGTGTAGATGGTGGTGACACCTATTGATGGATCTTTGCATGGGAGATTGATGTTGCTATGCATATTCTCACTGATAGTCAAACTGGATTGGCTGTTGCACAAAACAACCAGTCATGCACATATATAACATATTAAGGTGCATTATCACTATGTGAGAGAGCACCATCATATAGGAAATATTGATTTGGTATATATGCATACAAAAGATAATGTGGAAGACATATTCACCAAAGCTCTTCCAGAGGAAAAGTTTGATGTTTTTCATGAACCTTTAGGTTTATTTCCTAGTGGAGGCTGATCTATCACTCCCTCTATGTGTTCACATCATTCTCTCCAAGTGTTTTGTTACGCTTATGTGTTTCTCACGTAGCTTTGATGTGAACCTCTTCCCTATACATGGGTACTTTTTACTCTAATGTTGGCTAGAGGTTTTTTCCCCATGTTACCACATACATGGTTCAGTCATCTCTATTGGTACTTTGTACTTAGGTATATTATTCACCTCTTACTTGAGTTTTGATAATCATCAATAGAGTGAGCTATTCTGGCCATCCATCTTCTCAATGTGTCTTGTTGCATTTGCGCTCCTTGTGTGTGCTTCCTGTGTCTCTCTCACACTTCTTCACACACCCAACATAATGACCCCACATGCCATATCACGTAAAATCACTCACCAAGAAATCAATCAAATTTCAATCTACACACATAGACATGAAAGCCACACATGAAGAAGGTCACAAAATAAGATGAAAAGGAAGAAGAAAATCCATGATACTCAAAAGAATCAAGCATCCACTCTCCAAAATAGCAGCATTTTATTGCAATTAAAGAACAAACCTTCTCGAAAATGAGTGGTGACCTTCTAATATACACTTTCATCACTTTTTACTCTATGTAGGATTATTGTGCTCAATGGAGGTTGATTATAAAATGAAAACAAATTATGGTACAATATTAAATGACCTATCTAAGCTAATCTAGAGTACAAAAAGGTAACTCCATTTACAAATGATGATGAACAAAGAATAGGATTGTGTTTTTCTTCCAAGACAAAGAAAACTAAAACTTTTGGTACCAAATGGAAATTGAAAATTAAGTATAGCTCAAATGGCGGCCTTGAAAAATACATGCCATATTTGGTAGCATAGGGATACAAACATGTGGAAGGATTCAACTTCAAAGAGTCTTTCTTTCCTGCTACTAGGATGCAAAAATTCACACTTTCTAGGACTACATATAAGAAATAGCCAATGTACTAGATTGATATGAAGCATACATTTTAGAATGGAGACCTCAAGGAAGGGATATATGTGGTTCAAACACTAGGGTTTAAGGGTCCCAACTTAGAAAACAAGGTATGTCATCTAAGGAAGCCCTTTTACGAGTTTAGATAGGTCCCAAGAGCTTGGTATCAATAGATAGATAAGTGCTTTTCTAAGTTTTAACTTCAGAAGATGTCCTCCTTATGCATAAATGTACGTTCATGAACACGATAGAAAGTATATTTTCATTAATCTCTATGAGGATGATTTCTATAAAACAAATGACCATAAAAACGTGATCTAGAAAACCTAGAATGCGTTATGTATCAATTTTGATATGATAGACACAGGGTTCTTATTTTAGTGTTTGCGGATTGCGGTTTGCGAATAAATAGGAAACATCTTCATCTCTCAAGAAAGTATGAGTGAGAAATCATTAATGCATTTGAGATTATGAAACGCAAGCTAGTGGCTACAACAAATGATTTCTATAAAACAAATGACCATAAAAACGTGATCTAGAAAACCTAGAATGCGTTATGTATCAATTTTGATATGATAGACACATGGTTCTTATTTTAGTGTTTGCGGATTGCGGTTTGCGAATAAATAGGAAACATCTTCATCTCTCAAGAAAGTATGAGTGAGAAATCATTAATGCATTTGAGATTATGAAACGCAAGCTAGTGGCTACAACTAGAGGAATGGACTCTTCTTCAAGGCAGGTGTTTAGCATGGGACTGCTCAACTACCCGCCTGCTCTGCGGTCAGGATCTTCCTTGCTTGGAGGGCCTCAAATGGAGCAATGGAAAGAAACTATCCAGAATCCCCAACTTCAAAGAGAACTTAGATGTTCATTACACTCTTAACAAGAGATGGTGCCTTTCTTGGACCAAGCTTCGATGGGAACTTAAATTCATGTCACCCCCTAATTGAGATCAAAAAATCCGTTCTCATGTTGTAGATCTTGCATAAAGGTATCTGGTTCAATGCAAGGGCTAACAAAATTTGTGGTGTGCTGCCATGGTGCAAGCATTTCCATCGATGCATCGAAGATTTAACTCACCTGTTCTTCGATTGCCCCAAGTCTCGTGTTATCTGGCATCATGTGACCCAGGTATTGAGACTCACGAACCAAATCAATTGGCAACAGGTTCTGTTGGGTGAGGCCGTCGGCTGCTCATCGAGGCTGTGGAATGCCATCAGGGGTGAGACTCTTTGGAAGATTTGGAGGGAGCGATGTGCTGTCAATTTTGGCCAAACTCCCAAGGAATGGTCGATCGAGAAATCCTTGTTTCATTTATCTCTTCGAAAACAACAAGTTGAAACCCAAATGGGTCCCACATGAGGGTGATGATAGGTTTATCCGCCTCATTTGTAATGCCCTCTAGCTTGACATACTCCTCCCCTGCATTGTGGGATTTGGGGGGTCCCATGGGCACTAGTCCCATTCACTTGTAACTTTTCTTCTTTATTTTAATTAAAGTCCGGGAGAATAGGCTAAGGCTGAACTTCCTTTTATTAAAAAAAAAAACTAGTGGCTATAACCTTCAATGCCAAGATTGTTGGGTGTGTGTAGAAGTGCGAGAGACACACAAGAAGCAGACACAAGGAGCACAAACATAGCAAGACACACAGAGAAGACGATGGTTGGAATAGCTCTCTCTATTGATCGATGAACTGAAGTGAAGTAAGAGCGAATAATATCCCTAAGAACAAAGTACCACCACATATGAGAGTATCAAGTATGTGGTAACATGGGGAAAAAACCTCTAGCCAGCACTAGAGTAAAAAGTGCCCATGTATAGGGAAAAGGTTCACATCAAAGCTACTCGAGGAACACATAAGTGTAACAAACCCCCCTGCAGCGAATGATGTGAACACATACAGGGAGTGACAGATCAGCTCCCACAAGGTAACAAGCCTAAAGCTTTGCGAAAAGCTTCAAACTTTTCCCGTGGAAGAGCTTTGGTGAATATGTCTGCCACATTATCTTGTGTAGGCACATATACCAAATCAATATCTCCTGCATGAAGGCGCTCTCTCATATAGTGATAATGCACCTCAATATGTTTGGTCCATGCATGAAACACTGGGTCAGTGCAACAGCCAAAGCACTCTGACTATCTGTGAGAATATGCGTAGTAGCATCAATCTCCATGCAAAGATCCATCAACAGGCGTCTTAGCCATATACACTCCACTGTAGTTATGAAAACTACCTTGTACTCAACTTCACAACTCGATGTCGCCACTGTAGGTTGCTTCTTACTCAACCAAGATATGCATGAGTCTCCAAGGAAAAAGCAATTACCACTATTGGACATGCGAGTATCATAACAACCAGCCCAATCACTATCTATAAAAGCATGCAAGCATGGCTGAACATCTCTGCCATAAAAGAGATCTAAGCTCAAAGTGCCTCGGAGATATCTGAACACACGTTTCACCGCTTGCCAATGCTTAGTGCCAGGGCTATGCATGAATCGACTCAACTGGGAAACTGCATACTGTATATCTGGCCTTGTGTTGCATGCATATATAAGACATCCCACAGCTTGTTGATAAAGAGAAGTGTCAAATGCATCACTGGAATCCTCAACTGAGAACCTGAATCCTATCTCAACTGGTGTGGAAACTTGCTTACAATCCTCAAAGTCAAAACGCTGAAGTAGTTTCTCAACATACTTTGCTTGATTCATAACAATTCCCCCCTCAACGGATACAAACTGGATGCCAAGATAGTAGCTCAAAAGACCAAGATAAGTGACATCAAAAGAATGCTGCAAATTAGCCATAAGAATGTCAAGTTTTGCATCACATGACCCAGTCAAGAGTATGTCATCTACATAAAGAACAAGCACTATAAGATAAGCCCCATTTTTGCGTACATAGAGTGTGCTTTCAATCGGACTACATGTGAAGCCAAGAGCAATCAACTGCTTATGTATTTTGTCATACCATGCACGTGGAGCTTGCTTGAGACCATACGAGGCTTTATGCAAGCAACAAACCATATGCTCTTTCCCTTTCATAACAAATCCAGGAGGTTGCTTCACATAGACCTCTTCTTGCAAATCACCATTCAAGAAGGCTGTTTTTATGTCCAATTGATGCACTTTCCAACCTCGATGGGCAGCCAATGCAACCACGGTACAAATGGTAGTCATACGTGAAGTAGGTGCAAAAGTTTCCTCATAGTCAATGCCATATTGTTGCGCATATCCTTTGGCAACCAATCTAGCTTTGTAGCGATCAATGCTACCATCATATTTTCTCTTAATCTTGTAAACCCACTTTGTACCAATGGCATTCTTTCCTTTTGTCAATTCACATAACTCCCAAGTACCATTCCTATGTATGGAATCCATTTCTGATTGCATAGCACTCATCCATTGTGGATCGTCACATGCATCTTCAAAAGAAAGTGGCTCTTCATTACATGCTGTAGCAATAAGAGAATAATCCACAAAATTACTTGATGCATGGTGAGAGCTTGATCTTGTTCTACCAAGTAAAGGTGCACTCAATTTGTTATCCTGCAAAGTTTGTTTCAGCCACTTTGGCATATATTGTGCACTCTTGATAGACATACGTTCATTATGTAAAACATCTTCAATATGTACATCATGCATGGGCTGAATTTCATGCTCTGTTTCAGCCATATTTTGACGCAAATGTTCAGCCATATGTGGCTGGAAATTTCCAATAGTTTTGACAATTTTTTGCTGAATTTTTTCAGCCATGTTTGGCTGGAAATTCTCTGCATTTTCAACCCGATTTGGCTGGAATTTTTCAGCCCTTTGAACCTCAGTTGGCTAGTCTACATGGCCATAGTCAAGTGCACCATTTTGGAACAAAGCCATGAGTGTATCGAACACATCTTGTGAGCTAACTATTGGCAGTTTTTTTGCTTTCAAGTAGAGGGAAAACTGAATTTTCAGCAAATACCATCTTCACTCACAATAATTGTGTTTGGCAATGGATGGTACAACCGATATCCCTTACTTTCAGCACTATAACCAACAAATATACATTTCTTTGCCTTGTCATCAAGTTTGTGACGTTGTTGTGATAGCACAAGAGCATATGCCAAACAACCAAACACACGCATATGACTAACCATAGGCTTATGACCATTCCAAGCCTCATAAGGAGTGATGACTCTCAATGCTTTTGTAGGGCAGCGATTCAACACATAATTTGCACACATGACCGCTTCCATCCAAAACTTATGAGGAAGATGCTTTCCTTTAACCATACATCGTGCCATTTCAAGTAGAGTTCTATTTTTACGCTCGGAAACACCATTTTGTTGACGTGTATATGGCACCGTACATTGGTGTGAAATACCTCTTTCATGAAGAAAAGCATTAAACTCATGTGACATGTATTCACCACCACGATCCGTGCGTAGAATCAAAAGCTTTTGTGAAGAAAAAATTTCAGCCATAGCTAAAAATGCTTTGAAGCAAGAAAATACCTCATTCTTTGCTTTCATAGGATACACCCATGTATGGCGAGTAGCATCATCAATGAAGGTAACAAAATATACATGCTTCCCAAAAGATGGAGTCTTGAAGGGACCACATACATCACTATGAACAAGTTGCAATTTTCTTGTAGTGTGTGTATGAATATCTTTTGGAAAAGAAGCACGATGCATTTTTCCAAGAATGCAACCTTCACATGCATGCTTTTCAATGGACTCAAGTGTAGGCAAGCCAATAACCATGTCCTTCTTTTGCAAGTAGAGCAAACTATTGAAGTTTAAATGACCAAAATGAGCATGCCAAAGCTCCATTTCAGCTAAGGCATTCGAGGCAGCCCTCTTGTATGTATCCATGCGATACAAACCATTACATAATGTACCGGACATCACAATAACATCGCCATTGCTGAAATCATGAACCATACACTTATCATCAACAAAGTGTACATGAAGTCCAGCTTTGGCAATCAACAGAACTGAAATTAAGTTCTTCTTGATACCGGGCACATACAATGCATTTTTCAAGAGAATCACACCTCCATTTGCAGCCATAAGCTCAATTTTTCCTACTCCAATGATAGGATAAGAGGCATTGTTTGCACACACCACATGTCCTCCTTTAGGTGCATCTTTCAAAGAGGCAAAAAATCTTTTGCATGATGTTATGTGCTTTGAAGCACCATTATCAAAGAACCAATCCAAATCAGCCTCACTCACAACCATACATTTAGAATGTAAAGAAGCATCATAATGACATGTAACAACACATGCCCAAAAATCTTGAGCCAAGTTAGCTTCATCATTTTTTGCATTTGCTGAATTTTTAGCAATAGACATGCCCGATTCCTTCTTCTTTTCGTTGTGTTTAGCAAGCTTTTTACACTCATCAATAGTATGACCAGCCTTTCGGCAATATTTGAATCTCTTCTTCTTTTGCAAATCACCATCATTAGAGGAATGAGTGGAAGAGGAAGCTTGAGGCTTTGGTTTTGATGAACCCAAAGCTGAACCATACTTGCTTTTCCCCTTTTGTGAGATAGCAAGTGCTTGTGTTCCCTCAATCAAACCACTCCTATTCACTCTAGATTGCTCTTCTTGCAAAAGAAGAGACACAACCTCATCAAATGCATACATATTAGGATTTCCTTTTGCAACCAAACGGAGTGTAGTAGCAAAGCTTTGAAAAGATTCCGGTAATCCTTTCAACAATGTAGAAATGAGTGATGCATCCGGAATGATCTCATCTATGTTTGCCAATTGCTCTTTCAAGTCCTTGATGTGTGTCACATACACATCCACCGACTCATTTTCAGCCATACATACATCCTCAAGTTGCTTCCTCAAGTATGCAACACGTGCTTCATTACGCACAGCATACAAAGAAGCAAGAGTGTCCCATGCCTGTCGTGATGTAGAGCATGACCGAATGTGTGGAACTATATGACGCTTCACTGAAAGCGCAATCAAAGCATGAGCTTGAGCATCTTTTCCATCCCATCTAAGCTGCTCCTGTGTAGGTGGAGAAGGAGAAACCACTGTACTCAAAGAAGAAGCTCCATCTGTGACAGTAGACTATGAAGTAGAAGCACCTGCCGGTGTCGAAGAGAAATTGTTACTCTTAAAATATTACAAAAATTAAAAGATTAATTGATTGATATAAGTTTGGTTAAATTATGGAATTTTGACTAATGTTTGACTTTAATTTTGCAGGAAAAGAAGTTTGCTGACCAAAATCAAGATGGGAAGTATTCATTTAAGTTTATTCAAGGGTATTATAGATGTTAAATTAAGGGTTACTTAAGGGGTAAACTAAGTTTTGGATGAAAATATAAAGATAATTAAGGGTTAATTATAGGTTTTGATCATACTCTAGCTAAATTACAAGGGTAATTAAGGGTTAAATGTATGTTCTGAGCATGGATTATAGGGTTCAAGTTAAGCTTTAAGGTTAATTATGGGTTAATTATTCATCCTAGTGGGTTATGGAAGGTTAGAAAATAGATTTATGGGTTAGTTGTAGCTAATTGATGTGGTTTAAAGTTAGTTGTAGGGTAAACCTAAGGTTAAATAATTAAATAAGTGGGTTGTAGTCCATAAATGAATTATTCAATAGGTTAATTATATCATTTGGAACCTTAGCAAAATAATAAATAAATATATTATTTATTTATTTCCACTAAGCCACGTCTTCTAAATCCGCTGGTTCGATCCTGAACCATCCAGATAGTATTCGATGTAACTAGCAGCAATGCCGTGACAGATGTGGAGGACAGGCCTCCATTCTTAATCTCAATAACAATCTTATCCCGCTCCCGGCTTCGCTCCTTAAAAGACTAGCTTTTTCATTAATAATCAACACTGCCGCCCATCCTTGACCTTTGTAGGTATATCTGGTAGCGTGATTAACAGGTTCTCCTGTATTGCCTTCATCTCAACACGGGGGGTCAGCCTCAATCCAAGGCACATGCTCCCCTTAGAGATCTCAAGAAGCTGTACAAACGTGGACTGTCCGGTGCTGGATGAACCCCAGAAGTCGTCTAAGAAAACTGCTCGCTGTTGTCGTTAGTAAATAATAGCCGCAGATAAGCCCTGATCACGTTAATTAATGAGTGGATCACCCGCATAGGATAACCAGTTGTTGTACATCGGGAAATTGTTACACATACATATTGAGACTTAGGTAATAATTAAAATGGGTTAAATTAAAATTTAGTCTAAGTTATAGTATTTATTCTAAAAGTTTAGTATTCAATTAAATAAAAAAGGAGAAGTGAAAGGTTATTTAAATTCTAAAGTATATGGTCCATAGAATATTTAAATAGTTGGATGAAATTGGGAAAATTCACATAAAGGAAAATCCCACGCCTTTTTTTTTGTTGAGTGTTGTTGGAGTGATGTGGAGTCAATTTAGGTAATTGGTTGAGTTATCTAAAGAGAATTGTAGGCTATGGTGGGCTACTCACATCTATTTAAAGAGGGAGTACGTGCTCACAAGTTCATGTGTTTTTTTTCAGCTATTGGCGAACTGGAGATACACATGTGACCTGAAGTTTGAAAAGCAGAGATTGTCCTTAGTTTGAAACTTTTATTAGCTTGTATAGGCGATCTTTTAGACTGTCATTGATAAACATCATCCTTGAGGTTGTATAGAACTTTGGTTATTAATTTAGTATCATCTTTTATGTCTAAAGAAAATTCTTCTAGTAACACCTTTCTACCTTCATCAACTTTTGAATTGTTGTTTCCAAAACCAATAGAAGATAAAGAATTAATAAAAAAAGTAATAGTAGAAGAATCTTTGTATGATCTTAGGACAACTATAACTTTACTTTCTACTGTTCCTCCTAGTGTTAGTGAAGAACCTTTTCCTCCAACTGTAGATAGAAACGAAGAAAACATCCAAGAAGAAACAAACGAAACTATAAAAGATCAAATAGTTAGAGAAAAGATTATCCCACCTTCTTATTTTGACGCAATTGAACTTTATAGGAACGCTTCACCTTACGGACCCTAGGAAAACTTAAAACTTGTACCTGTCCTGCATAGTCACCCTGTGTGCGCCGTTAGCGAGACGACTGAATTGATCCGCCAGTCGTCAGAAATCGCGCCCACACTTTGAACCCGACGTGAAACAAACGGCCTTGCAGCTCAGGTATAAATTTTAAATTTTGCATTGCATATACATTCATACGATTTTACATCAGTGCAGCTGCATCTTCATCCTTGGAAGCTGTGGCATTTACGTGAGCTTGCAATCTTCTTGGTGTCGAGGGCTGGTCTTGTGACCTGAGCGCCTCCACGAAGATTGGCAAGTAGGAGAACCTCGTCACGCCACCCCTTTCATCAACAATTGAAGCACAAAACGTTTGCACCCATTTTAGCAAACTATGTATTTAGGTTTTGATTCAAATCAATAAATGTATTGAATTTCACAGAAAGCACTATTTTGAGCCTCATCTTCGAGCAGTTGGTATAATTTCTTTACCCTTACATTCTTGGGTGAAAAAGTTTATTTAAGGTTAAATTGCTAGTATAGTTTAAAGGCAACTGGTTGTTAAACATAGGTTAAGCGTTAATCATAGCTTTACTTGCAACATTTTTGCATAGTAAAAACTTATCAAACTGGACGCTAACGGAATTTCAGAATTAGTAGCTGAACATAAGGAAAGAGTAACAAAAGAAGTTCAGGATATAGTTAGAATTGTTAAAGCTAGGTCAAAACAAACTTCAAAAATGGACGAGCTATTTCAAATTATGATGCACGAGACGCAAGGACAAAAGGTAGTTGAAACGTTATTAAAGGATAAAGGGAAATTTACTGGAATGAATGTTACAAATTATTTAGACACGTTTGAGGAATTAGCTAAGTTACACGGTTTATCTGAAACAAAGTGGAAATCCTATCTTGGACGTCTGGCCATAGGTACTGTAAAAGCTATTATGGATATACATGACAATAAGGAATGGGATGAGTTTAGAAAAGAGCTGCATAAGGAATTCTACTTAGAAGACTACAGTCAACATAGTCGAGAAGGATTTATGAAATGGATTAGTTCACCTCAGCCTCACATTTCGTTAACTCAACTCCATAGTGAATTTATGAAAAGATTCTCTCAATTACCTGAACAGGATAGAGTTGCCCTTACCCCAGATATCATTTTATATTTCCTTAAAATCTTGACTCCAGATATAAGGGTAGAGGTTGAGCGTAGGCTTGAAGAACCGGGAAAGAAATATGGGCTTACAGATGACTGGGGTGTAGTGAAAAATGTAGTTGAGGCGGTTGCTCACATGATCCAACGTAAAACACTCCTTTATGAATCGATGTCTCAACCATCTTCCAATTTTCCTCCGATTCAGGCAACTAGGGATACACATATAGATTCAAAAGTTGAGCCTACAACATCCACATCTAGAGTACCAACCGAGTTACAATTTGAGATTTTGTTTAACAAGTTGGACAATATGATGCATATGCACGAGAATATGTCTAAAGAGGTAGCGGCTTTGCAGAATGTGGTGTATGCTTTAAACCTACAAGATAAACCTGCAATGCAAGCTCATCCGACTATTTATCCTCAACCAGTAAATGCTCCAAATCCACCATTAGTAGCTCCGAATCATCCATTAGTACCTCCTAATCCACCTTTTATACCTCCTAATCCTCCAGTTGTACCCCAATCAATTCCTCAACCGATTCCTCAAGCATTTAACCAAAGAAATTTCAATGAAAGGAGAAATGCCAATGTGAGGAGATGTATCTGGTGCGATGCCACAGATCATTTGACTTACACATGTGAAGCATTGAAAGATGCGAAAGAGAAAAGACTTGTAATTGATATTGACAAGCGATTGTGCGACTATAGAACACATTTACCCTTAGCTGCCAATTGGGGAAAGGGAGGGATGCAGAAACTGTATGAAAACCTTTCTGAGTCTTCAAAATCTGCTTCTGCTGTTAAACTAGAATATGTTGATAGTGACTCTGAGTCCGAACAAACAAGGGAAACGAGGAACTATTCAATTGAAGCTTTGATAAAGGCGAGAGATGATATTATGCAGAAAACTGCGTGGAACGCTCCTGTCGATCAATTCTCGATATATTCGCATATTGCGAATGTTGAAGAGAAAAGAAAGAGGGATGATGAGCAAGATATAAATGATTCAGGTAGACGAATGACTAGAAGTAAGATGAGAGATGAGCCGAAGCCTAAGAAAGTGCAGTTTGAACAAGGCGAAAGTTCTAAAACAAATGAGGAGCGAAGAAAAGAAATTAGGGAGGGTAAACAACCTGTGTTTAGTGAGCCAATTCAAACATCAGACAAAGTAGAGCAAATTCCTAGAACTGAAACAAAACCTGAAGAGAAACAAGAAAAGAAACCAAAACGAGTACCGAAAGCTATTCTTATTTCTGAACTTGAACAAAAAGTTGATTCGAAAGAAATATTGTATGACATCTTATTAAAAAGTGCAGTAACAATGACTTTAGAACAAATCTTTTCAATAGCAAAAATTGAATTTAAGGAAAATTTTATTAAACTAATTAAGAAATCACAAGAGGTAGAGATGCAAGATGTTGCCGATGTAACTCACTTGATTCATGAATCTCTTTCTTTAGACTCAGAGGATGAAGAAGATAATACCTGTAATGTGAACAAAAATTTCTTAGGACCGATTGTACCAGATGACGAAACAAAAAACTCAGAGAGTGATTTTAGAAAAAGTTTTTGGGCGAGAGGCACACCGGAGATTAAAGTTAACTTAGGAGATCAGAAGAGATCATATTCTGCTTTAGCCCTAATTGACTCTGGGTCTGAAATCAATGTGATTTCGAAAGGATTATATGATAAGTTTAAATGGCCTATTGATAAAAATCACGGCTGGATAATGCGAACCGCGGACAATGGTTGTGGATCACTCTTAGGAGCATGTGCCAACATACCTCTAATGATAGGTGGAATCTCTGAGACATTCCACTTTTTCATTCAGGACAACTGCTCTTATGAAATTATCTTAGGTCAACCATTCATATGTGAAGCCAGAATGGAGACTAAAGTAATAGATGACGGCTCAGCATACGCAAGAATTAGATCTAAAGATGATCTACAATCGCTCCAAGTTATGATAGTTAGCCCAAACCATGTACGAAATAGGGAACAAATTAGGAAAACACCTATCAGATCACAAGAAAAAATGCACGAGAGTCATTTACCTCTTAGTGATTCTGGAACATACTTTGATCAAAATTTTTACTAGAGACCATTGTTGAGCGAGACAACAGTGGTAATTGGTTTGATATCTCGCATAAATGTGTAAATAAAATAGAAAATGTATCTGTTTATTTTTCATCTTCAAAATTACAAATTCTAAATAATAAAGATATTCCTAGAAAAACAATAAAAAAATATGAAAAATATTTTGAAGATAAAGGATATATGTCTAAAACTGAAAATATTGAAAACATAATTGAAACTTCTTTTTCCTCTACTTTATTTGATGAAATTGATGAACCTTTACATGATGAAAAATTATTACATGTTATTCTTTTAAACTCATTAAATGAATATGATTTAATTTCAAAATTTGTCTCTAACTTTCATGAAGTTCAAATTAATACAAAATATAAAACAGTAGATAAAAAAGTAAAACCTGTAGCTCAAGCTTTACCTGAAGGAAGTGATTTAAAAATTAAACAAGTAGCTAACGATCCTATCTTACGTGACATGTCTAAAATAGGTCATAAATTTACTGAAGAAACTATTAAATTAATAAAAATTGGAAATGAAAATTCTTTTTTATTACCAACTGAACAAGAATTATTTCGTGAAATGATTAAAAAACATGGTAGAGCTTTTTCTCTTTATCCTCAGGAAATAGGATGTGTTGACCCTAGATTAGTTTCTCCTATGATCATATTTACTGTAGCCCACATACCTTGGAATCTTCGCCCTATACCAGTTCCAAAGGCTCATTTACCCGAGCTAATGAAACCGCTTAAGGAGAAGATGAAAATGAAAATATTAGAACCTTCTTCTGCACCTTATTCTAATAGATGGTTTACTGTTCCTAAAAAGAATGGTAAACTTAGATTTATTCAAGACTTACAACCCGTAAATAAAGTTACTATTAGGAACGTGGGAACCGGCCCTATTGTAGGAGAATTTGCCGAAGCTTTTGCTGGGCATTCTATCTACTCTATGGGTGACTTATATTCAGGATATGACCAGTTTCAGCTTGCTACTGAAAGTAGAGATATTACCACGATGAAGACTCCTTTAGGATTAGTTCGTATGTGTACTCTTCCCCAAGGGGCTACAAATTCGGTAGCACATATGATGAACGCGATGAATAGGGTTCTTCATGACTTTATTCTTAATGTGACCATGCCGTTTATAGATGATATTCCAATTAAAGGATGTGAAGAAAAAGAAAAAGATGAGACATTAGATGCATTAGGATGTAGGAAATTTGTAGCTAATCATATTTTAGATTGTGAAAAAATTCTAAAAAGATTTGAAGAAGTAGGATTAACTTTTTCTATAGAAAAATCAGTTTTTGGAGTTAATGAAGTTTTAATTGTAG
The DNA here is from genome assembly GCA_020310875.1 of Ceratopteris richardii. Classification (NCBI taxonomy): domain Eukaryota; kingdom Viridiplantae; phylum Streptophyta; class Polypodiopsida; order Polypodiales; family Pteridaceae; genus Ceratopteris; species Ceratopteris richardii. The sequence goes on along the minus strand of CM035416.1, from coordinate 150,491,098 downwards.
GACATTTATGTGGTTATTACGGTCGTAGGCTTTATCCTCAAAAAGTAGATGCTATTAATAAACTATCTGAAACCTGTAAAAACATTAGTGAAGTTAGACGTTTCTTAGGAGCATGTGTATTTTATGCAATTTGGATTCCGCATTATGCCCATGTAGCTAATCCATTGTACAATTTACTTAGGAAAAACAGAAAATTTAAATGGACTGAAACTCATGTTAAAACGATGAAAAAATTAAAAAATTTTCTTTCTAATGCACCAGTTTTGAAACGTGTAGATTATTCAAACAATAAACTAATTATTTTAACTGTAGATACTAGCCCTATAGGAATAGGCTGGGTAATAGGTCAAGATGATAGTGAGGGAAATAGATATGCTATTAGATTCGGAGCTAAAATTTTGCATGAAACTCAAAGAAATTATCCACAAATAAAACGAGAATTATGGGGTTTAGTTACTGCATTAAAAACTGATAAAGAGTATTTTATAGGAGCTAATGTCATCATAGAAACAGATTGTTTACCTTTAATAGGAATGATTACTAACTGTTCTTCTCCTGATATAGCTATGTTAAGATGGATATCATATATTAAGTTTATTAATCCTATTTTAAATCATATTTCTGGTAAAACTAATTCCGTAGCAGATATGCTTTCTAGGGCTAAATTTGAAGATGATGAATTGTCTAAAACTGATTTAAATGTAATTAATTATATTTCTGATATATATGTATATGAAAAATTTAATGAAAATGAGTATGAAGGGATTTGGTCTGATATAGGTTATTATCTTAGTACTCTGAAGCAATTACCTATTTGGTCAGCTAATAGATTTAGAGATATTAGAAAACGTGCGTTTAATTTTTTCCTAAAAGATGGTTTTATTTGGCGACATGCTAAAGGGAAAATTAGATATCCTGAGCGAGTTTTAGGAAATAAAAAACTGCAAAATAAAGTTATGATAGATATGCATGAGACTCTTTGGGCAGGTCATAAAGGCTTTTATGCAACTTATGATAAAATTAGAGAAGCCTACTGGTGGCCGGGTATGTATGTGAATATACATGACTTTGTTAGTACTTATACTACATGTCAGGTACATTCGTCAGTTAGGCATAGAGAACCTTTGCACCCTACCTATCCTCCTTGTATTCATTACAAGTGGGTAGTTGATTTAGTGACCATGCCTAAAGGATTAGATAAGATGAGATATATAGTTTTAGCTAGAGAAGACCTGACTAATCATGTAGAAGGTAGAGCGCTTCGTACGAAAACTACTTTTAACGTATGTAAATTTTTGCTAGAAGAAGTTATTAGTAGATTTGGCTATGTAGAGAAGATAGTGGCAGATAGGGGAGAGTTAGATGCTAGAGAGGCTAGAGAATTTTTTGATCTGCATGGGATTCGTCTGTCTCTCACTACTGCTTATAATCCGGAGTCTAATGGTAAGATTGAGCGGGGTCATCCCTCTATTGTGAAGGCAATTTCTAAGGCCTGCAATGGTGATACGCGACAGTGGCCTAGATTCCTTCCTTTTGCACTATGGGCAGACAGGATGACGTATACTAGGTCTATAGGATTTATGCCTGCAGAACTAATGTACTGTCAAAAGCCAATTTTTCCTATCCAGTCCCAGATTATTTCATGGACGACACTTCCGTGGAATAATGAGATGACTCGTGAAGATCTAATTTCAGTTAGGATTATGCAGTTAAATATAGGTAATAAAATGATTGAAGAAGCTGTTCAGAAAATTAAAAATTCACGTCTTAAAAATAAAATCTATTTTGATAAAAAACATAGACTTAGACCTTGTACTATAGAAGTAGATGACTGGGTTTTAGTTTATGATAGCACTTTTGATACTCAGTATGATGCTAGGAAAAAATTAATTAAGAGATGGTTTGGACCATATGTAGTTGTGACTGTATTTGAAAATGGTACATTTAAGCTTAGAGAATTTGATGGTTCTTTATTGAAAAATTTGATTGCAGGAAAAAGAGTTAAGCTATTTAAAAAGAGAATTAATGAAGAATATGAAATTGAAGAAAATGATGCTGAAGATGATGCTGATGAAAATGAAGATGACGATTAAAAATCTATTTAAAAATCAGGTGAAATAGTTTTGATTAGAGATTCTTTAATTTTTTGTGTATATGCATAAGCATTACTGCATGGATTAAAAGGATATGTTTCAATTTATTTAAAAAAAAATCAAGTAGAATTAAGATATAGAAATATCTGAAATATTTATGATTGAAGCATAATAACTCGTATTTATATGAACTGAATCAGGAAGTTAAATAGAAATTTTGGAATTGGAAACTTGTAAAAGAAAAGGTAGTCTTATTTTGAATATATGTATATGCTTAAAAGAAATTTTTTTCATTAGTAAATGGGATTTTGTATCTTGCTTTTATTTTTTATGAGATCTGACCTCTAAATAAAATAAAAATTAATTAAAAACTTCATACCCAACTAGTTTATATGTATGTGTCTGTTGTTAGTGTGCTATGTTGGGCTAGTAGGTGGGTGGAACAACCTTGGTCGGGTGATCAAGGCCACGAGCTGCAGCTAGTTTCATCATAGGCCTAACCTATATGTTGTCATGCGCCTGCATGGGTCGGTAGGCGGGTGGAGTTACTCTAGTCGGGCGATCAGAGCCACGAGCTGACGTCGATTTCATGTAGGGCTGATATAGTTTGTCGTGCGCTATACCGGGTTGGCAGACAAGTGGGGTAAACTTGGCCGGGTGGACAAGTCCAGGAGTCGCACCCAATTTCGGTATAGGCCGATTTGTTAAAAATTAAAGAAAAAGCTGAGTTGGGATGAAGTAAGAAAAATGAAATGATTTAAGCAATAAAAGAGAGTCAGACCATAGGAAATAAAAGTAGAAGGCATATAATTCTGTTATCTGATGGGAAAAGTTTTCTTTTTGTATATGATGTTATGAAGGATAAGTTACTTATTCTTAGCAAGTGACATGAAGAGAAGGACTATAAGACTTATGATTTATTCTTATAAATATTTGTTTAAATGTGGATTCAAAAATATGACATGATATTTTATAACTTATTTCTATGTTGTTTTTTTTTTAAATGATTTGTACAAATCTTTTTAATTGCATAAAGTGTGAATGCATGATGTAATAAAATTTTGAAATGATTTAAAATTATTTTCAAAAGAATTTGATTTGTTCCACTTGAAACTGCAGGTTGGCCCATCGGGACGATGTGCAGGTTTAGTGGGGGTGGATGTCGGAGAGAAATTGTTACTCTTAAAATATTACAAAAATTAAAAGATTAATTGATTGATTTAAGTTTGGTTAAATTATGGAATTTTGACTAATGTTTGACTTTAATTTTGCAGGAAAAGAAGTTTGCTGACCAAAATCAAGATGGGAAGTATTCATTTAAGTTTATTCAAGGGTATTATAGATGTTAAATTAAGGGTTACTTAAGGGGTAAACTAAGTTTTGGATGAAAATATAAAGATAATTAAGGGTTAATTATAGGTTTTGATCATACTCTAGCTAAATTACAAGGGTAATTAAGGGTTAAATGTATGTTTTGAGCATGGATTATAGGGTTCAAGTTAAGCTTTAAGTTTAATTATGGGTTAATTATTCATCCTAGTGGGTTATGGAAGGTTAGAAAATAGATTTATGGGTTAGTTGGAGCTAATTGATGTGGTTTAAAGTTAGTTGTAGGGTAAACCTAAGGTTAAATAATTAAATAAGTGGGTTGTAGTCCATAAATGAATTATTCAATAGGTTAATTATATCATTTGGAACCTTAGCAAAATAATAAATAAATATATTATTTATTTATTTCCACTAAGCCTAAGGTAATAATTAAAATGGGTTAAATTAAAATTTAGTCTAAGTTATAGTATTTATTCTAAAAGTTTAGTATTCAATTAAATAAAAAAGGAGAAGTGAAAGGTTATTTAAATTCTAAAGTATATGGTCCATAGAATATTTAAATAGTTGGATGAAATTGGGAAAATTCACATAAAGGAAAATCCCACGCCTTTTTTCTTGTTGAGTGTTGTTGGAGTGATGTGGAGTCAATTTAGGTAATTGGTTGAGTTATCTAAAGAGAATTGTAGGCTATGGTGGGCTACTCACATCTATTTAAAGAGGGAGTACGTGCTCACAAGTTCATGTGTTTTTTTTCAGCTATTGGCGAACTGGAGATACACATGTGACCTGAAGTTTGAAAAGCAGAGATTGTCCTTAGTTTGAAACTTTTATTAGCTTGTATAGGCGATCTTTTAGACTGTCATTGATAAACATCATCCTTGAGGTTGTATAGAACTTTGGTTATTAATTTAGTATCATCTTTTATGTCTAAAGAAAATTCTTCTAGTAACACCTTTCTACCTTCATCAACTTTTGAATTGTTGTTTCCAAAACCAATAGAAGATAAAGAATTAATAAAAAAAGTAATAGTAGAAGAATCTTTGTATGATCCTAGGACAACTATAACTTTACTTTCTACTGTTCCTCCTAGTGTTAGTGAACAACCTTTTCCTGCAACTCTAGATAGAAACGAAGAAAACATCCAAGAAGAAACAAACGAAACTATAAAAGATCAAATAGTTAGAGAAAAGATTATCCCACCTTCTTATTTTGACGCAATTGAACTTTATAGGAACGCTTCACCTTACGGACCCTAGGAAAACTTAAAACTTGTACCTGTCCTGCATAGTCACCCTGCGTGCGCCGTTAGCGAGACGACTGAATTGATCCGCCAGTCGTCAGAAATCGCGCCCACACCGGTCTTCGATCTATTAGTCAGCCGACGAATTGGGACAAGTGTAACGGAAATCTTTGTAAAACACGTGCTAAAGGTAGTTACGCGCATATTTGTAAATCTTATATAAAGCAATGAAAAGAAGTGCTCAAGAGCGCGGGGCTTTTTGGCCTATTTTTGTGTTATCACCAGATTGTTCGTCTGGTTGTCGGTCTGAACGTTGCGGCAGTGTATGTTGTCTAAGCTCTGCATACTCTGTCGTATTCTGTGTTGATATCTGTCAATCTCGGTTACATTGTGAATTTAGTTCCATGCAGTAAGTCGTTGGATCGTTGTCTGAAAGATTATTGTGGATCGTTGTGACGAATTGTTCTGTTAGATGTACGACATAGTGCTCCTCTCCTTGTTGAACTACTAAGTACTGATAAGTCTGTGTAAACGTAGTACTCTTTCCCTAAGAACGTTGTGCATAAGTATTGTTGTTCTCGATCTGCACTTGTACGGTGAGAATTACCTACAGTTAAGGGTAATTCCAGTGTGTGTTAGTCTTCAGAACTGTAGGTTGAAACCGTAGGTACCTTCTGTGATTCGGTTGTTTGACTGTGAGCGCTGTCTTGGTGAAGGTTGGATTACTGTACTGTTACAGTAGTATATTAGTTTGAAGTAATTCGGTACCAAGGTACAGATAAGTTTGGTACAGTCATTGTTACTGGTAGCTGAGCTAAGACTGATGACACTGTCTGAGGACAGTAGATTCAGATAGAACTGTCAATAGCATTTTAATGCTGCAACTGAATCAGTTGTTTTGGGAACTAAGTATAGGGCCTTTGTATAACAGACCTCTACCACTCCCAAGAACCCACGATTCGTTTGACACGTGCTGACAGTTAAAACAACGCAGTAATTCAGCAGTGGCCTTAACATTGGCCGTTTTGGTCCACCACGTTAACAAATATATCCCTCCTTGGTGCATTTGTAAATCATTTGTTGCTTGGAGATATTTGGTAAGCCAAGCACACTCTCATCCCTACTAATTTGCTTTAGAGCCCTTTCACCTATATGAGCTAATCTCTTATGCCGAATCTCCAATTCTAATAATGTTTGACTACCATAGTTGAACAAAGAAATATTCCTAGTATCTTGAATTTCAAATGTAAATAGTCTACCTGAATTTTCTCCTCTTGCCATCATGTCGAATCCCTGATGTGGATCCTCAACAAATGCTCCATGCTTTGTGAATCTGACATGCAATCCTTTCTCAACAATCTTGCCAACACTTATGAGATTCTTATTGGTGTAAATGAGTCCAAGCCTACATACTTGGACAATTAGTATTCACTTCATATATTCATTTTAAGTCACATATGAATATCCTCTTGTAAAAGGCATCTACTTTTACTCTTGTAAAAGTGCATATCACTTACTCTCAAGTGGAGTTAGGAGGAATCAAATCACCAATCATTTGGTAGGTTATTGATGAGAAATCAAGTCCTAAAGTATAGGATTCACTTTATGGTAAGAGTTTGAATTTGAATTCAAACAATGGCTTCAACTGTAAACCATAAAAATGGATCAAAATCTCACGTGATTTAGAGCCCCATTTGGAGATCATTTGAGAGGGATCTTTAGTGTTTAGTGAGCTCATTCTATAGCTCCATCACTACCCTCACATTATGCAATTATACATTGCCAATTTCTTTGTAACTCTATGTTATTTAATACATATACATTGATCACATCTCTACTTCACTTCTCTATTATGTTCATCTTAGAATAGTGAACTTCTCAGACTTGGTTCTCAGTGCATAATTGATCATTAGATGTGATTTAAAGTGTTATCAATTTATCATACTATTTATTTTGCTATTGCAAAATTTTGTTCTCATTGCCTTACTCAATCTCAAGATATCTTTGAAACTTTGCTCATTGGTCTGCATACTGTAGAAGCCCGAAAATGTCGGGATGGTCATCTAACTTTCTAAGCATCATTCTTAGAGTACACTTGATCATTTTTATTGAAATAACTTGTGATTGGTAGCTATCTAAGTCAATTAGATACTCCCAAAAGGAATCTGATCAATTGCTATCAGGTTGAGAGCACTCTTCAGTTTGACAAGCATGTGTATAGACCAAAATAGCAAGTCTTTGCTCATAGTTGAATCTCCTACTCATCTTTTTTGATCCATTGATTAGAGGATCATACTCCAAAGCACTTAGGTGATTATTAGAGTTCATTGGGAAGCTCAAGAGGTCTACGTTACACCTCTCAACTTGTTCTTGGCTAGTGTGGAGCAAGGATTTGTAGCACCACTTCATTTTTGGAATCTATCCACCATCTCCTTCAAGAATTCTTGGTTATTGTAGGAACATATAATACCTTGTTTAATAGGTTCATATTAGCATCTGAAGTCTTTACATTTCCAATCTTCTCCACTGGATGCCTTGTGTCATCTCCTATTTGTACTTCATGTCTATTCCTTGGATCCTCCAAGTCTAAGAGTAGAGCTACACTCCCTGCTACATGATTTGAGCAACCTGCATCTATATGGAATACATGTTCATCTACTTTACCTTGCTTCCTGGACATGTTCAGCAGAATTAATGATTCCTCTTGAGTGTGATCATCTGCATAGTTGTTGTATTCTCTCCTTCCTCTGTATCCTCCTTGGGAATTGTTGTTGTTGTATGAGTTGTTGTTGCTGTTGTAACCATTGTTGTTGTTAAATCTTCCTCTTGAGTTTCCATATCCACCTCTCTTATAGCCTCTTCCTCTTTGGTTTCTAGGATTCGTAAAATAATTCTAAGTAATGTGGTAAGTTAAGAAACATATGGCACATGGGAGGAGCTTTGAGATCTCCCCCTACCTTGTCTTCCTCGTCTTCCTCTTCCTCTTGAACATCTACCTCTACCTACAAAGTTTGCTTGAGAGGTACTTCCTTCATCATCAAACCTTTTACCTTTTCCTTTACCATCCTCACTTTTGTTGTTATCTATATATAGGGCAGAGGACTGATTACCTTTTGAGTTGTCTCCATTCTTCGTAATCTTTGCCTCATGTGTGAAGAATTTTCCCATAAGGGTGTTGAAATCAAGAACGTGCATGCCCATGTTAAGGTCCACTGGCTATCGTGAACGTTTCCCATTTTTCATATGCCTTTATTCCATTGATCACTTGCCTCACTATCTGCTCTTCATCAATGACTTCTCCAATGCTCCCAAGTTGATGTGCTAGATCCATCTTGGTGAAAAAATTAGTCACACTTTGCTTGGGCATCTTCTTGAGTGTGGTGAACTCCATCTAGAGTTGATTCTTTCTAGCTTTAGTACTTGATGAGATAAATGCTTCAAGAGCATTCCAAATCTCTTGTGAAGACTTGCAATTCCTAATGTGTGGAAGTAAAAAAATCAGAGATTGAGTTAAGAATGTATGACCTAGCTAGATCATCCTTTGAGCATCATGTGGTTAACCGGTTTTGTTCTTCTTGAGTTGGTTGTCCTTTGCGTGTGATGATTGCATCATTTCATCTCTAGAAATGTAACCATAGAGGTTCACCCTTGAGGATAAGCTTCCATTCTAAGAGACTAGGTAGAGTAATTACCTCGATCCAATTTGTCTATGGATGAAGGAAATCCATCTCCCATGTTGATTTGTTGGTGCTTTGATAGCACTTTGAGGAGATGGGTGGATATAGTCTAGAGATAGGCTGATGTTGCACAAAACCTACTCTACAACTTCCAATTTAACTTAAATCATCCTTAGTAGACTCCTTTGCATTTTCAATAATGCATTTAAACCTAGAATGTGCTTTGGAACACCTTTCCCAAAAGTTTGTACCAAAATAGATATCTTGCATGAACTAGAAATATGAAGAAACCTTATATTTTGGGCATGTAGGTGCTTAGTATTTTGCTCAGAGCTCACAACCTGGTATGAATTGACTAGAGAGCTCTTGCACACATCTAATTCTAGTGTATAACTAACTAAGACAAGATATCGCATGAACTTAGAGCCACTATACACTAAGCAATGAGTTTAGCAACTGAGGGTGGTTATCCCAATATTTCAGTAGCAAGATGATGTGCAGACATAGTTGACTTCACTAGTACATATCTCAAGATTGGCTGAACCAAAAATAATGAAACTTTGTAGCTATATAGTAGAGACTTCACTCTGTTGGTGCAATTAAGCCCAATCCTACATACTTGATAAATTCACATAAGCTTGATGTATTAGAATATCACTTGAAAGGCTTCATATGTACAACCTCTTGTAACTTTCCTTCATAATTACCAATTGTAAAAGGTCAATAAACCCACGAGGCATTAGGAAGCATGTAATCTCATATCATTTGGTAGTTGAAGTCAAGAGAGAACCAGTCCTATACTTTAGGATTACTTTTAGGTGTAGATTTGAATTTGAATTCAAATCTTTGGCTCCAACAAAAACTATAAAAGAGGATATGAAATGCCCATGTGTATCTTGAGGTTCAGAGATCATATTCATGTACTTTCATTGAGAAGAGGAGCTCACCTCATAGCTCACTCATTTAGAAATATTTTATTGCCAATGACATGTACTTTTACATGATTTAATTCATACATGATCATTACTTCTTACTCTCATATCTCTGCCACACTCCATCAGAATAGTGAACTTGTCAGATCTTGTTCTCAGTGCACAATGGATCATTTCTCTTGGTTTAAAGCATGATGGCTCATAAATGTAACTACTTTAATCCTACAAAGTTTCATTGATAATGCTTCTCGCAATCATTAGATACCAGTCAATCTCTGCTCACTGGTCTCTCACTGTCAAGGCCCATAAAAGTCAGGATGGATGCTTAACTTGCTAAACACATTTCTCTGCATATAGTCTATCATTTTAGATGCTTTCACTCATGATTTGTAGCTTGTTAAGCTAGGTGAAGTTCCACAAAATGAATTTTAGCAATTGTTGTTGTACTCAGAGAATGGTGCAAAACTCTAAGTAGGTGTCTCAACCAAAATAGCAAGTTCTGTACCTTGGATCACATGCCTACCTATCTGTTTTGATCCTATCATTAGTGGATCATCTTCCAAGCAGCATATCTCATTACTTATGGTCATTAGCTAACTAAAGAGGCTCACAACACTCTCTAGCCATTACTTATACCAGGTGTGAAGCAGGTTTTAGCTACACCAACTCATCTCTTTTGAGTATCCTCCATCTCCTCCATAGTGGTATCATAGCAAGCACAATCAAGATGGAGGATGGTTTTCCATCCTTCATTGAAAAATTGGATAGGAACAACTACTCAGCATGGTCCCTAAGGATGCAAGCATACCTTCAAGGGAGAATCTTATATGGATACATCTCAGGAGATGAAGACATGCCAATCTCAAGAATCAACCAACAAGGGAAGAGCAAGAGAAGCTAACCACATGGTGTGCAAAGGACGCTCTTGCAAGGTCATATATACTAAACTCAATCTTTGATTTCTTGTTACCACATGTTAGAAATTGTAAAAACCTCCCAAGAGACTTGGGAAGTGCTTTCATCATACTTCTCTTCCAACACAAGAGCTAGGAAGAATCAATTCTGGATGGAATTCACAACCCTCAAGAAACAACCAAAGCAAGTAGTGGCTGATTATGTAACCAAAACGAAAGATGTTGTAGACCAGCTTGCAAGCATTGGAGAAGAGATAAATGAAGAGCACATTGTGAGGCAGATCATCAATGGAATTAAGGCTCATGAAAAGTGGGATTCCTTCACCACAACAATGGATCTCTACATGGATATGCAAATACCTGATCTCAACACCCTGATGGGACAACTCTTCCCCGATGAGACAAAGCCAATAGAAATGGTGAGAACTCAAGAAGTAACCAATCTTGTGCCCTTTATACAGATACGAATAAATCTAAGGATAAAGGTAAAAGTAAGAAATAGGATGAAGAGGCTAGTATCTCCCAAGATAAATATGCAGAAAGAGGAAGAGGTGCTAGAGGTAGGGGTAGAGGAGAAAAACAAGGTAGGGGAGACCCTACAACAATTCACCATGCAACATATGTGGTATCAACAACCACACTATAGAAGAATGCTACAAAAATACAAGGAACCAAAGGGGAAGATGCTTCCATAGAGGAAGCTATGGACAACCTAGAGGCAGGTACAACAATGGTGGAGGCAACTACAACCATAATTACAATCAAGGCTACAACAACAACAACTATCAAGGAGGCTTTAAAGGAAGAAGGGACTTCAGTAACTATACTAAAGATCAAGAAGACTCTCTACTCATCATGAACATTACATCCAAGCAAGGTAAAGATGATGAGCATCTTTTCTACATTGTTTCAAGTTGTTCCAATCGTGTGGCAGGAAACATAGCTCTATTATCTAATCTTGAAGAACCCAAGGGGAAGCATGAAATACAAACAGGTGATGACACTAAACATTCAGTCAAGCAAGTTGGAAATGTCAAAACATCTGATGGTAGTATGAACCTTTTGAGCAAAGTTCTGTATGTGCCTACTATAACCAAAAACCTAATTAGTGTTGGGAAGATTGTGGAGAAAGGTCTATAGGTCAGATTTACTAAGCATGGAGCATATGTGGAAGACCCCCAACAAGGTTTCAAAAGGATTGCCAAAGGTGAGAAGTCAGGTAGATTATTTACTTTTGAAATTGAAGACACAAGAAACATAGCACTATTCAGTTATAAAGATCAAACTTTATCTGAGTTGGAAATATGGCACAAGAGGCTAGGGCACATAGGAGAGAGAACTCTGAAGCAAATTTGCAGGGGTCAAAGTGTGCTTGGCATTCCCAATGTGACCAAGCAGCACATGATTTACAAATGTGGAGCTTGCTAATTTGGCAAAGCTCATAGGAAACCATTCAATAGGAAAGGATACATCCATTAAGATTATTTGGAGCTTGTACACATTGATGTGTGGGGTCCTAGCAAAGATCCATCCATCTCAGGTTCAAGGTACTATGTCTTTTTTGTTGATGATTACAGTAGGTGGAAAATCCTCTATTTCATGAATCATAAGGATGAGATATTTACATGCTTTAAGAAGTATTTGGCACTAGTTGAAAACCAAACAGGAAGGATTTTGAAGAGAATCAGGTCTCATGGAGTTGGTGAGTACTTTTCACATGAGTTTGATCTATTTCTACAAGATAGAGGCATAAAGAGGGAAGTAACAAGTAGTTATACTCTTGAATTGAATGGAGTTGTAGAGAGAAAGAACAGGTTAATTGTTGAAGCAGCTAGGTCTATGTTAAATGAGAAAAAAATACCTAATTATTTATGGGAAGAGGCTGTTTCTACAGCTACCTATTTGTTCAACAGGCATCCATCCAAATCATTGGATGGTATGAAACCATATGAAGCATGGAATGGTAGGAGACCCTCGTTGGATCATTGCAAAATATTTGGGTGCATTGCTTATGCACACATCCCATCACAAATAAGAGGGAAGCTTGATCCTAAGGCTGCGAAATGTATATTTATTGGGTATGATCAGAATCAAAAGGGATATAGACTATACAATCCCACTAACAAGGCATTCATATTTAGTAGGGATGTAGTATTTGATGAGAATAATTCATGGTTTGAAGATGATAATAGGAAAGTGAAATTACCATATGATTTGGAAAATGATTTTCCAACCCTAACTCAAGAAGACCAACACCAAACAGAGGACATCAACTGAGAAGATGAGGATCAGATTGATTTCAAAGCTTGGAATTCAAGAGGCAAGTTCAAATTCAAGCAATTAGAGGATCTACCCGAGTCTTCCAATTAAGCTTTAAGGAGATCACAAAGAGAAAGTAAGAATCCCATAAGGTATGGATATGATACATCCTTAGTCACAAAGCATTCTGTGTACATCACTAAAGAATCTATGGAAGAGGAGCCTTCTTCATTTGAAGAGGCTAAGAAGAAGAAAGAGTGGAGAGAAGCCATGCAAGAAGAAGTGGAATCATTGCAGGAAAACCACACTTGGGATCTAGCTCCCAAAAAGCCAGATATCAAGGTAATTACCTCAAGATGGATATATAAAATTCAAAAGAACTTTGACGGTTCTATAAATGGGTACAAGGCAAGGTTAGTGGCAAAGGGATTTGCCCAAACACATGGAGTAGACTATGAAGAAACATTTTCATCTGTGGCAAAGATTCCAACAATCAGGGTATTGGTAAGTCTTGCTGCATCGAAAAATTGGAATTTATATCAGCTAGATGTGAAGAATGCATTTTTTAATGGTTGGATATTAGAAGAAGTGTATATGGAACAATTGTTGGTGCAAAGTGCAAGCCTACACATTTGGCTAGAAGTTCATGAATAATTGAAGCTCCATGGAAACCATTGCTAAGAAGATTTTATCCTTTACATTCGTAAAAGTCATTTTTTGACTTGGAAGAATCATTGTAACTACCAAGAAACTTGTGGAGTTTATTACTTGAGAGGTCACGACTCAAATTTGAGAGAATATCTCCTAGATTGGAAATCTCAAGCTCTGAAAGTGTTTGATCTTTATAACTGTATAATGCAATGTTCTTTGTATCTTCCGACTCAAAAGTGAAAAGTCTACCTGATTTTTCTCCTTTAGCTATCCTTTTGAATCCATGTCTTGGGTCCTCCACAAATGCTCCATATTGATTGAATCTGAACGGCAAACCTTTCTCTACAATCTGACCAACACTCATTAAGTTCTTTGTAATGGTTGGTACATAGAGTACCCTGCTCAACAAATTCTGATTACCATTACAAGTCTTAACATTACCAACTTTAACCACTGAATGCTTTGTATCATCACCTGTTTGGACTTGATGTTTACCTTTTGGTTCCTCAAGATCAGAGAGTAGTGCCACATTACCAACCACATGATTTGAACACCCTGAATCAATGTAAAACAGATGATCATCATTTGTACCTGATTTTGAAGTCATGTTCATAATCAGTAGAGAGTCCTCCTGCTCTTCTGTGTAGTTGTTGTAGTCCCTTCTAGTTTTGAATCCTCCTTGGTAGTTGCCATTGTAATTATTGTTGTAGTTGTTGTTGTAATTGTTGTTGTGGCCTTGGTGTTGGTTGAACCTTCCTCTAGACTGTGAGTATCCACCTCTTTGGTAGCCTCTTCCTCTCTGATTTTTGTAATTCCTGTAACACTCATCTGTGGTGTGATTTGATAAACCACAAATGTTACATGGTGATGAGTTATAGGGTCTCCCCCTACCTTGCTTACCTCCTCTGCCCCTTCCTCTTGAAGATCTACCTCTCCCTGCATAGTTGGCTTGGGAGGTAGAGCCTTCATCTTCCACCTTCTTACTCTTGCCTTTATCCTTAGATTTCTTATCAGTGTATAGGGCAGAAGAGTTGTTACCTTTGGATGTATCTCCACTCTTGGTAAGCTTTGCTTCATGTGTAAATAGTTGTCCCATGAGAGTTGTAAGATCTGGAGTGTGCATGTCCATGTAGAGATCCATTGTAGTGGTGAAGCTTTCCCACTTGTCATCAGCCTTGATTCCATTGATTACCTGCCTTACAATTTGTTCTTCTTCAATCTCTTCTCCTATGCTTGCTAACTGATCTGCAACATCTTTGATCTTGGTCACAAATTCTGAAACAGCTTGCTTAGGTTGCTTCCTTAGTGTTGTGAATTCAATCCACAACTGATTTTTCCTAGCCCTTGTATTGGAAGAAAAATATGATGACAAGGTTTCCCAAGTCTCTTGGGAAGTCTTACAATTTCTGATATGAGGTAAAAGAAAGTCAGATATAGAGTTGAGTAAATAAGACCTTGCCAATGCATCCCTTGCACACCATGTGTTGAGTTTTTCTTGTTCCTCCTTGGTTGGCAAACCTCTTGCTTTGAATGAGGGCAATTCCTCATCTCCTGAGATGTATCCATAGAGACTCCTTCCTTGTAAGTAGGTCTTCATCCTTAGAGACCAAGCTTGATAATTTTTCATGTCCAATTTGTCAATAAATGAAGGAAAACCATCTCCCATTTTACCTTATTTGCTCTAATACCACTGTTGGGAAAGATGGATGGATGATCCAGGAAACTGAGTAGGTACTGCTAAACCTGCTTTGTACCAGCCCTCTCTTGCTTTAGACTTGATTAGTAGACTTCCTTAGCTTTCCAATGACACCAAGAAATGCCCTATGTCATTTGGAAATGATGTGTGCAGTGATTGAATCAAAACAGATAACTTTGGAAGCCACAAACTCAAAAAAACCTTCTATTTTGGTCTAGACACCTGTTGGATGTTTTGCTCAGTGTGACCAGCACAGTAACAATTGATAAAATTCCTTCTAGGGGTATTCAATTAACTTATTAAGCTACCATTTGCAAGTGGAATTATGTAAAATGACAAACTATACTCAGAGAAATTGATTTACCAAAATTAGCTATACCCCCAACTTTTTAGGACTGTAGGAGAGATAGACCAGTGAGAACCTCGATGACAATTTCTCTGAATCTGATGAATGGAATGTCTTAAATTTTTGATAGCATGTAGTAGACGTCGAGCTGAATCCAAGAAGCTTTGAATCACTGAATTTGGAGTAGTATTGACCGATATATGCCCTTGACAAGTTGACAGACTTTTGAGTAGACTAGCAGAGAACACAAGGATAAATGATGTAAATGTATCTATTGATTAACACTTGTGTACAATCCCATTGGCATGGATAGCATTGCCAAATGGTGTAGAGAGGTGTAGGCTATGGTATAGTCCTTACACACACTCAAACTCAGTAGAGTAAGCCTAGGGAAAATGAAGATATCCACCCACGACTTTTCCAAGTACATTTTATAGGATATGTGCAAAAATTTGAATTCAAATTCAAATTTTGGCTTCCTATGATCAAGGTCCTAAAAGCTTGGAGATATTCTCTCAATCAAATAGGCTACGTTTTCCACGACTCTTTTTGGTAGGTGATTACAAAAGATTCCAAGTCATTTTGACTTCTATAAATGAGATAAAGTCGTAATTAACCACTAGCATATGTTCCTATGGTTCTTCATGTATGTAGAGTCTTCATGATAACTTCCAAGCCAAATGTGTAGGCTTGTGATTTACACCAACAGCAAGGATGATCGAAGGAGTACATCGGGTTATGTTTTCATGATAGGTACAAAAGTGATCTCTTGGAGCTCTAAGAAGCAACCCACTCTTGCTCTTTCATCCACAGAGGCTGAGTATAGAGGTTTTACATTGGCTACATGTGAGCTATTATGGCTTAAGAAGCTACTTAAGGACTTGGAAGTAGAAGTGGAGGAGTTTCCTCTTTATGGAGACAACATTTCAAGCATCTATCTAGCTAACAATCCCATGTTTCATGCAAGGAGCAAGCACATAGAGGTTCATTACCACTTCGTTAGAGAAAAGGTGATGGAAAAAGAGCTAGATATAAGGTATGTGAACAGTAGAATGCAGGTTGCAGACATGATGACAAAGTTTCTTGAAGGTACAAAGCTTGGAGGATTCAAGGAAGCTATCAACATAAGAGACATAGGCTGAAGCAACGAACGGAAAAGACTTGAGCTTGAGGAGGAGTGTTGAAAGCTTTTCAAGCTCAAGAGTGTGGGAACATGCCCCAAATTGAACCTTCCACATCATCAACAATCAACGGAGGCTGATTTCCACGAGTTGGAGGCATCCAATTATGCCCATAATGGAAAGAAGTTGATTAGAGAAGATTTAGCTCACCTCTTGATGTGATTGGACCTCACTTTTGACATGTATATGCTTTTGATTGGTTAAAGAGATTAGTATGTGGTCTTTAAAACCTCTAATGAGTTTTATTATGACTTAGAGTCATGGAAATACGTGCCCAAGCTGCCCCCTTGCTTAAGCACACCCCCTACTAGCTGTTCTCTGCATATTTTGCAGAGATTTCACTTTTTTCATACTCTTTCTCCCTAGATAATCTTGGCAAACCCCCCTATCTTGTAAATGTTGTTTCTCCTTCATCCGGAATCCATTTGCAATGATTTTTGTCTTGTTGGAAAGCTTATAAGTTTTACTTTGTGTGGTATAAGTTTCGGGTTTAGTGCCTGCATATGTGCAGAGAAATGTC
>CM035416.1:150444260-150466760 GCA_020310875.1 Ceratopteris richardii | reverse complement strand
CCTAGATGATCTCCTAACTTCTGCACTTCTTGAGGTCTCTGGTTCATCACATTCTGGATCAAACCTTGGCCTCTCTTCAACTTCAATCTGCACTTCATTACTCTCACTTTCATCAAGTAATTGAATCTTTGCTTTACCTTTCCTTTGTTCCACTACTTCTTCATCATCTGCATGTACATTATATTTACCTGCATACCAAGTACCTTGCTCATCAAATGTAACATCCTTGGATACAATAAATTGCTTTGTGGATGGACTCCACAACCTGTATCCCAATTGCTTATCATCATAACCAATAAATACATACTTCTCTGCCTTAGGCTCCAACTTATGCCTCAATTGAGATGGCACATATGCATATGCCAAGCATCCAAATATTCTGCAATGATCCAAAGTAGGTTTCTTACCCCACCAAGCTTCATATGGTGTCATACCCTGCAAAGCTTTACAAGGCAATCTATTAACCAAATATGTAGCTGTATTAACAGCCTCAGCCCACAAATAATTTGGGCAATTCTTCTCTTTCATCATGGACCTTGCAAACTCAACAAGAGTCCTATTTCTTCTTTCTGCTACCCCATTTTGTTGAGGAGAGTACCTGCAAGTAACTTCTCTCTTTATACCTGCATTCCACAAATAATCATTGAACTCATTTGAAAAATACTCTCCCCCTCCATCTGACCTTAGTCTCTTCAATTTTTGACCTGTAATCCTTTCTGCATATGCATGATAGTGTTTAAATGTATTAAACACTTCTGACTTTTCCTTAATCACATAAATTGTGATCCACCTGGTAGCATCATCAACATATATGACATAATATCTTGAACCATTTATACTAAAGTCCTTTGAAGGACCCCACACATCTGTATGCACCAATTCAAGTCTTTCTGAATACATAAATCCATGCTTGGAATAGGATTGCTTATGAGCCTTACCTAATTGACATGCCTCACATCTGTATGTCATGTGTTGACCTGCAATGTTAGGCATTCCAAGCACTGAATCATTGTTAATCATTTCTTTGATACCTCTTTCATTAAAGTGTCCAAGTCTTTTGTGCCAAAGATCCAATTCTGACACCTTCTGCTCTCCATATGTGAACATAGCATGTCCAACATTTCCTTGTACCTTCAATGTGAAAAGCCTTCCTTCTTTCTTTCCTGCAATAACTTGTTTATACCCTTGACTAGGGTCTTCCACATAAACTCCATCATTTGTGAACCTTACCTCATATCCTTTTTCCACAATTTGACCTACACTGATCAAATTCTTTGGAATTGTGGGAACATAAAGTACCTTACTCAGAAGAGTGCTCCCATCCTTAGCTTTGACTGAACCAATTGACTTTACCTTATGCTTTGTATTATCACCTGTCTGCACTGTATGATTAATTGCATTGTGATCTAGGTCAGTCATCAAAGCAATATTTCCACTCAAATGATTACTACATCCTGAATCAATATAGAACACTCTCATGTCCTCATGTGAAGTTTCACATGTATTCATAATGAGAGTCGAATCCTCCTTTTGATCTGATGCATAGTTGTAGTAGGTGTTATTATAGGATTGACTTTGGAAGTTTCTTCCACCACCTCTTCCAAAAGAATTCCTACCACCTCTACCTCTGAAATTTCCTCTCTGAAATCTACCTCCTCTTGCTCTTTGATTAAAGTTCTGATAATTACCATTGTTTTGATTATTGTGCCAACAATCATGAGATAGATGATTGGTCTTACCACATATCCAACAAGCTCTTGCATTATCTTTGTTGTTTCTGCCTCTTCCTCTACTTCTGCCATTTCCTCTTCCTCTTATGAAGTTTGCTTGGTTTGATGTACCTTCTTCTTCACCTGATTGTTGCTTTCCTTTGTTGGCTTTCTTCTTGTCTTTAGAATACATTGCATGACCTGCACTCTTATCAACATCTCCTTTGATATCATTCTCAAAAGTTAGCATATGTCCTAACAATTGATTCAAATCAGGAGTAAAGTGATCTAATGAAAGTTCTGTAGATAAAATGAAAGGCTTCCATTTCTCATCTCCTCTTAGTCCTGTGAGTATTTGTCTTACCAATTTGTCTTCTTCAATATCTTCATCAACTGCACCTAAAGAATCTGCAATATCCTTCATCTTTGTTACATAATCA
Source organism: Ceratopteris richardii (assembly GCA_020310875.1). Taxonomy (NCBI): domain Eukaryota; kingdom Viridiplantae; phylum Streptophyta; class Polypodiopsida; order Polypodiales; family Pteridaceae; genus Ceratopteris; species Ceratopteris richardii. The sequence continues at coordinate 150,464,611 of CM035416.1, read as the reverse complement.
GAAATTGATTGTGAGGCCTTCTTCTTGAAGGTAGTAAACTCTGCCCATAGTGAAGCCTTCCTTGATTTGGTTGTATTTTGGAAATGCTCTTCCAAAGCATTCCAAATGTCACAAGCACTCTCAAGTCCTCTAATGTGAGGAAGCAAATAGTCATTGACTGCCATGTAGATGATGCTTCTTGCTTGAGCATCCTTCTTCATCCAATTCTTCAAATCTGCAAGCTCCTCCCTAGTTGGAACACTAGGATCTCTGATTTCTGGCTTTTCTTCATCTCCTGTAATGTATCCTATCAGATCTTTGCTCATAAGGTGAGCTTCCATCCTCATAGACCATGCAGGATAGTTCTCTCTATCCAACTTTTCAATTTGGAGACTATCTCCCATCTTTACTTCACCTGTAGCTTCAAATCTTTAATCTTTACAGATAATAAATGTACCTTTACTTCGAATGTTGCTCCTTCTGATCCTTTTGATGCTCTTTGTATGTCTTCCTTTGATCTTTCTTCAACCTTTACCCTTCTGCACCTTCAAAATGTAAAGTTTTGTATTTCTGCAATAGTCGGAGTCTTCTTCACTTCAATTTTGACACAACCTGCTCTGATACCACTGATGGAGAGTGTTAATCTCCAAAAGAACAAGTTAACCTTGAAGTTAGATCACTTCTATATCAAGGTTAACCTTAGACTCCACCTAACTTAGAGATCATCCACCAAATTATCAGAAATATTGAAAATTCTGGAAAGTCAACTTCTCAGAAAAGTCTGCTGCAGATTAGTCACTCATTGACTAATCAATTCTGTAAAGTTTTAGATAAAACTTTGCACAACACTTCGCCTTGAGGTTGCGCAACTTTGCCAAGTTAAATCTCTCAAAAAGATTAAGTACACACTGAGAAATATGTGAAACACTTTACCTATGTCTGAAAGTGCTTCTCTGCAATGGCGACTTTGACACCTGCAACTTCTTAGCACTGGTTCTCCCAAAGTAAAACCCGTTTGATCAAGATCTTTTAGCCATAGATAGCTTACCTTCCAACTTAGATTTTAAGCCCTCATTTGTGTAAAGCTTTACACTGTAGACTGAGCAATGATCATTTCATTGAAGATGAAATGTGCGCCAGATTTCTCGACTGTTAGAACATTCTTACATATGAATGTTCCTAATCAAAATTCTCACAGCCTGATTACAATTAACCTCTCAAATTCTAGCCATAGATGGATTAGCTATGGACTTAGATATGTGCAAAAGGATTTCTCAAAAGATTAAACACAGAGAGAGCAGACAGCAAAATATCGGGCGCAAAATTTTTCGATTTCTCAGAAAATTTACATCTAAGTGAGGATGGACAATTCACTCACTCTTCATGTGTCTAATGACACTAATTTCTCTCTCCCTATTCTCAAATCTTCTTCTGCTCTACTTGCCCGACATTTTCAAACATATTTATAGATGAATATATACAAGTGTATGACTTAAACAAGGGTATAAGTCAGCTAATGTACATATGTGTACATATCTTTGAGTTTTCTGAAAATGTCCTTCCTTCAACCATCTGACTTTGTTTCCTTCTTGACTTCTTGACTTCATTTCTCCATAATCCTTCAATTGATGATTGTCATGCACCAACATCTATCTATCTATCTATCTATCTATCTATCTATCTATCTATCTATCTATCTATCTATCTATCTATCTATCTATCTATCTATATTTCTTTCTATCTATCTATCTATCTATCTGTCTGTTTATCTATCTATCTATATGTCTATCTATCTATCTATCTATCTAACTATCTATCTATCTATCTATCTATCTATCTATCTATCTATCTATCTATCTATCTATCTATCTATCTATCTATCTATCTATCTATCTATCTATCTATCTATCTATCTATCTTTCTATCTATCTATCTATCTATCTAAATATCTATCTATCTATCTACTGAAAGAACTTGGAGAAGCTTGTCGAAGGTAGAAAAGTGTGTTTCGAAGCGACGAAGTTTGATCAAGCGAACCGGTACAAGACAAGCCCTTGAGCTTATGGAGACTCAAATAGACCTTATAAGCATGTAATAAGTGCAAAAAAATGCACTATATACTTTGGAGCATCAAGGAGAATGAGTCGATACAAAACAGATAGGTTCGGGGATCGACTAGCTCAAAAAACTTATTATCTATGGAAGAGACAATGAATTTCAAATGCCCATAGCGACCAGCGTGATTACAATTAGAAAAAATCCTTTTATGGGAGTGATACACATAGGGTTGAGTGTATGAAGTGCGCAAAAGTATAAAGAATAAGCAAAATATGCTATAGGAATGAATACGACATTCACCGGTGGTACTTCCTATTTTTTAGGAATACGTAGAGATTGACCATGAGGGAGAAAAACTCCGCTTTCTCCAAATCTGCCAAACCAAATGCTTTGAAAATTTACAAGCATAAACTAGACACTTATATCTTTCCAATGAGTCATCTTTCACTCAATTTGGAGCTCTTGAGAGAGAGCAACAGCCTCTGCAAGATTACTGTTGGCGAAGAAGATGATGCAAAAAATTGAAGGAGCAAGACAATGATGGTCACAAGTGTATGTATATTGCTTTCATGTAATGTACAAGTGATTTCGAGTCTTTATATAGACTCTAGGAGTGTTCCACGACTTTTACAAGTTGAATTTGAATTCAAATGAAGGTGGGAATGGTTGTTGGAGGGAATCAATTCACTTTCCTACATGGAAAAGTGAAGATTTTGATTGATCTACTTTTAGGTGATTTGATTTGCTTGATTGAATGCAACTTCAACCACCACAAATTCGTGGGATTTTGGCTCTATCTTTCTACCTTTACATGTGTAAAGCTCAAGGCTTTTACAATGGTAAATGAGCCATCAAAAAGCTCTCAAAAAAATACAATAAATGAGCATAAGAAAAAAAACTCTCCAACGGATATTCTTTCGATGTGATAGCCTTTGATGTAGATTAAATCCACCTCAAACATAGTGTAAGCTTGATGTTCCAATAGCTCCCCCTCAAGCTCAAGTATGCTTGAGTCTTCATTCTCTGATATTTTGAATACCTGCCATAGCTTTGAATCTACAAAGCTTTATTCCATCAAGTGCCTTCGTCATCATATCTGCTACTTGCTTTTCAGTAGGAACAAAAGAAATGTCAATCTCCTTTGCCATGAGCTTCTCCCTGATGAAGTGGTAATGGACTTCTATGTGCTTGGTTCTCGCATGAAAATAGGATTTGCCGCTAGATGCATGGAACTTACATTATCTCCAAATATGTGAGGTTTGGAACTCACAAGTCCCAAATTTGTATACAATGCTTTTAACCATATTGCCTCTTGAGTTGCTATGGTCAAGCCTCTCTACTCTGCTTCACTTGACGATAAAGCAACTGTTGGTTGCTTCTTGGAACTCCATGACACTAGCTTTGAACCTGCAAATGCTAAGTAACCAGATGTACTTTTTCTATCATCCTTAGCTCCTACCCAATCTGCATCAGAGTAGATTTTGATATCCAAATCTGAAGAGTAAGGATAGAATATACCTTCGTTGATTGTACCTTTGAGATACTTAAGTACTCTCTTAGCCGCATCCATGTGTGGTCTTCTTGGTGAGTGCATGAACTGACTAAGCACTCCCACACTATATGAGATGTCTGCCCTGTTGGTGCAAAACAAGCCTACACACATTGGCTTGGATATCAATATTGAAGACCCAACATAAAGCTTGGATCTTGGAAGCCTAGCTTGGATTAATTGATGAGGATATCACTTGAAGAATGAACCATAGGAACATAGCCTTGTTGTTCTTACCATTTATCTCATGTAAAAGTCTATATGACTTTAACCACTCTTGTAAACTCACCTACTTGAGAAAGTCGTGGGAAAGTAGATGGATGATTGAGAGAATATCTCATTCACTTTTAGGTACATGATTCTAAAAGATTAACTTGGATTTGAAATTCAAAATCTCATTCAACTCCGATAAAAAGTACAAGGAAAAAGTCGCGGGCATCTTCACTCCTCCCGAGGCAATTCTGAGCCAATTATTGAGTGTGTATGAGCTACACCATAGCCTACACCTCTGAGTACCATTGAGCATCACATTACATGCCAATGGGAATGTACAATCATTAGATTTAATCAATATACTTATATTCATATTCTCTGGTTTCTCTGAGTGACTACCTCCAACTCTGTCAACTTCCAAAAGGCATATCTCAAGATCTACTGAACCAAATTGGATGATTCAAAGTGCATTGGATTCAGCTCAAAGTCTACAATACACCTACAAAGTTTCAAAGCTATTGGATCAACCATTGCAGAGAAATCCTAATCGAGGTGCTCACTGGTCTGTGACTATAAGTCTCCTAAAAAGTCGGGGGTGTACCTTATTTTGCTAAAGTGATTTCTTTGAGTATGGTTCATCATTTTCATTCATTCCACTTGCAAATGGAAGCTTACTAAGCTAATAGAATATCTCTAGAAGGAATTTTACTAACTGTAACTACACTGGTCACACTGAGCATAACACTGAGCAGGTATCAAGACCAAAATAGAAAGTTTTCAAGTTATGTGATTTGTAAAGTAGTCTGTTTTGATCAAGTCATTACTCAAACCTTTTCCAAAGTACATATAGTATATTTTGGTGTCATTTGGAAGCTCAAAGAGTCTACTAAGCATATCTGAAGAGAAAAGTGGGCAGGTGTGAAGCAGGTTTTGCAGCACCAACTGATCTTCTGAGTGCATCCAGCCATCACATCCAACAGTGGTATCAGAGCAAATAAGGTAATCATGGGTGATGGTTTCCCTTCCTTCATTGACAAATTGGACAGGAACAACTACCAAGCTTGGTCATTGAGAATGAAGACCTATCTACAAGGGAGAAGCTTGTATGGATACATTTCAGGAGATGAGGAGTTGCCCTCATTCAAGACTAGAGGCCTACCAACAAAGGATGAACATGAGAGGCTCAACCAATGGTGTGCTAAAGATGCTTTGGCAAGGTCATATCTTCTAAACTCTATTTCTGATTTCCTTCTACCTCATGTAAGGAATTGTAAGACTTCCCAAGAGACTTGGGAAACCTTGTCAACATACTTTTCATCAAGCACAAGGGCCAGAAAGAATCAGCTATGGATTGAGTTTACAACTCTTAGGAAGCAATCAAAACAATGTGTTTCATATTTTGTCACCAAAGTCAAAGACATTGCAGATCAACTTGCAAGTGTTGGAGAAGAAATTGAGGAAGAGCAAATAGTCAGACAAGTGATCAATGGACTAAAGGCAGATGACAAGTGGGAGAGCTTTACCACAGCAATGGACTTGTACATGGACATCCAAGCACCTGATCTAACAACTCTGATTGGACAACTCTTTACACATGAAGCAAAGATCACAAAGAATGGAGAGCAATCAAAAGGTAACAATTCCTCTGCCCTTTATACTGATAAGAAGGTAAAAGACAAAAGTAAAAATAAGAAGGATGATGAAGAAGGCTCTACCTCCCAAGCAAACTATGCAGGGAGAGGTAGATCATCTAGAGGTAGGGGCAGAGGAGGTAAGTCAGGTAGGGGGAGACCCTACAATCAATCTCCATGCAATATTTGTGGCTTGTCTAACCATACTACAGATGAATGCTACAAAAACTACAAGAACCAAAGAGGAAGAGGTCACCAAAGAGGAGGATACTCTCAAGGCAGAGGCAGATTCAACCAATCTCAAGGCTACCATGGCTACAACAATAATTATAACAACAACTACAATCACAATGGCAACTATCAAGGTGGATACAGAAATAGGAAAGACTACAACAATTATGCAGAGGAGCAAGATGATTCCTTGTTGATTATGAACATGACATCTAAGTCAGGTATCAATGATGATCATTTGTTCTATATTGATTCAGGTTGCTCTAACCATGTAGCTGGAAATGTTGCCTTACTCTCTGATTTGGAAGAACCCAAAGGCAAGCACCAAGTGCAGACAGGTGATGACACTAAACATTCAGTTGTTAAAGTAGGCAATGTCAAAACCAGTGATGGTAATCAGAATCTATTGAGCAGAGTGTTGTATGTTCCAACAATCACCAAGAATCTGATGAGTGTAGGTCAGATTGTGGAAAAAGGTCTACAGGTCAGGTTCACTCAACATGGTGCATATGTGGAGGATCCAAGACATGGATTCAGAAGGATAGCCAAGGGAGAAAAATCAGGTAGATTGTTTACCTTTGAACTTGAAGACACTAAGAGTATTGCTTTGTACAACTATAAAGACCAAACCCTATCAGAATTGGAGATTTGGCACAAGAGGTTAGGTCACATTGGAGAGAGGACCATAAAACAAATGAGCAGGGATCAATGTGTGCTTGGGATACCTAATGTATCCAAGCAACACATGATATACAAGTGTGGGGCTTGTCAATTTGGTAAGTCACACAGATTGCCCTATACCAAGAAAGGTTTTATGCATGAAGATTATCTGGAATTGGTGCATACAGATGTTTGGGGACCTAGCAAGGAGCCATCCATATCTGGATCTAGGTACTATGTGTCTTTTATTGATGACTATAGCAGGTGGACTGTTTTATACTTCATGAAACATAAAGATGAAGTATTTAATTGTTTCAAAAGGTATCTTGCATTAGTTGAAAATCAAACAGGTAGACATTTGAAGAAGCTAAGGTCAGATGGTGGTGGAGAATACTTCTCCAATGACTTTGAAGATTTCTTGCAGGAAAGAGGCATCAAGAGGGAGATTACTACAAGGTACTCACCTGAACAAAATGGGGTAGCTGAGAGAAGGAATAGACTCATTGTAGAGACAGCTAGGTCTATGCTAAATGAAAAGAAATTGCCAAACTATCTTTGGGCAGAGAGTGTATCTACTGCCACATATTTGATTAACAGGTTGCCATCAAAGACACTTGATGGAATGACACCCTATGAGGCTTGGTATGGTAAGAGACCATCTCTGGATCATTGCAAAATCTTTGGGTGTGTTGCATATGTGCATATTCCCTCACAGGTAAGGGGAAAGCTAGACCCTAAAGCTGAAAAATGTATCTTCATTGGTTATGATTTGAACCAGAAGGGATACAGGTTCTACAACCCCTCAAACAAAGGTTTCAAGGTAAGCAGAGATGTCATCTTTGATGAAAATGATTCATGGTATGAAAATGAGTGCAGGAAAGTTAGCCTACCTTATGACATGGAAGAAGACTTTCCCAAGCTTATCAGGCAAGAACCAATTCAAAAAGAGGACACAAGCTCAGATGATGAAGACACCATCAACATTGAGGAATTCAAGGCTTGGAAATCCAAAGGGAAGATGAAGATGAAGCAACTAGAAGACAATCCAGAATCCTCAACTCAAGCTATGAGGAGATCTCAAAGAGAAAAGAAGAAACCTATTAGGTATGGGTATGATACTTCACTTGTAACCAAGCACTCTGTATATCTTGCAAAGGATATCTTGAATGAAGAACCAGGTACATTTGAAGAAGCAATCACTAAACCAGAATGGAAGGAAGCAATGGATGAAGAAATGGAGGCTCTCAAGGAGAGTGACACTTGGGACTTAGTACCCAAGAAAGAGTCTATGAAGGTGATAGGATCCAGATGGATCTACAAACTCAAAAGGAATTCAGATGGTACAATAAACAGGTATAAAGCTAGGTTGGTAGCCAAGGGTTTTGCACAAACCCAAGGCATTGATTATGAGGAGACATTTTCTCCTGTGGCCAAGATGCCAACTATCAGAGTTATGGTGAGTGTAGCTGCATCCAAGAATTGGAACATGTACCAATTGGATGTGAAGAATGCATTCTTGAATGGATGGATATCTGAAGAGGTCTACATGTCACAACCACCTGGCTATGAGGATCCTAATAAGGTAAATCATGTTTGTAAATTGAAGAAGGCTCTGTATGGATTGAAGCAGGCACCTAGAGCATGGAATTACAGGTTGACAACCTATCTCCTAGATCAAGGATTTGTGATGAGTAAAGCAGATACTTCATTGTTTATCAAAAGGAACAATTCAGAGGTAATATACTTGTGTGTCTATGTTGATGACATCATTATTACAGGAAATGATGTTCAGGGAATTAGACACATCAAAGGACAGATGATGAAAGAATTCAAGATCAATGATCTTGGTTTATTGAAGTACTTCCTAGGACTTGAATTGGTCTACACAAATTCAGGTATCTTTATTACTCAGAAGAAGTACATTCAGGACATGGTCAAGAAGTTTAATTTGCAAGAAGCTAAAGTCTCAAACATTCCTATGGAGGTCAACCACAAACTCAGTGCACATGAAGGAGAAGAACTCAAAGATATTACAGGTTACCAAAGTTTGGTAGGTAGTCTTAATTATGCTACCTTAACCAGGATTGATATATCATATGGTGTTAGTGTACTTAGCCAATTTATGCATAAACCAAGAGTACCTCATTTGGAGGCAGCAAAGAGGATAGTAAAGTACCTAAAGGGAACACAAAATCATGGTTTGTACTTTCCATATTCATCAGACATTGATATTAAGGTATACTCAGATGCAGATTGGGCAGGTTGCAAGGATGACAGGAGAAGTACATCTGGTTACATATGTTTTGCAGGTGATAAACCAATTTCTTGGTCATCCAAGAAACAACCCACAGTGGCTCTATCATCTACTGAGGCAGAGTACAGAGGACTAGCCAATGCCACTCAAGAAGCTATATGGTTGAAGCTATTATATTCAGAATTGGGCTTATACACAAGGCCACCAATCATATTTGGGGATAACACAAGTTCTCTTCACCTAGCAGCTAATCCAATTTATCATGCTAGGACAAAACACATAGAGGTTCATTACCACTATGTGAGGGAGAAGTTACTTAGCAAAGAAATTCAATTATCATATGTGTCTACTAATATACAATGTGCAGATTTGCTTACTAAAGCTTTGGATGGAAGCAAGCTATGCAGATTTAAATCCATGATTGGATTGCAGGAAATAATTGAAGACTAGAGATGAAGACTTGAGCCAAAGTGTTTGGCTTGAGGGGGAGCTGTTGGTGCAAAACAAGCCTACACACATTGGCTTGGATATCAATATTGAAGACCCAACATAAAGCTTGGATCTTGGAAGCCTAGCTTGGATTAATTGATGAGGATATCACTTGAAGAATGAACCATAGGAACATAGCCTTGTTGTTCTTACCATTTATCTCATGTAAAAGTCTATATGACTTTAACCACTCTTGTAAACTCACCTACTTGAGAAAGTCGTGGGAAAGTAGATGGATGATTGAGAGAATATCTCATTCACTTTTAGGTACATGATTCTAGGAGATTAACTTGGATTTGAAATTCAAAATCTCATTCAACTCCTATAAAAAGTACAAGGAAAAAGTCGCGGGCATCTTCACTCCTCCCGAGGCAATTCTGAGCCAATTATTGAGTGTGTATGAGCTACACCATAGCCTACACCTCTGAGTACCATTGAGCATCACATTAAATGCCAATGGGAATGTACAATCATTAGATTTAATCAATATACTTATATTCATATTCTCTGGTTTCTCTGAGTGACTACCTCCAACTCTGTCAACTTCCAAAAGGCATATCTCAAGATCTACTGAACCAAATTGGATGATTCAAAGTGCATTGGATTCAGCTCAAAGTCTACAATACACCTACAAAGTTTCAAAGCTATTGGATCAACCATTGCAGAGAAATCCTAATCGAGGTGCTCACTGGTCTTTGACTGTAAGTCTCCTAAAAAGTCGGGGGTGTACCTTATTTTGCTAAAGTGATTTCTCTGAGTATGGTTCATCATTTTCATTCATTCCACTTGCAAATGGAAGATTACTAAGCTAATAGAATATCTCTAGAAGGAATTTTACTAATTGTAACTACACTGGTCACACTGAGCATAACACTGAGCAGGTATCAAGACCAAAATAGAAAGTTTTCAAGTTATGTGATTTGTAAAGTAGTCTGTTTTGATCAAGTCATTACTCAAACCTTTTCCAAAGTACATATAGTATATTTTGGTGTCATTTGGAAGCTCAAAGAGTCTACTAAGCATATCTGAAGAGAAAAGAGGGCAGGTGTGAAGCAGGTTTTGCAGCACCAACTGATCTTCTGAGTGCATCCAGCCATCCCATCCAACATGCCCTTGTATGAGTAGCATATATCAAGCGACCTACCAAGCTTTGATACTCTTTAATGTCTTCAATTTTCTCACCTTCATAAACACTAAGTTTATGATTCATCTCCAAAGGTGTACCTGCAGGTTTAGTGTTCTCCATTTTGAACTTGAGAAGAAGATCTTGAATGTATCTTCTCTGAGTCAAATACATTCCTTCTTCTGTATATATCACCTAGATACCTAGGAAATATGTGAGCTCACCTAGGTCACTAATTTTAGACTCCTCTTGCATGTGTCTCTTGATCCTTTGAATGCCATTTAGATCATCACCTGTCACAATAATATCATCTACATGTACACATAGATAGATAACCTCGTTGTGATCCCTTTTGATGAATAGAGAAGGATCTGAGCTGCTAGCTTTGAACCCTTGATCTTGAAGATATGTAACCAACCTGTAATTCCAAGCTCTAGGAGCTTGTTTCAATCCATACAATGCTTTCTTAAGTCTGCAAACATAAGATGGATGGTTAGGGTTTTCAAAACCTGGTGGTTGTGACATGTATACCTCTTCACTTATCCAACCATTTAAGAATGCATTTTTCACATCAAGTTGGAGGAGTCTCCAATTCCTTGCAGCGGCTACACTTATCAATGTCCTGATTGTAGTCATCTTTGCAACTGGTGAGAATGTTTCCTCATAGTCTATACCATGATTTTGTGAGCATCCTTTGGCAACTAATCTTGCCTTGTACCTGCAAACTGATCCATCTGAATTTCTTTCAACTTTATATACCCATCTGCAACCAATTACCTTTTGACTCGGTGACATTGGAACCAAATCCCAAGTGTCCATTTCTTGCAATGCATCCATCTCTTCTTTCATGGCCTTTTCCCAATTAGGGTTTCCCTTTGCCTCTTCATAGGTTGAGGGTTCCTCTGAATTAGAGTCTTTTGCCAAGTAGATTGAATGCTTTGTAACAAATGTGGAATCATATCCATACCTTTCTGGTTGTTTCTTCTCTCTTGCTGATCTTCTAGGTGCTTGTTTGGAGCATTCTCCAACCTCTTGCATCTTTGCTTTGCCTCTTGACTTCCATAGCTTGTAATCCTTTTCTCTTTCATCTTGGTCATCGTCTGTATCACTTCTTGGATCCTGGACCTGTGTATCATGCTTGCTTCCTAATTGATGAGAGTCAGAATCAAGATAATATGGTAGTGTTACCTTTTGTTTATCTTCATCATACCAAGACCTGTGTTCTTCAAACACAACATCTCTACTTGTAGTGAATTGCTTGGTTGAAGGATTGAAGAACCTGTAACCCATCTGAGTTGAATCATATCCAATAAACACTGCCTTTGTTGCCCTTTCATCTAGCTTACCTCTTATTTGTGATGGTACATGAACATAAGCTAAACAACCAAAAACCTTGCAATGTCCAAGACTAGGTTTTCTTCCATGCCATGCTTCATAAGGAGTCATACCTTGAAGTGATTTGGATGGTATTCTATTGACAAGGTACACAGCAGTTGAAATAGCTTCTGCCCATAGATAATGTGGCAACTTCTTCTCTTCAAGCATTGTTCGGGCTGATCCAACCAATGTCTTGTTTCTCCTCTCTGCAATTCCATTTAGTTGAGGAGAGTACCTGGTAGTCACTTCCATTTTGATACCTTTGTCCTGCAAGAACTCATCAAACTCTTTGGAGAAGTATTCTCCCCCTCCATCAGATCTGAGCTTCTTTAGTGATCTACCTGTATGATTCTCCACATGTGCAAGATACTTCTTGAAGCAATCAAACACTTCATTCTTACTCTTGATAAAGTATAGAACATTCCACCTACTATGGTCGTCAATAAATGAGACATAATACCTTGATCCTGCCAATGAAGGTTCTTGACTTGGTCCCCATACATCTATGTGTACTAAGCCCAATAAGTTTTTGTGGATGTAGCCTTTGTGGTTGAATGGTTGTCTTTGTGCCTTCCCAATCTGACATGCATCACACCTGTTGATCATGTGTTGCTTTGATATGTTTGGCAGTCCTAAAACACTTTGATCCCTATATATATCCTTCAAGGTTCTTTCATTCACATGAGCAAATCTCTTATGCCACACTTCAAGCTCACTTAGGGTTTGAGACCCAAAGTTGAATAGAGCTATGTTCCTGGTTTCCCTTACTTCAAAAGTAAAGAGCCTACCATGCTTCTCACCTCAGGCTATCTTCTTGAAGCCTTGACATGGATCTTCCACAAAAGCTCCATGTTGGGTGAACCTAACTTGCTAGCCTTTTTCAACTATTTGGCCTACACTTATTAGATTTTTCGTGATAGTGGGTACATAGAGAACCTTACTTACAATGTTTGTCCTGCCATTGGAAGCTTTGACATTACCAATCTTCTCCACATTGTGCTTTGTGTCATCCCCTGTTTGCATGTCATGTCTATGCTTTGGACTTTCCAAATCAGATAGAAGAGCAATATTGCCTGCAACATGATTCGAACATCATGAATCTATGTAGAACAAATGATCATCTTCTTTACCTTCTTTGTGGCTTAGATTCATAAGAAGCAATGAGTCTTCATGTGGTTGATCTTTTGAATATTTGTTGTAGTCCCTTCTATTATAGCTTCTATTGTTATTGTTGAAGTTGTGTCCACCTCTGCCTCTATTGCCGCCATATCCACCTCTTCCACTTCCTTTCTGGGTCTTCCCATTGAACCAGCAATTCTGAGTGGTGTGGTTGGTCTTATCGCATATGGCACAAGGTTGAACATTCTGACCTTTGGCTTTGTCTTGCTTTGGTCCTTTCTTCTTCCCTTTCCACTTGCTCTTGCTTGCGAAGTTGGCTTGGGAAGTCTCTTCTTCATCTTCTTCCTTCTTCTTGCCTTTCTGTTTCTTATCCTTCTTATCTACATATAGAGCACTAGTTGAATTACCATGATAAGAGTTACCTTCCTTTATGCTATTGTTGGCTTCTTGATTGAAGAGTTATCCAACAAAGATGTTGAAGTCTGGAGTCTGCACATCCATGATGAGATCGTAAGCCGTCGTGAAGGATTGCCAGTGCTTATTACTTCGAATGTCGTTGAGAATTTGCCTCATGATGACCTCTTCTTCAATCAGCTCTCCAATCGATGCTAACTGATCCGCAACCTCCTTGACCTTGGTAACAAACTCTGTGATGGTTTGTTTAGGTGTCATTTGGTTGAACTCGTTCCAAAGATGATTCTTTCTTGCTTTGGTACTAGCAGAAAAGAAAGTCTCCAGGGCATCCCAAGTCTCTTGAGATGTCTTGCATCCTCTAATATGTGGTAATAGAAAGTCAGAGATAGATTTTAGTATGTACGACCTTGCTTGAGCATCCCTTGCGCACCAAAGTGTGAGCTTATCTGTCTCCTCTTGTGTAGGTCCTCCTTTGGATCTTGGAATAGGCATAACTTCATCACCTGCTACAATTCCATAAAGATTTCTACCTTGCAAATAGGCCTCCATTCTGATTTGCCAAGCTGCGTAGTTGTGTCGATCAAGCTTCTCGATCATTGAGGGAAAGCCGTCACCCATGTTGATGTAGCTCTGATACCACTGAAAGAACTTGGAGAAGCTTGTCGAAGGTAGAAAAGTGCGTTTCGAAGCGACGAAGTTTGGTCAAGCCAACCGGCACAAGACCAGCCCTTGAGCTTATGGAGACTCAAATTGACCTTATAAGCATGTAATAAGTGCAAAGAAATGCACTATGTACTTTGGAGCATCAAGGAGAATGAGTCGATACAAAACAGATAGGTTCGCGGATCGGCTAGCTCAAAAAACTTACTATCTATGGAAGAGACAATGAAATTCAAATGCCCATAGTGACCAACGTGATTACAATTAGAAAAAATCCTTTTCTGGGCGTGATACACATAGAGTTGAGTGTATGCAATGCTCAAAAGTATAAGGAATAAGCAAAATATGCTATAGGAATGAATGCAACATTCACTGGTGGTACTTCCTATTTTTCAGGAATACGTAGAGATTGACCCCGAGGCAGAAAAACTCAGATTTCTCCAAATCTGCTGAACCAAATGCTTTGAAAATTTACAGGCATAAACTAAACACTTACACCTTTCCAATGCGTCATCTTGCACTCCATTTGAAGCTCTAGAGAGAGAGCAGCAGCCTCTGCAAGATTACTATTGGCGAAGAAGATGATGCAGAAAATTGAAGGAGCAAGACAATGATGGTCACAAGTGTATGTATATTGCTTCCATGTAATGTACAAGTGATTTCAAGTCTTTATATAGACTCTAGGAGTGTTCCACGACTTTTACAAGTTGAATTTGAATTCAAATGAAGGTGGCAATGGTTGTTGGAGGGAATCAATTCACTTTCCTTCTATCTAGGAAAAGTGAAGATCTTGATTGATCTACTTTTAGGTGATTTGATTTGCTTGATTGAATGCAACTTCAACCACCACAAATTCGTGGGATTTGGGCTCTATCTTTCTACCTTTACATTTGTAAAGCTCAAGGCTTTTACAACGGTAAATGAGCCATCAAAAATCTCTCAAAAAAATACAATAAATTAGCATAAGAAAAAAAAACTCTCCAACGGATATTCTTTCGATGTGATAGCCTTTGATGTAGATCAAATCCACCTCAAGCATAGTGTAAGCTTGATGTTCCAACATCTACCTATAGATCTATCGATCTAGCAATCTATATATGTATCTATCTATCTATCTATCCATCCATCCATCTATCAATCTATCCATCTATCTATCTATCTATCTATCTATCTATCTATCTATCTATTGTTGGAACATCAACTTTTTATTATGCTTGAGGTGGATATGGCCTACATCAAATCCATTATTTGGATGCTATGGATATGCCTTGAGGAATAGCACTTACGTGCACATATTTTCTTTGTATTAAATGGTTTATCACTTATGATCATTTTTTGTAAGGCTCAAGGTATTTACCTTTTGTAAAAGGCAAGTGCAAAAGGCCTAAAAGTGACAAGTTAGAGGTGGTTGGGATTTATTCTCGATCAATCAGTCAAGAGGTAGATATGACTTCAACTTTCTCTTTTCCTAGATTGTAGGAAAAGATGTCAATCAATCTTAACTGACAAGGCTGCATAATTTTGAATTTAAATTCATGGAGAAAAGGCGTGTCCATACCTTCAAGTGTCTATTTAAAGACACCACAACATTGCTACATTAAGGAGATTGTTGATTTCAAGCAATACATATAGTCTTTGTTCATTGCTTGGTTCATTTCTGTTCACTGCTCCTTGCTTTGGGCTGAGTCAACTTACAGAGCCTTTTTCTCTCTATACAAAGATCCAAATCCAGTTTTCAAACACGAATTGGAAAGATATAACTATTTAGTTTATGCCTACAAAGTTTCGAGTCATTTCATTCATTAAGTTCAAAGAAATGCATGTTTTATAGTCTTGGGGTCATTCTCTACAACTCCGTGCAAAATTGGGATGACAATAGTTCAATACTAAGGTGAGTTCTCCTCCTACAGTTGCTATAACACAGGGATTTTAGGCATTTAAGCAAGCCAAACCTGTGAAGAGATGGATAGGTATGTGTTTGAAGATGAAGAGATGTTGCAAAATCCTTGATCTATACCAGCCAAATGAACTCTAGGAGTATATGGTGGGCCCTTATAGCTTGCCAATGGATGTATTAGACACCCTATGTACCTTGGAAGATCACTCTCAAAAAGATAGATCAAAACAAATAAGTTGGAGTTAGCTCAGAGGTGAAAAACTTGCTAATTTGGTTCATACACCTATCCAGTGTTTTGCATAATTCTTTGAGCACAATAGCAATTAGCTTAATTCCTCTTGGGGAAGTTTATTTAACTTAAAGAGCTAACTTTCAAGAGTAATCGCATCAAAAACAATAAACCACACACTGAGAATGAGTTTTAACAAGTGATGACATCATCCCGATTTTCATGGGCTGCTACAGTTTGAGACCAGTGAGCAGAAAAATGAACATAACTCAAACTGTAGGAATTCAATGATTATGAAAATTTGTATGGTTATACTAGACAGTAGAATCCAACAAGCTTCAAAGCACTGAATTTGGATAAGTAACCACTGAGAAATGGCTCTGACAAGGTGAGTGAAAAAATCGGGTACCTGATAGAGAAGTGAAGATGAACAGACCCTGTTGACTTCAAATGATCATAACTGAAGATTGCAACATCTAAATGACATGAAAATTTGTGTGCATATAGTAGACTTATAGAGCTAACTTTACCAAGTTAAATTACTGAAAAATGATGCACCAAGCTTAGAGAAAACATCTTTGCAATTTGACTGAGAAAACTGAGAGTAATGGCAGTGAGTAGTACACTTCACAAGAACATGGAAATATGAACCCAAATGATCATGAAAATGAAAGTATATTGCTTGTACAATACAATGGACTTACTGATACATATGTGTGCCTTGTAATCACACCTTGATATGGCATAAAGCTCAGCTCTTGAAGGTCTTCACATAGGTCTCTCTAACCACGACTAAAACTGCCATCTATTTATAGTTGAGTTTGGGAGGCTAACTTCCCTCAATCACTCTCCAATCAATCAATGATTGATTTGATTCTCTACCTACCACAAATCACAAATTCGTGGCTCCTCTTTCCATTCTTGATCAAGTTGACTCAACCACTTAAGATTCTTTCACTTTTACATTAAGTAAACTCTTCAAAAGTTACAAGAGGTAGTTCACAAGTGAACTTTAGTCTTCATTTTAAAGCTTTTTTCATGACTTTGTGGGACTCAAGCCAATAATTAGGCTTGTCATAGACTTGCTCCAACAGCTCCCCCTCAAGCCAAGTATGCTTGAGGTCTTCAATCTTCCAAGATTACCTGCAAACACAATCATAGCCTTGAATTTGCAAAGCTTTGTACCATCCAATGCTTTGGTTAGAATATCTGCACATTGTTGATGAGTGAACACATATGATATTTGAATCTCTTTGCTTAGAACCTTCTCTCGTACATAGTGATAATGAACTTCAATATGTTTAGTCCTTGCATGAAAAATAGGATTAGCAGCTAAGTGAATAGAACTCATATTGTCACCAAAAATAGTTGGAGTTCTAAACTCCAATCCAAGATCTTTGAATAATGTCTTCATCCACATAGCTTCATGAGTAGCTATGGCTCTGTATTCAGCTTCAGTAGAAGAGAGAGCAACTGTGGGTTGCTTCTTGGATGACCATGAAATAAGCTTTGAACCTGCAAAGGTAAGATAACCTGAAGTGCTCCTTCTATCTTCCTTGGAGCCAGCCCAATCTGCATCAGAAAATAGCTTCAAACCTAAATCAGATACATAAGGATAATAAAGTCCTTCATTTAAGGTTCCTTTGAGATACTTGAGAATCCTTTTGGCAGCATCCATATGTGGTTTCCTTGGTGTGTGCATAAATTGACTTAGCACACTCACACTGTAACATATATCTACTCTTGTCAATGTGGCATAGTTGAGACTACCCACTAGACTTTGATATGATGTGATGTCCTCTATGAGTTCACCTTCATGTGAGCTCAATTTGTGATTGACCTCCATTGGAGTACCTGCAATCTTACAATCTTGCATCTTGAATTTTGCCAACATGTCCTTAATGTACTTTCTTTGAGTGAGAAACAAACCATGATCTTTGTAGACAACTTCCAAACCTAGGAAGTAGGTAAGTGAACCCAAATCACTTATCTTGAACTCTTCTCTCATCTGATCTTTGATCTTCTTCATACCATCTGCATCATTTCCTGTCAATATAATATCATCTACATATACACATAGGTAGATGATCTCTGAATTACTCTTTTTAATAAAGAGTGAAGGATCTGCCTTGCTTGGTTGAAAGCCTTTGTCCTGCAAGAATGAAACAAGTCTGAAATTCCAAGCTCTTGGAGCTTTCTTGAGACCATACAATGCTTTGTTAAGTTTACACACATAATCAGGATAAACTTGATTCTCAAAACCAGGTGGTTGTGCCATATATACCTCTTCTGTTATCCAACCGTTCAAGAATGCATTCTTTACATCTAGTTGAAGTATCTTCCAATTCTTGGAAGAGGCAATACTAAGAAAAACCCTAATAGTAGGCATCTTTGCCATAGGAGAGAAAGTCTCCTCATAATCAATTCCCTGAGTTTGTGCAAAGCCTTTTGCTACAAGCCTTGCCTTATACCTGTTAATGGAACCATCAGAATTCTTCTTGAGTTTATAGACCCATCTTAAGCCTATTACCTTCATGGATGAAGTCTTGGGCACCAAATCCCAAGTGTTGTTTTCCTCAAGTGCTTCAATCTCTTCCTTCATTGCATGCTTCCATTCTGATTTTGCTTTGGCCTCTTCAAAGGATGATGGCTCCTCTAGGTTTATGTCCTGTGCTATGTAGATAGAATGTTTAGTTACTAATGAGGTTTCAAACCCATACCTTTCTGGTTTTTTCTTTTCCCTCATAGATCTTCTTAGGCCATGATGTGATGATTCTGCCTCATGTCCAAGTTCCTGCAATTTGGCTTTACTTTTAGACTTCCATGCTTTGATCTTTTCCATCTAAGATTCTTCATCATCCTCTGAGGTGTCTTGTTCTTCAATCTTTGGTTGTTCTCTACTAAGCTTTGGAAAATCTTCTTCAAGATCATATGGTAAATTGACCTTCCTGCATGAATCTTCATACCATGAATTGTGCTCATCAAAAACTACATCTCTGCTTACCAAGAATCCTTTGTTGGTAGGGTTGTATAACCTGTAACCCTTTTGATTGTTGTCATATCCAATAAATACACACCTTTCTGCCTTTGGATCCATCTTGCCTCTAACCTGTGAAGGAACATGAGCAAAAGCAATACATCCAAAAATTTTACAATGATCTAAGCTTGGTCTTCTTCCATTCCAAGCCTCATATGGAGTCATCCCATGAAGGGATTTTGAAGGCAACTTGTTAATCAAGTAAGTGGCTGTAGATACAACCTCAGCCCATAAGTAATTAGGTAAATGCTTTTCATTTAACATAGACCTTGCAGCTTCAACAATTGTCCTATTCCTCCTTTCTACCACTCCATTTTGCTCAGGAGTGTACCTTGTAGTTACCTCTCTTTTGATTCCTCTTTCTTGAAGAAAAGAATCAAACTCATGGGAGAAGTATTCTCCCCCTCCATCTGACCTTAGCCTTTTTAGTGATTTACCTGTTTGATTCTCCATAAGAGCCAAATATCTTTTGAAACATAAAAAAACTTCATCTTTGTGTTTCATAAAGAATAGGATAGTCCATCTGCTGCAATCATCAATAAAGGAGACATAATACCTTGATCCAGATATTGAAGCTTCCTTGCTAGGTCCCCATACATCTGTATGAACCAACTCCAAGAGATCTCCATGCATATAACCTTTCTTCATGAATGGTAACCTGTGAGACTTTCCAAATTGACATGCACTATTAGATTTACCTTGTGGCATAGCCATGTTCATGATCAATAATGAATCCTCTTTGTTTGAGTCTTCTGTGTAGTTATTGTAGTCTCTCCTTCCTTTGTAGCCTCCTTGATAGTTTGAATGATTGTAGTTGTTGTAGTTGCCATGATAATTGTTGAACCTTCCTCTTGAGTAGCCATAACTTCCTCTATTGTATCCTCTTCCTCTTTGATTCCTGGAATTCCTAAAGCAATTTTCAGTTGTATGATTAGTTAATCCACAAATAGAACATGATTTGGAGTCTTGGGATCTCCCCCTGCCTTGTCTACCTCCTCTTCCTCTACCTCTTCCATGTCTTCCTCTACCTGCATAGTTAGCTTGATATGTACCTGCTTCATCATCCACTTTCTTTGCCTTTCCTTTGTTATCTTTTGACTTGCTTTTATCAGTGTATAAAGCTGAAGATTGATTACCTTTAGAGTTTTCTCCATTTTTTATAAGCTTTGCCTCTTGAGTAAGTAGTTGTCCAATGAGTGTATTGAAATCAGGTACATGCATGTCCATGTACAAATCCATAGTTGTGGTGAATGCTTCCCACTTGTCATCTGCCTTCAAGCCATTGATGACCTGCCTTACAATTTGCTCTTCATCTATTACATCTCCAATGCTTCCCAACTGATCTGCTATGTCCTTGAGCTTTGTGACAAAATCAGTCACATTTTGTTTGGGAGCCTTCTTGAGAGTTGTGAAATCAAGTCATAGTTGATG